>CM056049.1:405534306-405841806 GCA_029574335.1 Rana kukunoris | reverse complement strand
GTTCGGGGTCAAAGGGTACAAAAAAGACCAAAAAACAAAAGGGTTCCCTTTCTGATTCTGATGATATGCCGATACTTTCCCCGCAACTTATTAACATAAAAGGCGCCTTGGATGAGCCATTAGGGGGATCTGGTGCGGAGGCTGGCCCAGATCAGCCCAGCCCTGTGTTTATCACAGAGGAGATGCTAGCCGTATCCCTAGGGGGGCTAGAAGAGAGAATAGCAGCATTGATCGCTAGAGCTATTCCTGGTAAGAAACGGGGTAGATCCCCATCACCAAGAGGTGTATCCTCAGATGCTGAGATTCTCTCTCCGGAGGAATTGGAATCACAGGAGGATCAACTAGACCTGAACCAAGAGGGTTCAGGGATTGAGGGGTCTGCCTCGGAGGAACCATTTTCAGACTCCCAGACAGAAAGACTGTGGGTACAGTCTTTGACGGACATGGTCCGCTCGGCATTTAGTTTACCATTGCCAGAGCCTCAGGTTCCTCCGGTATCCTCTCTGGGCTCTTTGAAAGCTCCGTTAAGCAACGCAGTTTTTCCGGTCCATCCTCTTTTAGAGGAATTGATCTTTCGGGATTGGGTACGGCCGGACAGGATTTTTCTGCCACCGAAAAGATTTGCGGTCATTTACCCCATGGAGGAAAAATTCTCCAAGAGGTGGAGGCTCCCAGTAGTGGATGCAGCCATCTCATGTGTGAATAAATCACTAACTTGCCCGGTGGAAAACATACATATGTTTAAAGATCCGGTTGATAAAAGATTAGAGACACTTTTAAAAGCATCCTTTGCTACGGCAGGAGCAGTGGTGCAGCCAGCGGTGGCTGCGATTGGTGTTTGTCAGGCGTTAAAAGACCAGACAAAGGAAATGTTAAAGGACATGCCTACCCATCAAGCAGAAGAGTTTTCTGACATTCCCAGAGCTCTGTGTTTTGCTGTAGATGCTATAAAAGATTCCATCCAGCAGGCCTCTCGTTTATCACTATTTTTGGTGCACATGAGAAGGCTCTTATGGTTGAAGAACTGGGCGGCGGAGCCCCCATGCAAAAAGCTTCTGGCAGGGTTTCCCTTCCATGGAGGACGACTCTTCGGAGAGGATCTGGATAAATATATTCAGACTATTTCAAATGGCAAGAGTACCCTTTTACCGGTCAAAAAGACATTCCGGGCTCCTACATTTAAAAGGCAGCTCTTTCCTGTCTCGGGGCCCCCAAATTCCAGGCAGTATCGACGGCCGCCTGCACAATCCAACGTTAACAGTAGATCGCAGGGACAGGCCCCTGGGGGTAAGAGGCCGTGGTATCGCAAGCCGTCAAAAACAGCCCCTAAGTCTGCCTTATGAAGGGGCGCCCCCACTCTCGCGGGTGGGGGGAAGGCTTCATTTCTTCTCAGAAGTTTGGGAAGCCAAGATCCCCGACAAATGGGTCCGGGCATCGGTAACCACAGGTTACAGACTGGAGTTTCTAAAGTATCCTCCGCCTCATTTTCAAGAATCAAGGCTACCAACGGATCCAGCAAGGAAGGCCTCAATGCTGGCAGCTTTGGATCACCTGCTTTGCCAGGACGTAATTATAGAAGTGCCAGCCCAAGAGCAAGGGCTAGGTTTCTATTCCAATCTCTTTGTCATACCAAAGCCCAACGGCGATGTCAGGCCAATCTTGGACCTAAAGAGGTTAAACGGTTACCTAAGGGTTCGTTCCTTCCGGATGGAATCCATCCGGTCAGCAGCCGCCGCGCTTCAGAAGGACGATTTTCTGGCCTCCATAGACATAAAGGATGCTTACCTTCATGTACCAATCTTTCAGTCGCATCAAAGATTTTTACGCTTCGCGGTGGGGCAGCGACACTTCCAATTCAGGGCGCTCCCCTTCGGGCTGGCCACGGCCCCCCGGGTATTCACGAAGATCCTAGCCCCAGTTCTGGCCAATTTAAGGATCCAGGGGGTCACAGTCCTAGCATACTTGGACGACCTTTTAATCATAGATCACTCACGGCCGGGTCTGCAAAAGGCAGTAAACCTCACGGTTCGGTACCTCGAAGAATTTGGCTGGGTCCTAAACCGGGGAAAGTCAGCGTTCCAGCCTACAAGGCAGTTGGAATACCTCGGCATGAGGTTAGACACAGAACAGCAAAAGGTGTTCCTGCCCCTGGTAAAGATCGAAGCTATCAAGGGGTTGGTTCAGTTGGTTCTAAACAAGAAAAAACCAACTATTCGTCTGTGTATGCGAGTACTAGGCAAGCTAGTAGCCACGTTCGAGGCAGTACCATACGCTCAGATCCACACTCGCGTCCTACAGGCAGCCATTCTAGCAGCCTGGGGCAAGAGGGCACATGCCTTAGAGTCCCCTTTGACGCTATCTTCAAGGGTCCGACAAAGCCTGGCCTGGTGGTTGAACCCTCAGAACCTTCTAAAGGGAAAATCCTTCAGCCCTATTGTCTGGAAGGTAGTTACCACAGACGCCAGCCTGGCAGGCTGGGGGCGGTCTTCGAGGGGTTCTCTCGCCAGGGAACTTGGGTGAAAGCGGAGAGGCAGCTCCCCATCAATATCTTGGAGATCAGAGCTGCTCGCCTAGCCCTTCTGGCATGGACCTCCAGATTAAAGGGGTTCCCGGTGAGAATCCAGTCAGACAATGCCACGGCGGTGGCATACATAAACCACCAAGGGGGAACCAGGAGTCAGGCCGCTCAGAGGGAGGTGAGCTTGATTTTTCAGTGGGCAGAGGTTCATGTACCCTGCATTTCGGCGATATTCATTCCCGGAGTGGACAACCTGCAGGCAGACTTCTTAAGTCGCCAGAGTCTGTTGCCAGGGGAGTGGTCTCTGCATCCCCAGGTCTTTCAGACAATCTGCCAGAGGTGGGGAATGCCGGACGTAGATATAATGGCATCCAGGTTCAACAAGAAACTAGACAGGTTCGTGTCTCGAGCGAGGGATCCGATGGCCTGCGGAACCGATGCGTTGGTTTGCCCTTGGCATCAATTCAAACTTCTATATGCATTCCCTCCACTACAGTTACTCCCTCGCCTGTTGCGCAAGATCAGAGTGGAGCACAAGCCAGTCATTCTAGTAGCTCCGGCTTGGCCCCGGAGGACTTGGTACTCACTAGTCCTGAAGATGGCAGTGGGAGACCCTTGGACTCTTCCTCTACAACCAGACCTACTTTCACAAGGCCCGATCCTCCACCCTACATTACAGCGTCTAAATTTGACGGCCTGGAGGCTGAATCCCTGATTCTCAGGGGTAGAGGTCTGTCTAGGCAGGTAATCCCTACCCTGATTAGGGCTAGAAAGCCGGTCTCCAGGGTGATTTATTACAGGGTGTGGAGGAACTACGTAGGCTGGTGTGAATCCAAAAGATGGAATTCCCGCAAATATACTATTGATAGGGTGTTAAGTTTTCTCCAGCTAGGAGTGGATAAAGGCCTGGCACTAAGCACAATCAAGGGACAGATCTCAGCTCTGTCAGTATGGTTTCAGAGGCCGCTGGCCACCCACTCGCTGGTAAAGACCTTCTTACAGGGGGTCTTGCGTATTAATCCTCCTGTCAAGTCACCAATTTGTCCATGGGACTTAAATCTTGTCCTGTCCACTTTACAGAAACAACCCTTTGAGCCGTTGGCTGAGATTCCTTTAGTCTTACTGACAAGAAAGTTGGGTTTTCTTGGTCGCCATAGTTTCGGCCAGGAGAGTGTCAGAATTAGCAGCCTTATCGTGTAAGGAACCATATCTCGTTCTACATAAGGACAGGGCAGTTCTCCGGCCCCATCCTTCCTTTCTACCAAAGGTTATATCCAAATTTCACTTAAACCAGGATTTGGTACTTCCATCCTTCTTTCCAAAACCTACATCTAGAAAGGAGGGGTTGCTGCATACCTTGGATATTGTCAGGGCCTTGAAGGCCTATCTTAAAGCTACAGAAAAGATCCGGAAGACAGACGTATTATTCGTTCTACCAGATGGCCCCAAGAAGGGGCAGGCAGCGGCAAAATCCACCATCTCGAGATGGATTAGACAATTAATCATTCAAGCCTACGGTTTGAAGAGGTTACCTCCTCCGTTGTCGGTAAAGGCCCATTCTACCAGGGCCATGGGCGCCTCTTGGGCAGCACACCATCAGATCTCTATGGCTCAGATATGCAAGGCGGCAACGTGGTCATCAGTCCACACGTTTACAAGGTTTTATCAACTAGACGTGAGAAGGAATGCGGATTCTGCCTTTGGACAGGCAGTACTACAGGCTGCAGTTTGAAATCCTCGGGATCAGAAGCACCCTGGGTTAAAAAAAAAAAAAAAAGTTTTTTTCTTGACTAAGTTGGATTTATTATTATTGTTTGAGTTTACCTCTAAATTGAATCCTTCTTTGGAAGATGTCTCCCTCCCCTCATTAAAGCATTGCTTTCGGACATCCCACATAGTAATGAATATGCCGCTCTGTGTCCCGTGATGTACGAGAAAGAAAAAGGGATTTTTAAATACAGCTTACCTGTAAAATCCTTTTCTTGGAGTACATCACGGGACACAGAGCTCCCACCCCTCTTTTGGGTGACCATTTTGGGAGGCATACTGCTTGCTACAAAACTGAGGGACTCCCTCTAGGGGAGGGGGTTATATAGGGAGGGGACTTCCTGTTTGAGATTGCCAGTGTCCACACCTGAAGGTACTCCATATAACCCACATAGTAATGAATATGCCGCTCTGTGTCCCGTGATGTACTCCAAGAAAAGGATTTTACAGGTAAGCTGTATTTAAAAATCCCGTTTTTATCTGGCCCTTGTTGCATTATTCCATCCACTGATGCCAAAAATGTGGTATAATTCCTCCCACTGACACCAACAATGTGGCAGAAATTCTTCAACTGATACCGAGGACACTATAGCTCCCACTGACAGCGAGGCACTATTCCTCCCACTGACACCAAAAGGACAAAATTCCTTCCACAGACATCAATGATGGGATAGAATTCCTTTGGCACCAACGATGGGGCACTTTTCCTTCCACTGACATCAATGATGGGTCATTATTTACTCCAACTGGACGGTAGGACATTTTTTTTTACACACACACACACACACACACAAACACACACACACACACACTGGCCCTCCTGAAGGACAGTAAACAGCCCTTTATTTAGAAAGTTTGGTTTCCCCAATTTGTATAATATGTAATGCAGATCACCTTGCCCACCAGGGTCTGTACCCCTGCTAATGCTAAAACCGGTTGATTCCTCTGTAAAGGGTGGAGCAAGCGTTCTATTTTTTTCCTGTGTGCACAACTGACCCTGCCGTCTCAGGTTTAAACAAGCATCTTACTGCTGACAAAGTTTGAAACTTAGGGGCTGTTTCTACTTTCACAGGCCCAGCTCTGCAACCAGGAATTGCTTCACTTTCTGCAAATAATTTTGTGACTGCTTGGTAAGCTGAAGCTGCCTGTAAAGATGCCCCTTACATGTGCCTTTTTGAAGTACGATATTTCTTTGGAGATGCACTTGACAAAATCATTAAAGATGTCCTTAAAGGGAGCTTCTAACTCCTCAAAAGGAAGAACACCTCAACACCTACACAGGCTCAAAACTCTGCTCAACCTTTTCAGTGCAAGACTTGGAACCTAATGATTTTTTTTTCCCCCTTCCACATGATTGTGTTTTTAACCTCTTCCCAACTACCCACTGTTATATGGGGACACTGTACGGCACTCCTGCGTAAAACGATGTAGCTGTACTGCAGCTCGTGCAGACGCTGTTGTAGAAGTGTGCCTGCTGGTCTGGCAAACTCTCTCTCTCTCAGGACCCGCAATTGCCTTGTACACAGGCAGAACGGGTAACACGCCATTTCCCCGTTTTGCCTAGTGGCATGTCATAGATCTATTCCCAGTGATAGGGAACAGTGATTTGTCATGTCACTGGTAGCCCACCCCCCCCCCCCCCCTATAGTTATACTGCCTATGTAAACACGCCATTTCCCTGTTTTGCCTAGTGGCATGTCATAGATCTATTCCCTGTGATGGGGAACAGTGATTTGTCATGTCACTGGTAGCCCATCCCCCCCCCCTATAGTTAGAACACACTTATCCCCTTGATCGCCCCATAGTGTTAACTCATTCCCTGCAAATGTCATTTTTTAGTCGCTGGTCCCCAAAAAATGTCATTTGGGGTCAGATTTGTCTGCTGCAAACTTGGATTTCCCCCTTAAAGCGGTTGTAAACCGCATATACAATTTTTTATTTATTTTTTAAACCTGCAAGGCAAAAGAAACATAGTGCTCTCCATTTGATCAAAAAGCAATACAAATTTATTTTACTATTGTCACTGTGCTGCGCCGGTTCATGCCTTAATTAGTGCGCTGGATGAAGCCTTAAGTGCATGAACCGGGCGCAGCAGCAGCGCAATGCAATTGATAAGTAAAGCCGCCGCTCAACTCCCTGTTAAAGTCTGTGGGGAAATCTTAAGTGTTCATTTTAAAAACTAATCTGCAAGATTTGTCCTAAAAAGTGTTTGGGGACCTCAGTCCTGCCCCAGGGGACATGTATCGATCCTTTTTTTATTTAAAAAAAAGTCAGTTTTTTTGGGAGCAGTGATTTTAATAATGCTAAAAGTGCAATAAAAGTGTAATATTCCTTTAAATTTCGTACCATGGGGGGCTGTAAAGTCAGCATGTGAAAAAGCGCACTTTTCCCGTGGTTAGAACTGTCCATGCACAAAATGACATTCCGAAAAGAAAAAAAGCTGTTTTAAAACTGACTTGCGGCAATAATGAATTGTCGGCTCCCGGCAATTGTGAGAAGATTCATTCATAAAACAAAAAAACGTGGGGATCCCCTCCGATTCCCATTAGAGGGCTCTTCAGGTCTGATATGGGTATTAAGAGGAACCCCGCCGTCAATTTAAAAAAAAATATGGTGTGCAGTCTCCACACCAGACCCTTATCCGAGCACGTTGACCTGGCCGGCAGCAGAAAAGAGGGGGGGACAGAGTGCGGCCCCCATCTCCTGAACCGCACCAGGCCACATGCCCTCAACATTGGGAGGGTCCCCCCCAAAGCGCCTTGTCCCCATGTTGATGGGGACAAGAGCCTCATCCCCACAACACTTGCCCGGTGGTTGTGGGGGTCTGCGGGCAGGAGGCTTATCGAAATCTGGAAGACCCCTTTAACAAAGGGGCCCCCCCCACATCCCGCCCCCCTCCCCTGTGTGAAATGGTAATGGGGTTCATTGTACCTCTACCATTTCACGAAAAAAAAAAAAAAGTGAACAAAAAAGACAAGAGCCGGTTTTTGACAAGTCTTTTATTAATAGCTTCTTTCCACTTCTTCTTCTTCCATCTTCTTCTTTTCTTCTTTCCTTTGGGTTTCTTCCTCCATCTTCTTCCTTTGCTTCCCCTCTAACGCACATGCACCACACAGGGACTTTCCTAAGAGTTTGCCCGTGGAGTCAGAGGGGGGCGTGGTCCTGCACACGGCGGGGATTTCAATTGGAAGCGGCGCCTCCAGCGAAGAAGAAGATGCGGAAGAGAAGGCCAGCGGAAGGAGAAGATGGAAGAAGACGCCTATCAAGATGCGGCACTACAAGACCCAAGGAAGAAGAAGATGGAGGAAGAAACCCGAAGGAAAGAAGAAGATGAAAGAAGAAGCGGAAAGAAGATATTAATAAGACTTGTCAAAAACCGGCTCTTGTCTTTTTTGTACACTTTTTTCCCTTTTTTCGTGAAATGGTAGAGGTACAATGTACCCCATTACCATTTCACACAGGGGGGGGGCCGGGATCTGGGGGGCCCCTTTGTTAAAGGGGTCTTCCAGATTTCGATAAGCCTCCTGCCCGCAGACCCCCACAACCACCGGGCAAGGGTTGTGGGGATGAGGCTCTTGTCCTCATCAACATGGGGACAAGGTGCTTTGGGGGGCACCCCAAAGCACCCTCCCAATGTTGAGGGCATGTGGCCTGGTGCGGTTCAAGAGAGGGGGGGGCCCGCACTCTGTCCCCCCCTCTTTTCTGCGGCCGGCCAGGTCAACGTGCTCGGATAAGGGTCTGGTGTGGATTTGGGGTGGAGTTCCCCTTAAAATCCACACCAGACCTGAAGGGCCTGTAATGGAATTTGGGGGGACCCCCACGCTTTTATTTTTTTATTTTTTATGAATGAATCTTCTCACAATTGCCAGGAGCCGACAATTCATTATTGCCGCGAGTCAGTTTTAAACGGCTTTTTTTCTTCAGAATGTCACTTTGTGCAGGTACATTTCTAACCACGGGAAAAGTGCGCTTTTTCACATGCTGACATTACACCCCCCCATGGTACGAAATTTAAAGAAATATTTCACTTTTATTGTTGCACTTTAACCACTTCCATACCGCGCCTATTCTGGCACTTCTCTCCTTCATGTAACAATTATATTTTCTTCCTTGAAAATTACTCCGGACCCCCAAACATTATATATATTTTATTAGCAGACACCCCAGGGAATAAAGTGGCAGGCATTTTTTATTAAAAATTTCCAATAGTATTTGCGCAAAAAAAATTCTAACGCCTTTTTTATTTTTGCTTAAAAAAAATGTTTCATGAATTAAAAAATAACAAAGCAGTAAAGTTAGCCCAATTGTTTAGGGATAATGTGAAAGATGTTACACCGAGTAAATAGATACCTAACTTGTCACCCTTTCATATTGCGCACACTCATGGAATGGCGCTAAACTTCGGTATTAAAAATCTCCATAGGCGACGCTTGACTTTTTTTTCAGGTTACCAGTTTAGAGTTAGAGGAGGTCTAGTGCTAAAATGATTGCTCTCGCTCTAACGCACGCTATGATATCTCACATGTGTGGTTTGAACGGTGTTTACATATGTGGGTGGGACTTTCATGCGTGTTCGCTTCTGAGTGCGAGCTACTAGGGACAGGGGCATTTTAATTGAGATTTTTATTAGTTTTTTTAACATATTTTAATTTTTTGCACTTTTTTGTCCCTTTTTTTTAGTATTTTTCACTTTTCTTCCTATTACAAGGAATGTAAACATCCCTTGTAATAGGACTAGTGTGTGACAGGTCCTCTTAATGGAGAGAGGCGGGGTCAACAAGACCCCACATCTGTCCAGGCTGGAAAGCATGGAATTGGGAAAAAAACTGATCTCATGCTTTCAGCTGCGATCATGTTCGTTCAGCACAGTGGTGTAGTGTATAGCACGTTCACCTAGCAGCAAAAGGGTCGCTGGTTCGAATCCCGCCCGTGACACCATCTGCCTGGAGTTTGCATGTTCTCCCTGTGCCTGCGTGGGCTTCCTCCCACAATCTAAAAACATGCTGGAAATCGGATAATGTCTAAATAAGCCCTAATATACAGTAGGATATTTAGGTTTTGGGCTGCCCTAGGCCTGACCAAATTTCTGCACCTCCTAATAGAAAAAGGACCCACCCTTCCTGTCAAGGCCACACCCTGTTTTTTATGACCCGCCCAGGAATTTTCAAGACTCACACAAGTTCTGTGGGGGGGGGGGCACAGGAGTTGGCCTTGGCCTTGACTTCCTGCCCCATAGCCAATCTCCCCAAACGGGCAGGGATAATACAAAATAAAGTGACAGGGCATATAACCCCCCCCCAACTCTATCCAAAATTAAAGAAAACAAAAAAAAAGGGTTGATTATAGTTCCAGTTTAACCCCAAATTTCAGATCATTTTATTGAGGCCTAAGAAAATATAACCATGCCAATAGGCCAGGATCCAGCGTTGCTAATATGTATGAATGTGTGTTAGGGACCCCCACAAACACCACCCAATGTTAAATCAACAATTTTCTTGTTTGTTTTGGGGATGCCTGCACCCCTGATAGGGTAAAGACACGTCACAAATGTCACTTTCTACTTAATTCGTTCACTTCCTGCCACATAGCCAAACAGGAAGTGAGGGTAAAACCTGAGTAATGTCTTGTTGGGGACACACAGATCAATCTAAATAGTTTCCCATTATGGAAATTGCATTTTGCTGTGTACACCCCAAATTAGTAGGGATCTTTGGACTTTGGGGTCCATTTACTAAAGGCAAATCCACTTGGCACTACAAGTGGACAAGCAAGGAAGAAAAAAAAAACTTGTCAGGATTGGATGTTAAAACCATCAGTGCTTCCCTTCTGATTTTCATTGACTACGCTTCTACTGCAGAGCGGAGCGGCTTTGCCTTTACTAAACCCCAAAGTAACTAATCATTTGGGGTGTACACAGCAGTGCAATTTGCTTAATGGGGACACTAGTTAGATTGACCTGTGTCCTGAAGAAAAGACCATTGGTAGGGTTTTAACCTCACTTCCTGTTCAGCTGTGTGACAGGAAGTGAAGCCAATTTTAAGAAAAGGGACACAAAGCCAAACCTAAAAACACAAGCAGGGGTTCTAACACTCGCTTGGCTTCCCTCAAACACCCACAATTAGAATAGGATTGTCTTGTGCTAGATTCAAGCACAGTGCTGTAAATCAGCACTTTAAGCCTGTCCACCAATACACCATCTCCCCCCCCCCCCCCCCCCAACAGGCCATGTTTGCAGGTTTTCCTTCATCTTGCACGTGCTTTAACCACTTCCATACTGGGCACTTAAACACCCCTCCTGACCAGACCAATTTTCAGCTTTCAGCGCTCACACTTTGAATGAGAATTACTCAGTCATGCAACACTATACCCAAATGATTTTTCTGTCCTTTTTTTCATACAAATAGAGCTTTCTTTTGGTGGTATTTGATCACCTCTGCGGTTTTAATTTTTTGCGCTATTAATGAAAAAAGACAGAAAATTTGGGAAAAAAAATATTTTTCTTAGTTTCTGTGATAAAATTTTGCAAATTATTAATTTTTCTTCATACATTTTGGCCACAATTTATACTGCTACATGTCTTTTATAAAAAATAACCCAAATTTTTTGGAAATTATTTGGTCTTTGTGAAAGTTTTAGAGTCTACAAGCTATAGTGCAAATCATAAAAAAATTATCACATATGATCACACCTGATGTATTGAAGGCCTATCTCATCTCTTGAGACCCTAACAAGCCAGGAAAGTACAAATGACCCCCAAATAACCCCATTTTGGAAAGTAGACATTCCAAGGTATTTAGTAAGAGGCATGGTTAGTTATTTGAAGTTGTAATTTTTTCCCAGAATACTTTGCAAAATTAAGATTTTTATTTTTCATTTAAAAAAATTCTTAAAATTGTCATTGTAATAGCTTATTTCTCTCACATGGCATGTGCATACCACAAATGACACCCCAAAATACATTCTGCTACTCCTCCTGAGTAAAATGATACCCCATGTGTGAGGCTTTTTCACTGCCTGGCCACATACAGAGGCCCAAAATGCAGGGGGCACCATCGGGGGTTTTAGGAGCATAAATTGCACATCTAACTAGTTGACTACCTATTACATTTTTGAAGGCCCTGGAACACCAGGACAATGGAATTACCCACAAAGTGACCCCATTTTGGAAAGCTAACACCCCAACGTATAATCTATGAGGCATAATGAGTCTTTTGAACGGTTTATTTTTTTCCAGCAGTTTTTGGAATATGTGGAAAAAAAATGAAAACCTTTTTTTTTTTTTTTTACACAAAGCTGTCCATTTATAAGATATTTCCAACACATAGCATTTAGATAGCAAAAATGACACCCCAAAATAAATTCTGCTACTCCTCCTGAGTACAATACCACATGTGTGAGACTTCTACACAGCCTGACCACATACAGAGATCCAACATGCAAGGAACACCGTCAGGTGTTCCAGAGACACATAGCATGCACATACCAAGAGTTACACCCCGAAATACATTATGCTGAGTAAAGCGTAAACAAAAGATTACCTGTGGTAATAGTAGCGCAGTTCTACACAGCAGGATAGCACTGGTCCAGGCAGCAGGCAGGGACTTGGTCAGCAACATCCAGGCAGGGATACTGTCCCATCAGGGTTAGTGCAGGTGGTCAGTTCATGCAACAGGCAGAGGCATGATGGAGGGCCTCGTTCAGGACAGAACTGGGACAGGGGTAGAGGCTTCTCCCACCCAAATCTCTTTGAAGCCTCCGGGCAACCAGACCCTAATCTAGTATGAGAAAACAAAAAAGATGTTTTCTTCATCCAGAAAATCTTTTCTGGAGCCCCACACATATGTGAGACCCCTGTGTTAAATCCCACTAGTCCAGTAGCAGGGTACAAGATCAGTCCAAGAGGCAGGCAAAAACATGGTCAAACAGTCCGAGGTCAGTTCCAGATCAGGCAGAGGCATTACAGAATCGTTAGGCAGAAGAATGTTCGAAAAACAGTCCAGGGTCTATTCCAGATCAGGCAGAGGTATTACAAAATCATTAGGCAGAATCGTGGTCGAAAAACAAGCCGGGGTCAGTTAGTCGACTTAGAACATCTGATCGGATGTTCTGGGGCAGGTCGTTCGGGAATATAAGGGAATATAAGGGAAGTGGTGACTTCTTCCTGGTAGCCAAGGAAGGGTAGGGAGTTTTGGGTGGACTTACGATAAATTATATATGAATTGTATACGGCCAATTGAAAAAAATAAATAGCTACTTTTTTGTACCAATGGTACGTGCGTCTTATGGCAAGGTAAGGTTCCAACATTTGGTCGTTCAAGTCGACTCCCCCCATGAACAAATTGTAGTCCCGGATACATGTGGGCTTTTGGACGGTGGTGCCACGCCCTCTGCGGGTTTCCGCAAACGAATTGTTGTGGATGGAGGACAACATGTATACCTCTCTTCTGTCCTTCCACTTCACTGCAAGAACCTCCTTGTTGCGCAGACTTGCCGATTCCCCTTTCTTCAGCTTCTTATTCACAAGGCTTTGAGGAAAGCCTTTCCTGTTCTTTCTTGCCGTGCCACATGCTGGGGTCTGCTTCCGATGAAGGTTGTGGAACAGGGGAAGAGAGGTATAGAAATTATCCACGTACAAATGGTAGCCTTTATCCAGTAGGGGGTTGATGAGTTGCCAGACAACTTTTCCACTTGATCCCAAGTAGTCTGGGCAATTGGGGGGATTCAGCTGGATGTCCTTCCCTTCGTAGACCAAGAAGGAATACAGGTACCCTGTGGCTCGTTCACAAAGTTTATAAATCTTCACCCCATAGCGGGCCCTTTTGCTGGGAATGAACTGCTTTATTTTCAGTTGGCCACAAAATTTAACGAGGGGCTCATCGACACAAATGTTTTTTTCCGGGGTATATATTTGGGGGAATAATTCAGAAAAATAATTTAGTAAGGGGCGAATTTTGAAAAGCCTGTCAAAATTTGGGTGATTTCGGGGAAGGCACTGGGTATTATCGTTGAAGTGGAGGAACCTCATGATCATGAAGTACCTGGTTCTGGGCATTGTTGTAGAAAAGATGGGCATATGATAAATGGGGCGTTTTGACCAAAAGGAATGCTTTTCGTTTTTTGGGTTGAGTCCCATGCAAAAGGTGAGGCCTAAAAAAATCCTAAACTCCTCCACTGTTAGGTCTCTCCACTCGAAGGGACGGGCATACGAAGATGTGGGATTGTTGGAAATGAATTGTTGGGCATACAAGTTGCACTGGGCCACAATGTTAGATAGCAGTTCCTCAGTTAAAAATAAATCAAAAAAATTAATTGGGGAAAAATTGTCCGTGTTCACCTGGACTCCTGGCTGGGCAGTGAAAGGGGGAATGTTGGCTTCTCCGGAATTTGGAGGAAGCCACAAGGGGTACTGAAGGGCATAGGGAAGGCTGGCATGGGTCCTTGGCCTTTGTTGCCGAGGTTCTTCGGTGCTGGTGGATGGCACTTCAGTATTTTTGGATGGCACTGCGGTGCTGTTGGATGGCACTGCGGTGCTGTTGGATGGAATGACGGTGCTGTTGGATGGAATGACGGTGCTGTTGGATGGAATGACGGTGCTGTTGGATGGAATGACGGTGCTGTTGGATGGAATGACGGTGCTGTTGGATGGAATGACGGTGCTGTTGGATGGCATGACGGTGCTGTTGGATGGCATGACGGTGCTGTTGGATGGCATGACGGTGCTGTTGGATGGCATGACGGTGCTGTTGGATGGCATGACGGTGCTGTTGGATGGCATGACGGTGCTGTTGGATGGCATGACGGTGCTGTTGGATGGCATGACGGTGCTGTTGGATGGCATGACGGTGCTGTTGGATGGCATGACGGGGCTGGTGGATGGCATGACGGGGCTGGTGGATGCCACTGCCTCCTCACCAGAGCGCCTTCTTTTGGCGGGCTGATTATCTTCCCCCTCTGAGCCTGTCGCTGTTCCACTAGTGTAGACTGGCTCATAGTTTACGTCCAAATCGGAATCGGAAGAAGAGAGCTCCCCGTTGCTCTCGTCAGCCGCGGAAATAATTTCATATGCCTGCTTGAGGAAAAAGCAACGTTTTGACATGCTGGTGACTTCAGAGGTGTGTGGCACAGATGTGCACTGAGACGGCAGGTGGCACAGATGGTACTGGTGGCACAGGTGAGCACTGATGTGCACTGATGTGTACTGAGGCGGCGCTGATCACAGGTGGGCACTGGTGGCACAGGTGGGCACTGGTGACACAGGTGGGCACTGATGGCACAGGTGGGCACTGGTGGCACAGGTGGGCACTGGTGGCACAGATGGGCACTGGTGGCACAGGTGGTACTGGTGGGCACTGGTACGCACTGATGTGCACTGATACGCACTGATCGCAGGTGGGCACTGATCGCAGGTGGGCACTGATCGCAGGTGGGCACTGATCGCAGGTGGGCACTGATCGCAGGTGGGCACTGATCGCAGGTGGGCACTGATCGCAGGTGGGCACTGGTGGTACAGGTGGCACAGGTGGGCACTGATATGCACTGAGGCGGCACTGATCACAGGTGGGCACTGATCACAGGTGGCACAGGTGGTACTGGTGGGCACTGATGTGCACTGATACGCACTGATGTGCACTGATACGCACTGATGTGCACTGATACGCACTGATGTGCACTGATACGCACTGATGTGCACTGATACGCACTGATGTGCACTGATACGCACTGATGTGCACTGATACGCACTGATACGCGCAGGTGGGCACTGATACGCGCAGGTGGGCACTGATACGCGCAGGTGGGCACTGATACGCGCAGGTGGGCACTGATACGCGCAGGTGGGCACTGATACGCGCAGGTGGGCACTGATACGCGCAGGTGGGCACTGATACGCGCAGGTGGGCACTGATACGCGCAGGTGGGCACTGATTGCAGGTGGGCACTGGTGGTACTGGTGGGCACTGAGGTGGCACTGATCACAGGTGGTCACTGATCTCAGGGGGGCACTGGTGGTACAGGTGGGCAATGATTTGCACTGATGTGCACTGAGGCAGCAGTGATCACAGGTGGGCACTGGTGGCACAGGTGAGTACTGGTGGCACTGATTGGGGACTGATTTGGGACACTGTAATGCGTTTACTTTCACAGTAGCTCTCTCTCTCTCCTCAAACGCGCTGTCTGTGTGAGGAGGGAGAGCAGGCAACGGGAGATGATCTCATATGTTTACATTTGAGATCATCTCCCATTGGCTGCACAGATCGCGCTGTAAATAGCCGCTGTGATTGGCTATTCAGCGCGATCTGTGTTTGGCTGTGTCCAGGAGACACGGCCAGCACAGTAGTTCCCCGCTGCGCGCACGGAAGCGCGCGCGGGGAACAAGGAAAGGAGCTGCCGTAGAAACACGGCGCTCCAGAGATTTAAAACCACCCTGCGGCCGTATTAATTCGTATGGCCGTAGGGAAGTGGTTAAAAAGACAGTCTGGACATCAATTCTAGGAAACAATACTTACCGCTTTGTCTTTCCTTTTCTGGTGACTGAACATGGCAGCAAACATTTCATGCATACACACCAGGAAAGAAGCTTAGAGACAAATCACTCTTAGGCCCAAACTATTTCAGCTGCAGCTTTTTTTAGTGATATTTTTTCATGCTACGGATTTTAAATCCGTAGCATGAAAAAATATCACAAAACAAACTTCAAAATGTGAAAGTAATTTTATTGGTCCACAAAACAAGGAAAGCAAAACAAAAAATTAAAAATACACACAAACAAAAATAAACATAAACAAAAATAGACCTAGGTTGATTTCAGACAGTAAATGGAATATGGTTTATGCTTTTGAAAGAACAGGATAGACCCACAGGATTAAAACATTGGTTATTAACATCTTGAGAAACATTTTGCTAAATTATGCAGCAGACAAAAACCTCAAAGTGAACATCATTAAATAAAACAATTCCCCCCCCCCCCCCCAAAAAAAACAACATTGCTCAAAAACATCTGTTTCGCCCTGCCGTTCTTGCCAGCCAGTCTGCCCCCTCTCAGGGCAGCTGGCATGTGCTCTATCCACGCTTTTTATTACATGTGTGCTAATGAACCAATTGGAAACACATGAAGAAATGTCAGTCTCTAGTTTGTGTGCACCTGTAACTGCTTACACCTGTTAAGGATTTCCTTAAATTACTAAGCCAAAAACCACGCTTTCTGAGCATGCTCCGAAACATGCAAGTCATTTTGAGGCACAACAAGCCAGCTTAAATTTTCTAAGTGTCTGAGCATGCCCAGTTCACTCGAGATGCATTAACATAATCAAAGCTGCAATGGCAGATGAAAGCATGAGAGCTGTTTTTCTCTTTCGTTCATAGACGAACACAGCATTCTTTGACCTTAGGGTTATATCACCTTTCCGACCAGGAGGACTAGGCAGAAAAACAGCACTTTCAGTGTTAAAAACACTTCTGCTGCACAGCTCCTCCCAGGGGGCGTGTCCACCTAGGGGTTTATAACCCTCCACTCTGACAGAAGAGCCCAGTTTTTTTCTGCCTAGCATCAGGAGTGTACTTAGGCCTCTCTGAGTCTTTGTACTCTGGAGTTTTTTCGCGTTTTTCTTCGCTTTTATTTTGGTTCCTGTTTTTTGGTTCCTGTGATTCTTCTATCAACAGCCGACTGGGCGACAGCCTGGATCCTCGATCCTTGTAGTCACCCCAGGTTCGGCCATCGAGCGTGTGCCGGCCTCAGCTCAGCTCGAGGTCGTCCACGACATGCCCCGTCGCTCCAGGGGTGGCCGGGGAACTTCGGTTCTAGGGCGCACATATGGCTTTGTCACAGTGCGTCTGGCCGACTGCCATGCCGTTCGCGGATGTTGGTTCAGTCATGAATGTCACCAGCCGGTGGTCGCAGGATGGGTGAGTAGGCCCCTTGCCTCGGCAAGGTGGCATGGCTGGTGTTTTCTCCTGTGGGAGGTCGACTGAGGGTACGCCCTGCTTTCCTCTCTCCCTCCTTCCCCTTCATGGGTGACAGCTGCTAAGGGGGGGGCCTTCCTGGGGTACCTGGGGCTGTTTTTTCTGCGGGGGGCTGTGTTTGCAGGTCTTTTTACTGTGTGCTGTGTTTTTTACTTCACGGCGTCTGGCCGCCATTTTGCCGCGGATTCGCGGCAAAATATCACTCGGCCGCCATTTTCTTGTAGCCCACATGCTGTTTCTGGCACACGGTGGCCATCTTGGATTTTTCCTTTGGCCTCTAGTGGCAGGAATAGCGATGGGAAGAGCTCCCTGTGGGACTACACGGCGCAGCAAGCCTTCTCAGCTCCTCTCAGGCACAGCGGTGGATCGATCTGGTGGTGAGTTTCCCGGGGGGCCCCTGCTTTACTGTACAGCCAGGAGGGAGGCCGGTGGGAGTTCTGCCTTGCAGTACTAAGGGGGCAATTTTTTCTGTATGGACCCTGAACTAAGGGATACCACCCTGACATGCCCCCAGTACCTCTACCCCTGCAGCCTCTCTGGAGGTCATGAATGCAGTCCTTGGGGCGTTTTTGAGCCAGGATTGAAGTGACTTGGGCCGGAAGGGTGGTAAAAAAGCGCCCCCTCCCTGCGCCAGCTTCTGGGGTTGTCTGACACAGAACCAGTCCGCGCTACTGCCTCTGGCTCTGGTTCTGTCTTGTCAGAAGATGCAGGCTTGACCCACACGGACCCTGAGGACGGCTCTGTTATCAGAGTCGACGGCTGTTAAGGCGTTTGTTGGAGCCTCTATCACTGCGCTGCGGGATACTCAAATATGAGGTGTTGGCAGAGGCATCGGATGTGCCGGTCCCTTTTGGGATCCGCAAGCCACCCCGCCCTGCGTTAAGTGTTTTCTTGTGTTCCGTAGGGACAAAATATGTACAAGGAATGAATGGGATGCACCGCAGGTTCAAAAATGCCTGGCGATTCGCTATTCTTTTGGGGAGAACTTTTATTAAAAAAAAATTAAAAAAAAGTATGCATCTCCTCCCTCAGTGGACCCCCGGGGTCCGGAATGAGTAAGGCTGCCAAGTTACCTGTGGAAGGGGCTCCCGCATACACGGACCCCGTAAAAATAAAAAGGGAGGGCTGAGGCTGTGTCCCGCTCCGTGTCACGGGTGTGGGTTCGGCTGTGAGACCGGTGGTGACTGGGGCTCTGGTGTCGCAATCACTTACTGGGTGGGCGAAGGTCTTACTGCAAGACCTTGAGGCACAACCGCCTCTGAGACCTGTCCGGTCCTGGCCGATCAGTTGATACTGATACCTAAAGATGCCTGTGAATTGGCCCTAGACACGCTTTTATGCTCCTTAGGGCCTCCGCCTACGCGGCGGTACTGCGACACCTGTTGTGGCTCAAGTGTTGGTCTGCGGACCAGTGTTCAAAGGCTTTGGGGGATTTACCCTCTTAGGGTAAGTGACCTTTGGGGCGTCCCTGTTGACATCCTCGTGTCTCCCACGGGTGGGTAGAACGCACTGCTCCCAGTCTGGGAAGGGTAAGGAGCCTCTCTGTGAACAAGAGTCCTCCTTTTCTGCCCCCGAGCGTTTTTTTCGCGCGCCAAGTGCGACTGGAAAAAATTTGCAGGGTGCAATAGCGTCCGCTGCAGGGCATATGTGCGCCTGATATCGCAAGCCTGCTTCAGCATGTAGATCTGCCCCCGCTCATATGAAGGGTGCGGGGCCGACTCCGCGAATCACGGCTCGGTGGAATTCTCTTCTAGCCGACTGTTGAGTTTGCGAGATGGGTTTCCTCGGGGTACAAGATAGAGTTCTCTCTTGTCCGCCAAACAGTTTTCTTCCTTCCAACCCCCAGCTTCCTCCGGTCCGCTGGAAGGCTCTGGCAGGGGCGGTCCAGGATCTACTGGTCAGGGGAGTGATCGTATCAGTTCCCTCGGGAACGGTTTCAGGGGTTTTTACTCCAATCTATTTGTAGTCCCCAAGTAGGAATGGGTCCGTCCAATTTTGGACCTCAGGGCCCTCAATTGTTTTCTCTTGGTCCGAAACCTCAAGATGGAGTCGTCTCGCTCAGTAGGGCAGAGCTCCTTCAGGGGGAATTCATGACCTCCTTGGACGTCATGTATGCGTACCCGCATGTTCCCATATGTGCAAGGCATCAGATTCTTCTGCGCCTTGCGATCGGAGGGGTCCACTGTCAGTTTGTGGCCCTCCGGTTCGGACTTGCCTCGACGCCAAGGTTTTTTTCTACCAAGGTCCTCGCTCCGATTCCGGCCCTGCCCAGGCAGCGCGGGATCACTACCATGGCCTATCTGGACGACCTTCTCCTAGGAGATTCCTCAAGCTCCGGATATAACACGTTGTGTCCATCACCTGACAAATCCTGCAGGACCTCGGCTGGCTTCTGGACATACAGAAGTCCATCTTGGTACCCTCTCAACGTCTGGGATACCTGGGTTACTCCTGGAATCCTCAGAGGCGAGAGTCTGTTTCCCATTGAGAAACTTCAGACACTGTAGTCAGTGGTCCAACTGTTGTCGACCCTGAAGAGGTCGCCACTCCAGTTCTGCATTAGGGTTCTGGGCCTGATGGTGGCCTCATCGAGGCTGCACCGTATGCCCATTTCCACACCAGAATGCTACAGTAGGAGATTCTGTCGCGTTGGGACAAGCTCCCTTCGTCCCTGGATTGCCAGATCCAGGTGTGTCGACTGGTCAAGTCGGTGGTGGCTGGCGTCCCCGGGACTTCGGTCCAGGAGGTCGTTTCTGGTTGCTACAAAAGGGAATTCTGTCGCGTTGGGACAAGCTCCTTTTGTCCCTGGATTGCCAGATCCAGGTGAGTCGACTGGTCGAGTCGGTGCTGGTGTGGTGGCTGACGTTCCCGGGAATCTGGTCCGGGAGGTCGTTTCTGCCGTACAGTTGGACTGTGGTCTCGACGGATGCCAGCCTCTCCGGCTGTGAGTGGGTGTCTGTGGTTCCCAGTCAGCCCTAGGGCGCTGGACTCGGGAGGAGTCGCGCCTTCAGATCGACGTGCTGGAGCGCCGTGCCATCAGATTATGCTTCATAAGTGGTCCCAGGGTCTGCAGGACCGTCCGATCGGGACCCAGTCCGACAACGCCACAGCTGTGGCATATGTCAATCTGCGGCGAAGGAGGTCGCGCACACCCTTCGGTGGGCCGAACGATACGTTCCGACTATCTGGGCCGTGTACATTCCGGCCGTTCAGAATTGGCAGGCCTACTGCCTAAGCCGCAAAACAATAGACCAAGGAGAGTGGTCCCTGCACTTCAGGTGTTTCAGAGTCTAGGCAAGAAATGGGGCACTCCGGACAGGGACCGTCGGGTGTCCCGTCTCAATCGGAAGGTGCCACGATCGTGACAGGTCAATAGACCCGTTGGCGGACGCGTTGGACGCAGTGGTGGCTCCGTGGGTCCACTTTCGCCTACATTATGCCTTCTCCCGTCTGAAACTGCTTCCTCGCCTGCTGCTCAGGGTGGAAGCCGAAGGGTTGCCAACAATCCCAGTTTGGTCGCGCCGTCCCTGGTACGCGGACCTGGTGAGCCTGGTGGCAGACGCTCCCGGGCGTCTACCCTTGAGGGAAGATCTCCTGTCTCAAGGACCGATCTTCCACCCTGCTTACAGTCGCTGGCTCTAACGCGTGGCTGCTGACAGCCAGGTTCTGGGGGATCGCGGTCTCTCAGGGCTGGCGATCCCTACCATGCTACATGCATGGAAGGCCACTTCACGTAAGATTTATCATCGTACGTGAAAGGCCTATATCTCTGTGTGAGAAGATGGAGTGGCACCCCCGTCCATGCGGGTGTCCCGGATTCTGCCATTGTTACAGTGAAGAGTGGATCGGGTTCTTGCCTGGAACACGGTTAAGAGTCAGTCCTCGCCTCTAGCCGTCTACTTTCAACGGCCCTTGGCAACGCACTCTCTGGTGCGTACTTTGGTACATGGGGTCCGGCTTCTGCACCTCCGGTGTGTCCTCCACTCCCTCCATGGGACTTACTTTTGGTCCTCTCGGTGCTTCAACGCGCTCCATTTGAGGACATTTGTAAGATTCCTCTGTTGACTTTGTCTCAGAAGGTGGTTTTCCTGGTAGCAATTACCTCCATCAGACGGGTGTCTGAACTAGCAGCCTTGTCCTGTAAGGCTCCATACCTGGTTATCCGTGAGGATAAAGTGGTGCTGCGCCCGCTGCCGTCATTGCTTCCAAAGTTTGTGTCGGCTTTTCACGATAATGTGGACATAGTGTTACCATCCTTATGTCCTCAGCCAAAGAACCACAAGGAGGCAGCTTGCACTTCCGGTATGTGGTTCGATCTCTGCGGGTGTACATATCTGCCACGGCTCGGTTCCGGAGATCAGACTCGCTGTTTTCTGTCGGTGACTGGTCCTGAAAGGGGTCTGGCGGCCTCGTCGGCCACCATTCTAGGTGGTTCAGGCAGGTTGTGCTTTAGCCCTATGCCCTTAAGGGGCGGGCGCCTCCTCTTTAGGTTGCAGCGCATTCGCCCAAGACGACTGGTGCCTCTGGGTCTTTTGTCATCAAGCTTCTGGTTTACAGGTCTATAGGGCGACAACCTGGTCGTCCATTCACACCTTCTCTAAGTTTTATACGTGGATGTGCGTGCATCTTCGGATGCTTCTTTAGCCGCAAGATTTTTACAGGTGGCAGTTTAAGGTC
Source organism: Rana kukunoris (assembly GCA_029574335.1). Lineage (NCBI taxonomy): Eukaryota > Metazoa > Chordata > Amphibia > Anura > Ranidae > Rana > Rana kukunoris. Next base: position 405,819,887 of record CM056049.1, on the reverse strand, counting down.
GGAGTTCCTCCGTTGAGTAACACTGGCTTGTTGTTTTGGTTGGGGTGAACCCTGGTTTGCTGTGTGTTTACCACCCCTCGAAATATTGGCACTGCTTTGGGACGTCCCTAAGGTCAAAGAATGCTGTGTCCGTCCATGAACGGACACAGTTCATGGACGGACACAGCATCCACCCCTCTTTTCGGTTTGTACTGCTTGTTACCAACTGGGCTCTTCAGTCAGAGTGGAGGGTTATATACCCCTGGGGGGACACGCCCCCTGGGAGGAGCTGTGCAGCAGAAGTGTTTTTAACACTGAAAGTGCTGTTTTTCTGCCTAGTCCTCCTGGTCGGAAAGGTGATATAACCCTAAGGTCAAAGAATGCTGTGTCCGTCCATGAACGAAAGAGAAATGGATTTTACGGTGAGTAAAAAATCCAATTTTTTTGTGTTTTTTTCCCCTGAACTGATGCTTTTCAACCTGAAGGGGAGGTCTTATTGAATTTCTACATAACGATAAATAATATTAATTAAAACTCCCCTGTCCCTAGTAGCTCGCAGTCAAAAGCGAACGCACACAATTTTTTTTTTCAGGTTACCAGTTTAGAGTTAGAGGAGGTCTAGTGCTAAAAGTATTGCTCTCGCTCTAACGCACGCTATGATACCTCACGTGTGGTTTGAACGGTGTTTACATAATGTGGGCGGGACTTAAATGTGTAAGTCCCGCCCACATATGTAAACACCATTCAAACCCCACATGTGAGGTATCATAGTGTGCGTTAGAGCGAGAGCAATACTTTAAGCACTAGACCTCCTCTGTAACTCTAAACTGGTAACCTGAAAAAAAACGTGTTGCCTATGGGTATTTTCAAGTACTGGATTTTGGCGCCATTCCATGAGTGTGTGCAATATTAAAGTGTGACATGTTGGGTATCTATTTACTCGGTGTAACATCATCTTTCACATTATGGCCAAAAATTGGGCTAACTTTAGTGTTTTGTTAATCTTTAACCACTTGAGCCCCAGACCATATTACTGGTCACTGACCGGGCCAGTTTTTGCAATTCGGCACTGCGTCATTTTAACTGACAGTTGTGCGACGTGGCTCCCAATCAAAATTGGCGTCTTTTTTTTTTTTTTCACAAAATTTTAAAAAAAAGAAATTGGTGGTATTTGATTACCTCTGCGTTTTTTCTTATTTTTGCTATAAACAAAAATATAGCGACAATTTTGTAAATAAAAATAAAACTTTAACTGTTTGATATGATAAATCTCCCCAAAAATATATATAAATAAAAATGTTTGCCCTCAGTTTAGGCCGATACGTATTCTTTGACATATTTTTGGTTCCAAAAAATCGCAATAAGCGTTTGATTTGCGCAAAAGTTATAGCGTCTACAAAATCGGGGGTTTTTTTTTTTGTTTTTTATGAATATATATTTTTTTTTACTAGTAATGGCGGCGATCAGTGATTTTTATGGCTACTGCAACATTATGGCGGACACATTTTTGGGACCTTTGGCATTTTTCTAGCGACCAATGGTATACAAATGCATCGCTTACTATAAAAATGTCACTGGCAGGGAAGGGGTTAACACTAGGGGTGAGGAAGAGGTTAATTATGTTACCTGGGTGTGTTCTAACTGTAAAGGGGGTGGGACTGACTAGGGGAAATTATTGTATGAAATTATTGTATGAACAGACGAGCAGGCATTCCCCCCCCCCTGACAGGACCGGGATAAAGGGGAACTCAACACCAAATTTAAAAAAAAAAAACGGCGTGGGGTCCCCCTCCAGGCTCTTAGATTTGATCTGGAACGTAAGGGGTTAAACCCCCCCAGATCCAGACCAAACCCTTATCCCAGGCATGCAGTCTGGCCAGACAGGAATGGGGGTGGGGACGAGCGAGCGCCCCCACCCTCCTGAGCCGTACCAGACCGCATGCCCTCGACATGAGGGGGAGTGTGTGCTTTGGGGGAAGGGGGCACTGCCCCCCCACCCCAAAGCACTCTTGTCCCCATGTTGATAGGGACAAGAGCCTCTTCCCGACAACCCTGGCCGTTGGTTGTCGGGAAATGCGGGCGGGGGGCTTATCAGAATCTGAGAGCCCCCTTTAATAAGGGGGCCCTCAGATACCAGCCCCCCGCCCTGGGTGAATGAGTATGGGGTACATTGTACCCCTACCCATTCACCTGGCGGAAAAGTGTAAAAGGAAAAAAATACACCACACACATTTTAAAAATAATTTATTAGTCATCTGGGGGTCTTCTGCCGGGGCCCCCACCACCACCCCATTGGGCCCCGGGCTTCGCCGTTTTCTGGAGCTCCCCCGGGCTTCTGGCTGTCTTCCGCCGGGGGAAGCGACACCCCCGATCTTTGCCGCCGTCGCCCCTACCCCATAAAGCTCTTTTACTTCCGGGGGGCCGAGTGGAAAAGACTGGGGGTGTCGCCCCCCTGGGCTTCTGGCTGTCTTCTGCCTGGGGGGGGGCTCTAGCGCCCCCCCCCGGGCTTCTCTCCACTGTCTTCTGCCGTGGGGCGCCACCCACGGGCTTCTCCGGCGCCTTCTGCCTGGCTCCTCTGCTGGGGCCAGAGCTTCTCGTCGCTGTCTTCCGCCGCGGCCCCCTTCACCACAAAGCTCCCTTGCTTATGGGGGAGGGCCGCGGGCTTCGTCGGCTTCTGCCTGGCTCCTCCACTGGGGCCAGGGCTTCTCTCCACTGTCTTCTTCCATTGGATGTTGACACAACGAGGTCCGGCTCTGAAATGCCGACAGAGCGGTGCGCACCGACTTATATTGGCATTGGGCGTGGTGATGCCACCATGTGACCTCAACCCATGTGATATCACGGGGCATGATGGGAATGTGATGTCACATGGGTTAAGGTCACATGGTGGCATCACCACGCCCTATGCCAATATAAGTCGGTGCCCACCGCTCTGTCGGCATTTCAGCGCCGGACCTCGTCGTGTCAACATCCAATGGAAGAAGACAGCGGAGAGAAGCCCTGGCCCCAGCGGAGGAGCCAGGCAGAAGCGGAGGGCACCGGAGAAGCCCGCGGGTGTCGCCCCGCGGCGGAAGACAGCGGAGAGAAGCCCTGGCCCCAGCGGAGGAGCCAGGCAGAAGAGGCCCCCCCCCCGGCAGAAAACTACGAAGCCCGCGGCTCTCCCCCATAAGCAGGAAGCTTTGTGGTGAAGGGGGCCGCGGCGGAAGACCGGGGTGGGTTGTCGACCCTCCCGGCAGAAAACGACAAAGCTTGGAGCTTCGTGGTGACGGGCGCCGCGGCGGAACACAGCGGAGGCCAAGACCGGGGTGGGTTGGCGGAAGACCCCCGGAGCTGACTAATTTTATTATATGTGGTGTCTTATTTTTACACTTTTTCCACCAGGTGAATGGGTAGGGGTACGATGTACCCCATACTCATTCACATAGGGTGGGGGGCCGGAATCTGGGGGCCGCCTTATTAAAGGGGGCTCCCAGATTCCGATTGGCTCCCTCCCGCATACCGCGACAACCAATGGCCAGGGTTGTCGGGAAGAGGCTCTTGTCCCTATCGACATGGAGACAAGAGTGCTTTGGGGTGGGGGGGCAGTCCCCCCCCTCCCTCAAAGCACACACTCCCCCATGTCGAGGGCATGCGGTCTGGTACGGCTCAGGAGTGGGGGGGACACTCGTCTCCAACCCCATTCCTGTCCAGGCCAGACTGCGTGCCTGGGATGAGGGCTTGGTCTGGATCTGGGGGGGAACCCCACACCGTTTCTGGCATAGGTTTAACCCCTTACGTTCTAGACCAAGCCAAAGAGCCTACTGTACCCCTGGAGGGGGACCCGTGCCGGTTTCAAGTTTGAAATTTGGCGCGCAGTTCCCCTTTATGGTCAGCGCAGGCTGAAAACCCTTCCGAGATTCCCGTGCGCCGCGTCACGCACAGGAATGTCGGCTACGCCGCTTGGAATTTACCAAGAATTTCTCGGCGTACTGACGAGGTGCACGGGATTCCCTGAATTTTTCCTCTGTGCATGCCCAGTATGCAAATGAACCTCCCGAGGTTCAGACGCACTTTGCAAGCGCACAGGGATCGGTTCTCAAAAGTCACTTTCACTTTCAATTCGGCCCGCCACACACATTCAAACACATGTCACTACACTTCCCCTGCATCACCCCCCTCCCTCCCCTAATAAATTCCCGCCTGAATCCCCAATATTTACATTACTAAATGTCGTACGCCAGGTCTGTACTGGCGTACCATGTGCCCTCTCCTGGGCGCATTAGGCATTTTAGTAAATGAGGAAATGCACTGCACTGCCAGCGTATCTCTTTTGTAAATGTCAAAAACACTTTTACTCTTGCCTGTGGGCCGTGTGTCATGGCTCACAGGCTTGGTATATCAGCCCCTATGTGTTTCCTTTTATACTTTTCCATGACCTTATTCCATTCGTGAGTGTGTCTGGTGATCATCCATCATCTTACGATCTTGGAGAAAAGGATCTTATGAGGAGATATCTTTTCACCATTACCCCTTTATAAGGGACAGCGTGATTGACCTGCTGTTCACACAGAGGTCCATATATTCAGGTTTGCACTTCTGGTGGAGGAAACACGTTTGCTGTGTTTTATGGTGGTTGACCTGAGCACCCCACTGACCATCCAAGAGGCCTCCATAATCTCTGTGGCTCTTCAATTTTGATTTTTTTGGACTTTATTTTATTTATGTGTTTAGCGCTGCACTGCTTTTTTTACATGTTATCTATTTAAGGATTCGTTTGACCTTCAGTGTACAGCTGCTTTGCTTATTTGAGTTTTTTTTTTCTTTTTCCTAATGTTACAATGTTCTGGATTACACAGCAACTTTATTGCACCTAGCAGTTTTATAATTGCATGAACTTTATTACTTTTTGGATACCTTACACTTGCACAGGAGCACTTCTTTGAATAACCCAGGATGCAATATTGATGAACTATATAATACTGGATGCTATGCACAGGAGCACTTTTTTTTATGCATCAGTGGGTCACTGATAATCTGTACAGGATCATAAAAGTGGGAATTGCACTTCTTTGCACAGTATCACTTTATATTATCATCATTATTTATGCTTTTTTATACACATTTTATATATTTATTTTTTATATTTAATGTGTTCATTTATTGCACTGTCACTTTTCACTGTTAGGAAAAAAGTTTTTTACTAATTGGAGGCTTTTTATAGGATTCTTTTTACACTGGTATAGTGTATGACTTTAAAAAGTGCAGCGTATATATTTATTTATCCACATTTGCATGATATGAGGCATGTTTAACGCTTGCAGCTGATTTTTAATTAAGGCAGTTTGGATTAGTGGAGGCTTACAGGACTCTTTGGTAGTGCTAAGCTGTTGCGGAGGAATAGATACTATTGTATGGACTCTACGTCTTGCTGATGCTGGGCCGAGACCAACAACGCTCTGCCCCATAGCCAGTGCTTCTTCTGGGGGTAGAGATCAGCCGCTGAAGAAGGGGAAGGGTTTTCTCCCCTCCTAGTTTCGTGACCAGCCCCTGGACTTGCTGCTAATCATCTAACAGCCTTCCATCGCCCATCTCAACTCCCCCTTCCGAGACCTTTATGCTATCAGCTTGTCTCACTGCCTCGGGAACTTCTGGTTTGCTCCGGCATTCTAGCGCTCTGTGCACTCTGTATCATTGCCGCTATGTGCCCTCTGTATCATTGCTGGAATACCATTATGGTTAGGATGGGAAAACATAGGGGCAGCCCCATTTCCTCTGCATTTTTGCGACTGTCGGCTATTTCTCCCGGACAGTCCCAGGCAACGGGAGCCATGCTGGGCTGCTGATCACCGCCGAACAGCCGCTTGTAGGCTATCTCAAGCTCCCATTCCTGCTCAAACAGGAACTCCAGGTCACATGCCTGTTCGCGGAGATCCAGTACCTCATCTCGGAAGTCCAGGATGTCTTCCAGCCATCACTCCCAAAGTCGGGGTCTTTGTATATTTCTTTTGATGGAGCAGCCCCACGCAGATGTAGCCAATGCCTTCTCTCAGGCTGCCATCTGCTGTACCTGGCCACAGTTGAGCCGCGAACCACTAGAGCGCTCTGTAGCTGGACCAATCTTCCAAACTCCGTCTTCCACTCATCTCGCTGTCTTTCCCTCAGGAACACCTCTCGCGCACAGTACTGCGTTTAGTACATTCTGTGGAGGAGGGAAGGATCTTCCCCTGATGGTGCCACTCGTTGCTAAGCGTCTCTTGCCAGAGTTGCCGGCCGATCACATCCCCCCAGCCGAGCATGGTGCGCTCCGTCGCTGGTCCCTGATGTAGCTTCTGCATGCCTTGCATCCTCCTCTCGAACTCCACACTCGGCTGACCAGATCTTGAATCCTGGTGGTGGTTTGAATTTCCTGGACTGCAGGAGACTTTACACCACTGCCACCACTGTGACATATCTCGGATACCCTGGCTGGACAACCCCCCCCCCCATCACAAGGCAAACCACACAGGTGTTGATGGTTAAACCTGCAGAGCATAAAACTTAGGTACAAAACATACTTTTGAACAGTTAAAGCCATTCCCCTTAGCCTTGTCATAGGGGACAAGGAGGAACCAATGAAGAATCAACAGATATATATTTAACCTCGGCGTTTTTCCCGTGTCTGACACGGGGTAAAAATTTGCTGCTACTATTGTTGATCCCGTGTCAGACACGGGCTCGCCTCACAGAATCCAGAGACAGTTTACTTACCTTCTCCGTGGATCCAGCGATGCATCCCCGCTGTGTGAGCGAGCGGGTGCTCGCTCGATTCACACAGCGTCCCCGTGTGCCGCCGAGCTCCGCTCCCTGCGACGTTACGACGCACGGGGACGGAGAACGGCGCCAAATTCAAAAATGTAAACAAACACTTTACATACAGTACAATGTAATCTTATAGATTACAGTACTGTATGTAAAAAATACACACCCCCCCATGTCCCTAGTGGTCTGCCCAGTGCCCTGCATGTCATTTTATATAATAAAAACTTGTCTTTCTCCCTTTATGACAGCAAAAATTCTGCAACTGAGCAAATTTCAGTGATTTTGATTTGATTACATTATTGAATAATTTTTACTATAATTATATTATTATTTGTTATAATTTTTTATAATTATTTATTATATTATAATTTTTAATAAAAAAAAAAAAAAAAAATCATACCCGGGATGCCTATTAGACTCTTGTTTAGATAGATTTAAGTAAGTACTTACTAAGAATTGCAGGCCTATAATACATAACACCACATTTCCTTGCAAAACAATTGCAACGCTTTTGGTACAAAATTCCAGACAGAATCATAACGCCAGGGAGGTTAAACAGCTACAGTTAAAACACACCAAGGGATTATGATGAGCAGGCAGCCCCTCCTTACACATCCCCCGCTGGGATGTGTCTCCATGCCTTTTGTCTGTGTGCCATGACCTAACACAATTAAACGCAGTAAGATGGGGGGAATGGGTAGAAGGGATACAACTTACATAGAGACTTCAGTATATGATCCCAATGCCATTTTGTCGCTAAGTTCTCTGTTGGGCCATTGTCTTTGGGTAGGAGGCCCGCCCACAGCCCCCTCCACAACGCACAGTGACAGTGGGTTCTGTGACTGTCACAAAGGTGTTGTATCATGGAGACTCGGCTCTATCAGGGAATCTCTCAGCCCGTGGTAAGCCTATCATCATCTGAATATTTGAACATGTACCAAGCTTTCCAAGTTTTATAAAACATGTCTTTCAGATCCCTAGCAATGGTGAGGGTTTCTTCTAGGTTATGGATCTTCTCGACTGACCTTATCCACTCCTCTATAGTTGGGGTTTGACAATTCTTGGGGACTTGGCTGCATTCAGTAGGTGTTTAGTAAGCAAATGTTTATACTTTTCAAGTGCCTAACCAGAAACATGTATTATGTCTGGTGACGCCTCCAGCAGTGATCAGAAGTCTGAGGGAACCATTTTTTAAGTTTAGAGGATGTTGCATACCATTGTGTCAGCACTTTATAGGAGGTCTCCTGCAAACAATTTCTGATAGAGCACTTATGCGCCAGGATAAAAGCATTTTCCCATTGGGAATCAGTAAATTTAGTATGTGTGATGTTTGTGCTGGATCACTGTGACCGTTTATCGTTTTCTCCTGATGCATGCTGGGGGGGGGGGGGGGGGGCTGTACTAGGAAGTGAGTCAGTTTGTGTGGGACTGGAAGCAGCAACATGATACATAGAAGGGATTACATCTGATAATGAGAGAAGCCTGTTGTATTAAGACTCCTCCATGTAAGAAAGTCATCATGTTTCTGAGTAACAAACCCTTCCATGGTTAAGAAGTGCATCCGGCCTGTGTGTAACTTGCTGAGTGGATTCTGGCAGCACTGCTAGCAGCACCCTGAGAGACCCCACGTTTAAGGGACATAACCGTGGCGACAAGGATTGTGGATTTTGTCAAACATGGCCCTCATAGGATTTATTCAACCATTTGATCCTGCTGGTGGAGAGGCTGGAGCAGTATACGGAAGCAAATAGTGTGGCTGTAGAAAAGAAAGTTGCAGTTTTCCTTACAACATTGGGTCAAGCTGCATATGGCACTCTCGGAGACCTAATTTCTCCAGACAAGTCAGCCTCTAAGCCCCTGCCTGAGTTAATTCAGAAGCTTCATGAGCCCTACAACCCAAACCCATTAGAAATTGCAGAGCGGTTTAAATTCTACAGTAGAAGGCAGCATAAAGGGAGGACATGAAGACATATCATTGCTTGACGTAAACTAGCTGCCACTTGTGAGTTTGAAGACTACCTGCAGACGGCTCTCCGCGGCACATTTGTCATGGGATTTTGCGACCCAGCCATAAAGAAATGTTTACTCACAGAACCCAACTTGACTCTGGTCATGGAGTTGGCTACACACAGCCCCACCCTACTGAAGGCACCGCCTGAAACTCCTGTAAGCCAAGGAGTGAAAATATTAAACTCTATCACCCGACACCCAAGACGGCCGTCCCCAAATCAGCCTAAACCTTGTCACCCCAATTCTTCTGTATCTAGGACAGCGACTTGCTAACGTTGTGGTAACGCTACTCCCAGTGCAAAAACAGTGGGTTGATATGGCGCACTCTGGATATAGCTGTCTAAAAAGAATAACATATATAAAAGGAAAGTGGATGGGCAGGGAAGGGGTTAAAATCAATGAGTCCATATATGGTATATAGTGGTAGATTTTGGGTACAGTTGGCGCTGCTATATATTTGTGATCTGTATAACTAGTGTCGGGTACTTATAGCAAATGAGTTTATTTGAGAAAACTCCCTGCTCCACCAAGTAATCCCTTTTTCTGATAATCCCACTGGGGGAAAATGATTGTTTTATGTCCTTATGTATCGCAGTGGTGAATGCCCTATGGATTATAATGTCCCACTACTCAGAATTAATTATCTTTTGTGAGGTGTGGTAAACAACTGTGAAACCTCATTTTTGCGTGCAATATAATATGAACAAAACCTAATAAAATGTAATTTGATAAAATTGATAGTACCAGTCCTAATGGCTGATTAGTGATTAGTTTATGTGAATCCAGTGCTGTAGAAAAAGTGCTAAGTGCTATTTGCGATCATGTAAGATACTTGGTTATATCCCAATATTGATGAAACTTCATATAGAAGTGCTAGTGATTCATTTAAAGTGACATTTGGAAGTACTGGTGCTAAACCCTTTGGGTGCTGTAACACAGTATGTATGATCAATATACACTATGATAAGCTAATAATTTAGCCTTGATAAGTGCTATGACCATACCACGAAATACAAAAATGGTGCAGGATAAAAAATATAAATAAAAATAATTAAAAAATATATATGAAATTAGTTTAAAGATATATAATGATAAAAAATATCCAGTGTAAAGTTAATGTGGCAGTAATACCACACTGTGGTGCTAATTCCAATTAGTGCTATGCTTCTACACTCTGAGAGGTAGGAACTCCAAAGCAATGTAAAATCCAATAGGAATACAATAAATTGGCATCTACAGTGCAGAAAATAAGTATTTGAACACCCTGCTATTTTGCAAGTTCTCCCACTTGGAAATCATGGAGGGGTCTGAAATTGTCATCGTAGGTGCATGTCCACTGTGAGAGACATAATCCCCCAAAAAAATTCCAGAAATCACAATTTATGATTTTTTAACTATTTATTTGTATGATACAGCTGCAAAGAAGTATTTGAACACCTGTCTATCAGCTAGAATTCTGACCCTCAAAGACCTGTTAGTCTGCCTTTAAAATGTCCACCTCCACTCCATTTATTATCCTAAATTAGATGCACCTGTTAGGTCATTAGCTGCATAAAGACATCTGTCCACCCCATACAATCAGTAAAAAAACCAACTACTAACATGGCCAAGACCAAAAAGCTGTCCAAAGACACTAGAGACAAAATTGTACACCTCCACAAGGCTGGAAAGGGCTACGGGGAAATTGACAAGCAGCTTGGTGAAAAAAGGTCCACTGTTGGAGCAATCATTAGAAAATGGAAGAAGCTAAACATGACTGTCAATCTCCCTCGGACTGGGGCTTCATGCAAAATTTTACCTCGTGGGGTCTCAAAGATCCTAAGAAAGGTGAGAAATCAGCCCAGGACTACACGGGAGGAGCTGGTCAATGACCTGAAAAGAGCTGGGACCACCGTTTCCAAGGTTACTGTTGGTAATACACTAAGACGTCATGGTTTGAAATCATGCATGGCACGGAAGGTTCCCCTGCTTAAACCAGCACATGTCAAGGCCCGTCTTAAGTTTGCCAATGACCATTTGGATGATCCAGAGGAGTCATGGGAGAAAGTCATGTGGTCAGATGAGACCAAAATAGAACTTTTTGGTCATAATTCCACTAACCGTGTTTGGAGGAAGAAGAATGATGAGTACCATCCCAAGAACACCATCCCTACTGTGAAGCATGGGGGTGGTAGCATCATGCTTTGGGGGTGTTTTTCTGCACATGGGACAGGGCGACTGCACTGTATTAAGGAGAGGATGACCGGGGCCATGTATTGCGAGATTTTGGGCAACAACCTCCTTCCCTCAGTTAGAGCTTTGAAGATGGGTCGAGGCTGGGTCTTCCAACATGACAATGACCCGAAGCACACAGCCAGGATAACCAAGGAGTGTCTCAGTAAGAAGCATATCAAGGTTCTGGCGTGGCCTAGCCAGTCTCCAGACCTAAACCCAATAGAGAATCTTTGGAGGGAGCTCAAACTCCGTGTTTCTCAGCGACAGCCCAGAAACCTGACTGATCTAGAGAAGATCTGTGTGGAGGAGTGGCCAAAATCCCTCCTCCAGTGTGTGCAAACCTGGTGAAAAACTACAAGAAACGTTTGACCTCTGTAATTGCAAACAAAGGCTACTGTACCAAATATTAACATTGATTTTCTCAGGTGTTCAAATACTTATTTGCAGCTGTATCATACAAATACAGTAGGTGACTGGGATATTGTGTCAATCTCGCTCCCTTTCTCGGCGAGATTGACCACCTACGAGCCCCATCGCGGGAGCCAGCGCCGAGCTGGCTTGCCGCGATGGAGACAAAGCCGTCATAGAAGCGACGGGGATCCGACTTGGATTCCCGCCAATTCTACACGTGGGCGGAGTTTGTTATGAATCCTGAAGGAGAAATCCCCGCCAGGTTTTTTTAAAGAAAAATCCGGCATGGGTTCCCCCCTCAGGAGCATAACGGGCCCTTAGGTCTGTTATGGGTTGTAAGGAGACCCCCTACGCCGAAAAAACGGCGTGGGGGTCCCCCCACAATCCATAACAGACCCGTATCCAAAGCACGCCGGCCGGTCAGGAAGGGAGTGGGGGCGAGCGAGCGCCCCCCCCCCCCTCCTGAGCCGTACCGGGCAGCATGCCCTCAACATGGGGGGGTTAGGTGCTCTGGGGCAGGGGGCGCACTGCGGCCCCCACCCCAGAGCACCCTGTCCCCATGTTGATGAGGACAGGGCCCCTTCCCGACAACCCTGGCCGTTGGTTGTCGGGGTATGCGGGCGGGAGGCTTATCGGAATCTGGAAGCCCCCTTTAATAAGGGGGCCCCCAGATACCGGCCCCCCACCCTAAGTGAATGAGTATGGGGTACATTGTACCCCTACCCATTCACCTGCAAATAAAAAGTGTAAACACAAATAAACCACACAGGGTATTGAAATATTTTATTAGTTGGCCGCCGGGGGGGGGGGGGGGGTGTGTATGATCGCTTTTATAAAAGCGCCCCCCTCCGGCGGGCTTCTGTGGGGGGTGGGTGCCGCCGTCTGGTTCTCTTCCGCCGCCGGGGGGGGCGCTTTGATAAAAGCGCCCACCACCCGGCGGGCTTCTTTCGACGTCTTCGGCGGCTGGGGGGTCTTCTCCCACTCTCCGGGGGTCTTCTCCGCTCTCCGGGGGTCTTCTTCTTCAGGACTCGCCGCCGCTAACTTTGTGTGTTAGCTCAATTACTAGCGGCGGCGAGTCCCCTCCTCTGTGACGTCTTCTTCTTCTTCTCCAGATGTTGACGCGACGCTTCCTTCCGCTGTTATGCCGGGCGCGGCTCGCAGCGAGTTATATAGGCCTGTCTTGTGACGTCGCAGTCCCATCATGCTCCGATAGGTAGCACGTGGTACCTACCGGAGCATGATGGGACTGCGACGTCACAAGACAGGCCTATATAACTCGCTGCGAGCCGCGCACCCGGCATAACAGCGGAAGGAAGCGTCGCGTCAACATCTGGAGAAGAAGAAGACGTCACAGAGGAGGGGACTCGCCGCCGCTAGTAATTGAGCTAACACACAAAGTTAGCGGCGGCGAGTCCTGAAGAAGAAGACCCCGGAGAGCGGAGAGCGAGAGAGAAGACCCCCGGAGAGCGGGAGAAGACCCCCCAGCCGCCGAAGACGTCGAAAGAAGCCCGCCGGGTGGTGGGCGCTTTTATCAAAGCGCCCCCCCGGCGGCGGAAGAGAACCAGACGGCGGCACCCACCCCCCACAGAAGCCCGCCGGAGGGGGGGCGCTTTTATAAAAGCGATCATACACACCCCCCCCCCCCCCCGGCGGCCAACTAATAAAATATTTCAATACCCTGTGTGGTTTATTTGTGTTTACACTTTTTATTTGCAGGTGAATGGGTAGGGGTACAATGTACCCCATACTCATTCACTTAGGGTGGGGGGCCGGTATCTGGGGGCCCCCTTATTAAAGGGGGCTTCCAGATTCCGATAAGCCTCCCGCCCGCATACCCAGACAACCAACGGCCAGGGTTGTCGGGAAGGGGCCCTGTCCTCATCAACATGGGGACAGGGTGCTCTGGGGTGGGGGGCCGCAGTGTGCCCCCTGCCCCAGAGCACCTAACCCCCCCATGTTGAGGGCATGCTGCCCGGTACGGCTCAGGAGGGGGGGGGGGCGCTCGCTCGCCCCCACTCCCTTCCTGACTGGCCGGCCGGCGTGCTTTGGATACGGGTCTGTTATGGATTGTGGGGGGACCCCCACGCCGTTTTTTCGGCGTAGGGGGTCTCCTTACAACCCATAACAGACCTAAGGGCCTGTTATGCTCCTGAGGGGGGAACCCATGCCGGATTTTTCTTTAAAAATCCGGCGGGGATTTCTCCTTCAGGATTCATAACAAACTCCGCCCACGTGTAGAATTGGCGGGAATCCAAGTCGGATCCCCGTCGCTTCTATGACGCACTCGCTGGAATGTGCTTTTACTATTCCAGCGAGTGCGAGATATCGGCAGCCTGTCGCCGAGATTCAGCGCGATGCTGGCGTGTTAAAAACACATTCTCGGCGGCAGGCACTGTAAATAGTTAAAAAAATCACACATTGTGATTTCTGGAATTTTTTTTTTTGATTATGTCTCTCGCAGTGGACATGCACCTACGATAACAATTTCAGACCCCTCCATGATTTCCAAGTGGGAGAACTTGCAAAATAGCAGGGTGTTCAAATACTTATTTTCTGCACTGTATATCCTGATGTACATAAACAATAGTGATATAGGGAAAGTCCGGCAGAAATACTGTGACATCTATGACATAAATTTCAGATGTAAATGACTGCAGGTGTCAGATGAGACTCCAATTGTTCCCTCACATGTGTCCCCACTTACCAGATCGATGTCCCACAGAGGGGGTATGGAGCGTTGGGGATCAGTGGGTTGTGGCCGTGGCTTACCAATCGCTGTGCGTAATGGATCAGTCGCTGCGCGTGATGGATTCAGACGCTGCGCAGCAACTAATCACTGCGCGTGGTAGATCTAAGTTGTAGCCAGTGACTCCAGAAAATCGTAATATTATGAGGAGGAAAAAGAGAAAAATCCTCATAGGGCAGTACTTCCTGGTTTTATTAAGCTTGTTTCCGATTGGAACAACAGAATTAAAAATTATAATAAAATAAAGGTTAAAAAAGGGAGCTGCTACTCCGCAGCTAGTCAAGTGTCCAGTATGCTGAATTGTACCAGACGTGACGTGAGAGCGTATAGTCACCTGACCGGTTTGGTCTATGGATGTTTTCAAAGGTGAAACAAGGTTGAAAACGTCCATAGACGAAACCGGTCAGGTGACTATACGCTCTCACGTCACACGCTCCGTTACGCTAAGCTGAGACCAGCAAGGACTTCAGAGTAGGGACGCGCTCTGTAGTGGAACGCATACAGCGACACGCTCCACACGGCTATTGTGCAGAGAGGCTCCCGTAACACGTCTGGTACAATTCAGCATACTGGACACTTGACTAGCTGCGGAGTAGCAGCTCCCTTTTTTAACCTTTTATTTTATTATAATTTTTAATTCTGTTGTTCCAATCGGAAACAAGCTTTTTAATAAAACCAGGAAGTACTACCCTATGAGGATTTTTCTCTTTTTCCTCCTCATAATATTACGATTTTCTGGAGTCACTGGCTACAACTTAGATCTACCACGCGCAGCGACTGATCCTATATGCGCAGCGTCTGAATCCATCACGCGCAGCGACTGATCCATTACGCGCAGCGATTGGTAAGCCACGGCCACAACCCACTGATCCCCAACGCTCCATACCCCCTCTGTGGGGACATCGATCTGGTAAGTGGGGACATATGTGGGGGAACAATTGGAGTCTCATCTGACACCTGCAGTCATTTACATCTGAAATTTATGTCATAGATGTCACCGTATTTCTGCCGGACTTTCCCTATATCACTATTGTTTATGTACATCAGGATATAGATGCCAATTTATTGTATTCCTATTGGATTTTACATTGCTTTGGAGTTCCTACCTCTGAGTGTAGAAGCATAGCACTAATTGGAATTAGCACCACAGTGTGGTATTACTGCCACATTAACTTTACACTGGATATTTTTTATCATTATATATTTTTCAACTAATTTCATATATATTTTTTAATTATTTTTACTTATATTTTTTATCCTGCACCATTTTTGTATTTCGTGGTATGGTCATAGCACTTATCAGGGCTAAATTATCAGCTTATCATAGTGTATATTGATCATACATACTGTGTTACAGCACCCAAAGTGTTTAGCACCAGTACTTCCAAATGTCACTTTAAATGAATCACTAGCACTTCTATATGAAGTTTCATCAATATTGGGATATAACCAAGTATCTTACATGATCGCAAATAGCACTTAGCACTTTTTCTACAGCACTGGATTCACATAAGCTAATCACTAATCAGCCATTAGGACTGGTACTATCAATTTTTGTCAAATTACATTTTATTAGGTTTTGTTCATATTATATTGCATTCAAAAACGAGGTTTCACAGTTGTTTACCGCACCTCACAAAAGATAATTAATTCTGAGTAGTGGGACATTATAATCCATAGGGCATTCACCACTGCGATACATAAGGACATAAAACATAATCATTTTCCCCCAGTGGGATTATCAGAAAAAGGGATTACTTGGTGGAGCAGGGAGTTTTCTCAAATAAACTCATTTGCTATAAGTACCCGACACTAGTTATACAGATCGCAAATATATAGCAGCGCCAACTAACTGTACCCAAAATCTACCACAATCTATCATCTCTCTTTGAGAGATTATACAGTAGGCAGCAGCTCATACACCCAGTCCTAGTGCGGATAATCTCCATAACCATATATGGTATATAGTCCATGTAAGGAGGCATACAGGAAAGTTGCTGAGTTTATAGATGGCTGCCAGTCCAAAAAGCTAGAAGAGGCTCTGAGAACAAGAGAACAGCATATTTAAAACATCTTTAATAAAATGGGATTAAAACTACTCACATTTGAGTAGATAATCTGGCATGTCAAGGGTTAAGTGTTTCATCCGCATTAGTCCTGGTGGAGTGTGTAACATCACTGGCTGATGGTTGAGATCAGAGTCCTGTAGCACTCCTGTGTGCACTGAATGTGTACAGCGCTGGCTGGCGGCTGGGATGGGGATTGTGGAGGCGCCGTGATGTGATGCTGTCGTCACTCCTGGGATTCAGGCTGGCGGGCGGCGCTATGCGATCGGGACATGCTTGTCCCTTCTTTAGGCTTGACTACTCGCAGTGCACCTGCTTGCAAGTTTAAGGATGTAGTTTATTTTCTTTGTCGAAAGACTCATCATATTGGGCGTGTTTGTCGCAGCACACGCTCTCCGAACACTACCACAAAAGGTAGACGTAAATGGCTCCAGCTCTGATGAGGAGACCTGTGTCCAGCATGTTGGACTGTTTCGGGTAGCTTCTGCGATAAAAGTGGATGTCTCGCGCAATGGCTGTCCTGTATCCATGGATGTTGATACAGGGCTGTCTGTCATTTCATGCACTGATTTAAAGGCGTCGGGTCTGTCCCTACCGCTCCAACCTACGAATCTCACACTACAAACCTACAGCAAAGAACTACTACAGCCCTTGGGTTATGTGAAACCCCTTGTTACATTAGGCAACCGCAGTCAAACTCTACACCAGCCTTTCTCAACCTTTTGACCACTGGGGAACCCTAAAAATTATTTTCAGGGCTTGGGGAACCCCTGATAAAACCCATTCATTGGGGGTCAGTGGGAACAATGCCCCTAACTTTGGTGGTCAGTGAGAAGAATGCCCTTTTTTTACAGTAGTGGTAAGAATGCCCCCCTTACAGAGAACTATGAAGAACATTGGTGTAATACCACTGGCTCCTCCAAGTGGAATTGGCTCAGAACTATTTAGGCACCATAAAACAGGAGGTAAATCAGCCACAGCTCAAGGAACCCCTAGCCACCGCTGGAGGAACCCCAGGGTTCCACAGAACCCTGGTTGAGAATGGCTGCTCTACACCTTTATGTTGTAAGTAAAGGGGGTCCTCCGCTGTACGGTATGGACTGAACCAAAGCCCTGCCTCCTCTTGCCATTGCCCGATGTACATTGCTTTCTGAGGTAGACCATTGGGTGGAATCCCTGAAGTCACGCTTTAAGGGGGTTTTTGAGGACTCTTTTGGGCACAGTATTTTTTTTAAGGCAAAATCGGTACATTTTGCCTTGCGGAATAAAGTGGAAGCAGAGCTGGACCACCTATTGGCTTAAAATCAAAACTAAAGTTGATAGGCGTGAATGGGCATCGCCAATTGTGCCTGTCAAGAAAAAGAATGGAGACAGATTTTGTGGAGATTTCAGGGTTGCCTTGAACAACCAACTTCTTGTGGATCAATACCCATTGCCTTGACTTGATCTATTTTTTTGCTCACTGGCTGGGGGGCAAAAGTTTACAAAAATGGACTTAAAGCAAGCTTATCTGCAACTACACCCAGATTCACGCCATCTGTTGACCATTCACACCCATAAAGGATTATTCCAATATAGCTGCATGGTTTTTGGCATATCTCCAGCCATCTGGCAGCGAATCATGGATGAGGTCCTGGCAGGCATACCTTTTCACCCAATATATACTAGATGACATGCTCATCACCGATCCCACTGATGAAGAACACAGAATGTTGAAGCTGTGCTGAAGACTGCAAAGGTATGGTTTACATGTCAAAATGATAATTTCTAAAGTCTTGACTGGAATTTTGTGCCCACACTGTGGACCGACATGGGTTACACACTACTGAAGAAAAAGTTAAAGCCCTTACCTATGCCTCCTACTCCCCAAAATGTCACACAGCTCGGGGCCTACCTTTTTGGCTACCGTTTGTTGCCGAACCTAGCACACTAGCTTTACCCATTACATTGCTTACTGGATGCAAGAGCTAAATGGATTACGGACAGCCAAATGTAAAGAAGCTTTTCAGCTTTCTAAAAAAATCATTCTGTCTTCTCTTTTTGTGGTCCACTATGATTTAAAGAAACGTATCACCTTGGCTTGTGACACCTCGCCTTATGGACTGGGAGCTGTGCTTTCCGTTGTCTTGCCAGATGGCACAGAGTGCCCCATTTGTTTTGCCTCCCAGGTCTTTAACCTCAACAGAACAAAACTACCACCAGATAGACAATGAAGCTTTGGCCATTTTATGGGCCACAAAACTTTAATGCGTAAATTTATGGTTGGGAGTTCACACTTCGTCACTGACCCACAAAACTCTGAATTTCTACAACAACCGCATCTCGCTTACAAAGGTTCGCTTTATTCTTGAGAGCTTATACTTATTCTATCAGATACCGCTCCCATGATGCCCATGGCAATGCAGATGCATTTTCAAGTTTGCCAATTGGAGACCACTTACCAAGAGACGTACGCCTAGTGGAAATACACAGGCCAAAATTATGCATGTCCACCTCCCCAATTGCCAGACACAGGTCCCACAGGCCCCTACTGTCTCAGATATTCTCATATGTTCAAGATGGATGACCAAAGAAAGTCCCGGGTGAATTTCATCCATACTTTGCCAGAAAATGTGAGCTTGTGACTAATGCTGGTTGTCTACAGTGGGGCAATAGAGTGATTATACCTCAGTATTTTAAACCAACCATGCTAAGGATACTGCATGAGGAGCCTTCCTGGCATGGTACACATGAAGCAGCAAGCCGGGAGCTATGTTTGGTCGCCACAAATGGACACAGCAACAGATTGTGGCTCAATGACCTGGGTGCTGTCAAGCTCAGTGACCCCAAAAAAAAGGAACCCTGCTACCTTGGCCATGGACAACAGACAGACATCTTGATTTTGCTGGCCCAATCCAGGGTAAAATGTATTTGATCATGGGAGATGCACATTCAAAATGGCCAGATGCACATTTCAAATGCCTTAGATTACCTCAGCTGCTCCTATTCTAGTCTAAGGAAGCTATTTGCTCAATATAGCTTGCCAACAGACAGTCTCGGACAATGGGACTCTGTTTACATTGCTTGAGTTTCAGTCCTTCCTCAGTGGCTTGGGCATCCTACACTACAAAACTGCTCCTTATAATCAAACCTCGAATTGGACAGGCAGAACGGTTTGTGCAGATGTTTAAAAAGCACTTGGTGTCCACACTGGACCAGATCGAAATGTCAGAGAAGCTGCTGGAGTTTGACCAAGTACCGAAACACAAAACACGCTACTGGGCTGTCCCCAGCTTTTCTTATGTTTGGCAGGCATTGCCGCACCAAACTTGATTTATGCCAAAGAGCGGTTCACCCTTGCGACTAGGCGCACTCCACCCCCTGGAGGTAAGACAGGGAGATGATGGCACAAAGGTATAGGCTACCACAGAAGAAAGATGTAACCGGATCACCCGTGACGCCCAGAGACTTTTGAGGGATGGGGGATACTCCTGTGCCAGCGGCCCTAAGGACTCTTGGGTCTAAGGTCACCCTGTGCCCCTTTTGGTCATAGGGTGGCTAATTTTAATTCATGTTTGCAGGATATACTGGAATATTACAAGTGGTTTATGTTGACCTGACCAGGTCAATAGGACAGTGACTCATTCCTCTGTGTAACAGGTTGTTGAAATGCTAAGTGAGGCTGGCTCCTGAAAGACCTTTCATTGTGTGATAACACTGTTTAAAGCCTATTGATGATCAGGTGTGAATACCTTTCTGTCACAGACAGACCATCTGTCTAAAGATGTGGATTGAGGGGAACTCATTGTGTGATGGTGGTTTGTTTGAATTCTATTGATAAAGGAATGTGACTTCTTAGGTGTAGTAATTAGAACATGTTAATTATAGACCGGCGCCAAAGTCTCTCTAAAATCGGTATGGAAAGCCCCCAGTGTGTTGAGGGGGGTGGAGATTTCTTTGTTCCTGTGATTACTGTAATATGTTGTACTGTGTGTATATATAAGCAAGCTAAGTGTACCATTAAAGCGTTAATACATTTTGAAACCAGAGGATAGAGCTGTGAGTCTTGTTTTCTAAGGAATTGATATGGATCATGTCTGCTGGTTTTTCGGTGTGTAGGATAAGCTGTCGTGGGTTGATGGAAGATCGTAAACGGTGGTGACCGTTACAGAAGACTTGTGTAGAGAAGGGCAGCTGTGCGACGACTGGGGGTCGCAGGGCAAGAGTTCCTCAAAGTCCAGAACAGACTGAGGGTCAAACACAGGAGGCCAAAGGCAGATCCGAGTACAGGCCGGGGGTCAAGGACTGGAGACAAGAGGCAGGTCCGGGTCACAGGCAGGAGGTAAATCACTGGAGACAGGTCCGGGTCACAGGCAGAGGGTCAAACACTGGGCACAAGGCGGAGTCTGTAGGCAAGCCAGAGGTTGGTGCAGGAGAAGAGCAGAATGGTCAAGGTCAATCCGGGTCACAACAGGTAATCGGATGCAGGAAACAGGAAGCAGAACACAACAGGAAGCTGAAGACAAACCAGCAATTCCTCTGAACACTTGCTCAGCTTTTATAGGCAGCCAGGAAGTCATGTGATGCGTGCACTAAGCAGCTGACAGCTTCTCACTGTCAACTTTGCTGCCATCTAATGTTCAATGTATAGTATGCTTATCTGACAGTGCCCCCCCCCCCCGAAGGGCGGCCTCCAGGCGCCCAAACTGGACAATAACTCTGGGTGTTTCTGATGAAAGGCTCGAAGCAGGCATGTCGATTTCTAGAAGTGTCCCAGGAGTTGTCTTCTGGCGGATACCCTTCCATTTGTCTAATTACTGGCGCTGTCTACTCCTTTTCCTACAACTCAAGATAGACTCCACCGGAGAAGGTAGTTCTTGTCTCCTAGAGAAGGGACTGGGGATGACAGGTTTCAGTAGGGATGCGTGAAATACTGGATGTATTCTGTAGGACTCAGGCAAGGCTAGTTTGAAGGCCACAGGGTTTACCATCCTTTTTTGATTTTGAAGGGACCTATGAACCTTGGCCCCAGCTTTCGTGAAGGGAGCGGTAATCTGAGTCTGATGGCTGATAGACAGACTTCGTCACCAACCTTTAAAAACTGGATTCTCCATCCTTCCTTTTGTCATAATACGTTTTGTAGTTGTCCTGGAACTTTTGCATGTTTTCCTGAATCTTCAGAAAGTTCTGCTGGATAGAACATATGCAGTCCTGGAGGGGCGTGGTCTGGACATGGCCGTGTAAAGACATGTTGCTGAGGAGCTCCCAGCCTTTCCTGCCCTATTTTCAGCAATATATCCAGTTAATACTGGCATGTACTCTGCTGGGAAACGCAGAGGATAAACCAGCAAGTAAACTAAGAAGCCACCTCCCAAGCCGCAGAGAACCAGAGCAATATACCAGTACTTCCCTGGCTCTTAGGACTCATCCTCCGCTCCAAAGATGGCGGACATGTAAATACATCGCAGCACATCGCACAACACGACTCATCGCCGCCTTCCTTGGCTCCTTGTACCCTGGACAGTGATCTTGTTACTCCAGCAGTGTTCCGCTGTGACTCCCAGGACTCACCCCTCCTGCACCTTACGTCCCTTACCTTGCATGCGGATGCAGAACTGAGGGCACTACTATGGGCATTACCGACCAGAGTCGACTTTGAATCTCTAGCCAGCAGGCTGGAAGCCTCTCACCGCAGGGATATAGCTGCAGTACGTTCTGATATCACTGCACTGACGGAGCGCATGGGAGCGGGGGGAAGCCACAGTGACAGAGCTAGAAAGGAGATGGGAAAACAGTCGGACACACAAGCCACCCAATCGGTGCCCATTCTGGCCCAGCAGCTACATTTAGAAGAAATTGAAGACCGCAACAGGAGAAATAACCTGAGACTCCGGGACCTACCTGAGGCCACTGGTACAGAAGATTCAGGTATATAGCAGGTACTGACTTCCAAGCTACTATGTCCGATTGGATTCACAGGGCTCTGGGTCAACGGTCGACTGATCCGAATCGCCTGATGGATGCGATTTGCGGGATCCACCAGTATGTACATAAGGAAATCATCCTGCGGAAAGCCTGGGAGGTGAGACGTTGAATTTGAAGGAGCTACCATCCAGATTATACCAGATCTCTCGATCCACGCTGCAACGGCACAAATCCCGCATGACCTCTCGAAGAGGCCAGGGAGGCCTAGCTGCGGTGGTGAGATTTGTTACCTTTACTTGCACAACTTAGTACCTTAACCCCCAGTGCACTCTGGGTTGTGTCCCCCCTTTTGAGCCTTCCTGACGTCTTATCCTGAGTGGCAACTTTTTCTTCAACATACAAATCCCGCTCAACCATTACTCAACCTCCCCCTTATTCCTTCATCTCCATTACACCATTGGCATGGCACCTAGGGTGGGTGGTAGACTGTAGGTGGTGGCTGATCATTGGGGATCTGGGATGAGGAGAATTTGGGTGCCTGTTAGGGATCCTATACCCGTGTGGACGTCTGGTGTGATAAATTAGGCCACTGCTATGGCTTTCTTGGGTACCCCCCATACCCAGACATATGCCCTCCTTATGTCGACTGGGGGCACCCTTGGTCTGATTCTCCTCTGAGACTGCACTGCGGACTGCCTGAAAGCACACAGGACCTGACAAGTTTTTTTGAAATGCTGCACTCGCTGGTGATGCTGGGGTGAGTGCTACATTGGTGGGGGACAAATTCTCCCTGATGAGACTGAGACACCCTGGTCGCATGTCCTGTGAGTGTGTAGACACATATGGACACTTTGACTAAGCACTGTGATGCTTCCACCATGCAATTTCTCGAGTATACGGGGGGGGGCTGTGCTGTTTGAAAGAGACCAGGTCTCTGAGGGGGAGTGGGGCTCCACGATCCACCAGTTTCCCTCAGCCAGATCCGTGTGACTACTTTATATATGGACAGGCTGCCCTCTCCCCCTTGTATGATAGCGTGGGAAGCCCAGGGGAATAAAATTATCGGCCTGTAGCTCGGTCTATAGAGTGCTTTTGGAGCTGGGGAGCCTTCACCCACGGTGTGCCACTCAGTTAATTTTGTACTGTGCTCCTTGTTTACAGGTAACGTACTATTGACTTCAGTGTGGAGGGTGGGGATGGTTTCCTGGGTTCTGGGGGTGACGCTTGCCGTCACCCGGGGGGCACTTCTGGATGGGTTCTGGGCAGAGTGGTGGCTCCCCCCTATTGGGGGATGAGACGGCATCCTCCACCTCTCCTCCCAGGTTTTATCCAGGGGAGTGGGGGTTTGCTTGCCCTGCAACACTGCCGGAGGGCATAGATAAGCAGCGGTGCCATCATCTTGGTCAGTGGGGTTTCGGGGAAGACAGGGGCACTAGCCATTTTGAGTACAGATGGGGCAGCTTAAGGTTTCCAGATAATACGTACATGTTTTAAGTTTTAGCACTGGGGCTATGTTTGACTACATAAGTGACTTCTATATGTTGTTTGCTTGCTGGACCAACTGTTTGATATGGTTTGTTTTTTGTATTTAAACATGTTGCATGCCTATGTTTTACTATGGGGCAGGGGGCTGGGCTGGCATGGGTATGCTTTCCTGGTCATAGTCCAACCTCATCCCCAGTAGGCCAAAAC
This sequence comes from Rana kukunoris, assembly GCA_029574335.1. Taxonomy (NCBI): domain Eukaryota; kingdom Metazoa; phylum Chordata; class Amphibia; order Anura; family Ranidae; genus Rana; species Rana kukunoris. The sequence goes on along the minus strand of CM056049.1, from coordinate 405,796,088 downwards.
ACCTTCCCGGTGATAACTGGAGTGTGTTTCTTTGCAAAATCTTACATACAATTGTTGACAATTAACTTTAGACGGGACAATCTGTGGTACGGATTGTCCACTATACTTTCTTGTGTTCTTCTAACTCTTCCTTATCTACCTTTCCTCCTCCTCTATAACCCTCATTTTCTATTCTCCCACCCCAAACCTTCCCCCTAATATATATGTTTCGTTTTTTTGGGGGGGGGTTGGACACAGGCGTGAAGAACCATGTTACTGTTCTCGCTGAACGCTAACGGGTTAAAAGTACCTGAGAAACGCTGTATGCTCTTGAATGATCTCAAAGGAGCTAGAGCGGACATTGCGTTCATTCAGGAAACCCGTTTCAAGACCGGGGCACCAGCCATGCTTGAAAAACCAGTACTTTCCGTTTACTTACCATGCCACAAACCCATTGGCCAAATCCAAGGGAGTATCCATTCTTCTTGCAGGGAAGATACCCTGCACCTGTCGGCTTTCTAGAATTGATGCGGAGAAGTGGTATGTGCTTGTTAAGGGGCTTATAGGGGACGTGTTGGTGACTCTGGCTATGGTCTATGCACCGAATGACAGACAAGATACCTTAATACACAATACACTGGCCAACCTGATGGACTTTGCTGAGTGGTGATTTTAACATCCCCCTGAGCCCAACAGTGGTTACATCCTCCGGTGTCTCTTCCCTGCGCACCAGCTTGCACAGGCGCATCACTCGGGTGCTCCATGAGGCCTATCTAATAGACGTTTGGAGGCTCTACGCGGGAGAGAGGGACTACGCCTTCTTTTCACCAACCCCCCTGGCAACAAAACCTACTCTCGAATCGACTTTTTCCTGATACCGCATGATCAACTAGAGGCATTGTATGCCACAGAGATTGGTAATATAACTTGGTCAGACCACATGCCCATTACTATGCACTACACTCTCTCGCGGACCACAATGACTAAAGCAACGTTTTGGAGACTGAACAAAAGTTTACTACAGACTCCCACGGTACTGGCTGACGTCACTAAACTGAACCAATACTTTTTGATCAACGATACCGAAAAATGCGACCCTGGGATACTATGGGAAGCCCATAAATCTGTGATTAGAGGGGTTCTGATCAGGCACGGGGCACATATTGAAAGGGAACGAGAGAAGCAATTACTGCTCCTACTACATAAAAAACACGACTTGGAAAAAGCACACAAGAGTAATCCGATGCCATCCTTGAAAACAGAACTATTGACCCTCCGCAGACAGACGGTAGACCTCTTACAGTATAAGGCAAAAACTGCACTACAATCCTGCAGGAAAATATCCTACGAATCAGGGAACAAGTGCGGGAAACTTCTCGCCAGGGCAGTTAGGCAGCAGAGACTCCGTGCGTACATTCCCCAAATCATCTCTTTCGGGTCACAGTGAATTCCGAGCCTATTAGTCCTCCTTATACAACCTCCCGAAACAGCATATCAGTGACGATACTGTTAGGGACTATCTTACTTTGTCCGATATTCCCAAACTGAGGAGAGTGGGGCAGCATTGGAAGAACCCATCAGTTTGACGGAAATTACAAGGCGCCATTAAAAATATGAAACCGGGTAAAGCACCGGGCCCGGATGGGTTCACCCTTCAGTATTTATTAAACCCTCCGGCTGATTCTTGGCCCATACATGCTTTAATGTAAGGTGAGAATTCTATTGCGCTACTGCAAGTGTTGGAATGTAGCAAATGGCAAGAGTGGATATATGTGAACTAAAGCCGCTGTATCTAAAGGTAACACAACCGCTAAATGAATATATAATATAAAGTGATAGCGCTAAAGTGTATGTGTAAAGTGCACAATATATAATAAAGATGAAAATACAAATCAAATAAAAACAAAGTGCTGTTCTGGTGTGTGACAGAGCAGACTAACACACTAAATGTGAACTGAGCCCACAAGGAATGTGGGAAAGTGTGGACAGCGATGAGTCTATGGCTGAATAGAAAGATGGGTCAGGAGTGCCTGATGGATCTTCTATAAAAGGTGAGCACATCCGATATTCGGTCTCATATTGCCCTTACCTTAAGATGGTGGTAACAATGCAACAGGTGGGCAAGGCTGGTTCCTTCTCTTGTTGTGTCTGTTACGCTCTTTGGTGCTGTGCTTTTTCGATGGTCATCCGAAATGTAGATCCTGGAATCTAGCAGCTCATGAATGCAGGTCAGGTCAGAGTGTGGAGTAGAAAAAAAGTGACACCAACTCTTTTTTCATGCGGGCTTCACTATGTTGGTGTCACTTTTTTCTACTCCACGCTCTGACCTGCATTCATGAGCTGCTAGATTCCAGGATCTACATTTCGGATGACCATCGAAAAAGCACAGCACCAAAGAGCGTAACGGACACAACAAGAGAAGGAACCAGCCTTGCCCACCTGTTGCATTGTTACCACCATCTTAAGGTAAGGGCAATATGAGACCAAATATCAGATGTGCTCACCTTTTATAGAAGATCCATCAGCCACTCCTGACCCATCTTTCTATTCAGCCATAGACTCTCATCACTGTCCACACTTTCCCACATTCCTTGTGGGCTCAGTTCACATTTAGTGTGTTAATCTGCTCTGTCACACACCAGAACAGCACTTTGTTTTTATTTGATTTTTGTATTTACACATACACTTTAGCGCTTATCACTTTATATTGTATATCCATACATGCTTTAAGCTCTTAAACAACATCAAAGATGATGTCTGGCTCCAGAGAGATATTCTGAGTGCCCACATTTCTCTCATACCCAAGAAGGGGAAGGACACGTCTGCCTGCGGCAGCTTCAGGCCCTTGTCCCTCTTAAATATAGACCTTAAAGTGGATGTAAACCCATGTCACAATGTAGAGTATAAGATTTCCTATCATCTGTGCCCAGTCTTGCCACACAGTTTATCCAGATCTGAGTAATCCTCCTTTAATGTTCAGTGAAAATAAACAGCCTTCCAGATAAAAACCTGCCTAAATAAAAAGTCAGTTTTCTCTCTTCTTGCTTTGAGTGAACGGTTATTTACATATCTAGCTTGGACATGTTTATCATATGTTATGTTTATCATAACATGAGGTATAAAAAGTGAGAAATCCACCCCTCCCCCACATAACACATCCTGGTAATATACAATGAACTTTAGATCCTCATGTTATGATGAACATGTCCAAGCTGTCACTTAAAGCAACAAGAGAGAAACACTTTATAATTTGGCAGGTTTTTTATCTCAAATTCTGTTAATTTGCACTGAACATTAAAAGAGGATTACTCAGCGCTGGATTAACTCTGTGTGGCAAGACTGGGCACAGATGATAGGAAATCTTATACTCTACATTGTGACATAAAACAAAAAAAAACTATTTTTGGGGTTTACATCCAGTTTAAACTTCTTACTAAAATTCGGGCCAACAGACTATCCCAGCCTGATACATTTGGACCAAGTTGGTTTTGTCCCCTCACAAGAGGCTAGGGACAATACCACCAAGGTGCTTAACCTGATACATGCGACCACTGTGACAAAGACAACCTGCATTTTTCTCAGCACAGACGCGTGAGCACAGGTCAGTTGGGAATTTGTCATAGATTCTTAAACACATCGGACTCGTTAGACACATTCTACATTGGATCTCCAACATTTACTCCATACCGACAGCCCAGGTCAAAGCTAATGGGGTCCTCTCTGACCCCTTCACCATCTCCAATGGTACCAGGCAGGGCTGCCCCCTATCGCCCCTTCTCTTTGCCTTAGTACTGGAGCCCTTATGTACGATACGCCAGAACCTGGATGTTTCAGGAATTACCATAGATCAGGCACAATATAAGATTTCTGCATATGCAGATGATCTTATTCTCTCTCTGACTAACCTGGTCGTGTCCCTTCCTAACCTGGTCGTGTCCCTTCCTAACCTAACTAAAGAATTCCAGAGATATGGGAATATATGAAATCTAAAAATGTACTTCGACAAATCTGCAGCTATGGGCGTTAATATGACGGCTGACATTTTGACGCCCCTAAAATCTAAATTTAACTTTAAATGGTCCGACGGCTATCTTACTTAGGAACCAGTATACCTAGTGACCTGAAACGCGCATTTGAGTTACATTTCCCACCAATGTTGTCCAAAGCAAGAGGGCTGTTCGAAGAGTGGGGCAAAGGCCTCCACTTTTGGTTCGAGGTGCAACCTCATCAAAATGTGCATTCTCACAAAATGTTTGGATCTGTTCCAAGCACTACTGATTAAGATACCTTCCCTATATTTTAAACAAGTACACTCAATGTTCACAAAATGTATATGGTCACAGATGAAACCCCCGACTAAGCTAGTGTTACCTGACACTACCGAAACATGGGTGTCTGGCCCTCCCGAACGTGAAACACTATTTCCAAGCAGTACACCTAGGAAGGATCATTGACTGACTGGAACAGGCATGAACAAACCAAACTTTAGGTTAGATTTGAACGCTTCCTGGTAGGGGTCCCGTTTTGAAGGGAGCAATCTGGTGTTTTGATCGATTCCCCCCCCGTCATGACATCTGATCATAGGAGCCACGCTACATGTGGGCTCATTAGGAGTAAACCTCCAGACAGTCCCCTCCTTTTTCCCATTTTGGGAAATCCAGCAATTTTGCCGGGACTGGACCACTCGGAGTATGACGCGCTATGGACGTCGGGCAAAGACTGTGCAGTACACTGCGTAGAAGGGGACCATTGGGCCTCGATCCAATCACTGACAAGTGAGACTGGAGGTTTTCAACTACCTATCTGGAAAGCGATCGGTCTGCACCATTTTGTTTACTCAATAGCAGAGCCTGCATATTTCAAACACGACCTGACAACAATGGAATACTATTGCAGCAACAAAGGTACACTCCCCCAGGTACTATCGAAAACATATGCTTTACTCAACACCCCGGCAGAACATCCAGATTTGCTGTTCCTGCAAAAATGGGAAAATGACCTGCAATGTACTTTCACAGCCCTACAAACACAAAATATTCTTGTATTCTCTCTGAAATCGTCCATCTGCACAAAAATCAAAGAGACAAATTACAAGATTCTGACTAGATGGTATTATACACCTCAAACCATCAATTCTTCCCTGCTACATCAGATAAGTGCCAGAGGTGTCAGACAAAGGGACACTTCTCCATGTCTTCTGGTCGTGCCCCCTACTAACACATTTTTGGACAACCATTGCTAAAATCGTGCAGAAATTTTACGGATCATACAATCCAGACAGACCCTGCGTTATTCCTGCTCCACGCCACCACAATCCCGGCATGGTCGTACAAGAAATCGGTTAGACTTTTGATCAATGCCGCAAAGTCTTGCATCCCAGCTACATGGAAGCAAAATGTACCCCCCTCCGTTCGGATTGTGGTTGCGCAGAGTAGAAGACATTAAAAAAACTAGAGGATTTAGTGCGCACAGCCCAACATAAACAGGATAAGCATTCCAAAACTTGCCAGTTATGGAATATGTTAATTTTTTCTAATGAAGGCCAAGCCTTACTGGGCTCCTGACGGTTGCCCTGGCGTGGACCTTCTATGGGGCGGCGCCTTTGCCGTGTCTATCGCGCTCGTGTTGAACAGGTACCCAACCCCCCTCTCCCCTTTTTTTCTATTTTCTCTCTTTTTTACCTTCTATCGTTTCAACCGTGTGCTCCCGTTACATTGAGCCGTTCTTTTTCCAGCTTGGTTACGGTCAAAGGGTAGTTGGTTGCCATGAGCCCATAGCAGATCACTGTGACTTTCCAGAGAGGGTACTTCTGAGTCAGTATAATGACTGGAAGTTAATTTGATGGAATTTATCAGGTCAGTTTGGGCGATTTAAGAATTTTTTATTACAGAAGCAAGATGGGTGCTAGGTTCAGATACCTCGGGTGTTTCGAGGAACATCCAAGAGAGTGAGTGTCTGCCTTTCATTTTTGAAGCCCGGTCTGTTCCTACATGCGAAAATTTAACCTGGAAAAGTCAAGCGCCCAGCAGGCTTGTCGGGGTCTTAAAAGTTTGGCTGACCTGAGGTACTCCAGGTTTTTATGATCGGTAAAGATCATATTGGGATGAGAAGCTCCCTCCAGCAGGTACCTCCATTCTTTCAAGGCAAACTTAATGGACAGTAATTCTGTCACCTACATCGTAGTTCCTCTAAGGTGAACTTAATTTCTCTTATCGTCCATTGACGGACACCGCTCCATAAATTTTGACAAGTGGGGTATGTTCCTGTTCACAGGAGAGGACTAGGTAGAAACATGTTAGATAATTAAATACATGTTACTGTAACAGAGTTGAACAGCCTCACCCAGGAAGCCGTTTGCTTAGCAAAGAAGGATGTATTGGCTCTCTTTTGGGCCCAGCGCCCTGATAAAAATGTTTATTTTTATTTTATTCTTGAAGAATCTTCTACCACTGTCGGCTGAGACAGGCTGGATATAGAGGTCCTTGTAGTCTCCTCAGTCTGGCCAGTGAGCGTGAGCATACCTTTGCAAAGAGTCTGGGTCTGCCACGACATACCCCATGGCTCCTGGGGTGGCCAGTGAGCTTTGGCTCCAGGGTCCACATGCCTGGGCTGTGGTTTTGTCTCACGAACAGTGGACCAGGCCAACAGCTACTCCTACGCGGTGTATTCCTGTCAGGAATGCATCAGCGGGTCCTCGCATGGACAGGTAAGTACAGTCCTTCCCGCCTCGGCGGTTCGGTATGGCTGGAGTTTGGGGGTCCTCCATCTGTTCTGTAGCTGTCAGGGTGGACCTGTGGCTACTAGGTGACAGTGGGGTGTCTGGGCCTGTGTATTTCTGTGGGGGTGTGTGTGCGCGCTTCAGAAAGGCCTCATTAAACCTTATCAATGTCGCAGCGTTTTGCCACCCATTGTTTTTTTTTTTTTAAGCCTGCTGTTACAATTGTGAGTTCCCATTGGTGGCCATTTTGTTGTGGTCATGCTATGGCGCAGCTTACTATTGCGGTCTGCCATTTTACTGTGGCCGTTTCCTGCTCTATCCAATGCATCCGGCGGCCATTTTGGAGGTGGTTTTGGCCTTTAGTGCTAGGCTTATACAGCGCACAGCACAGATCTCATGATTTTAGCTCACAGCTTTACCTCACAGCATTTCTCCTCACACATGCTGTTTTCTGAGGGCAGGCAGTGGCGCTGAACGGTCTCCTCCTGTGGTTCGTGAGTCCTCTGGGTAACCCCTGGTCAGTACAGCAAGGAGGGTGTGCCTTATTCAGATCTAGAATGGGTCCCTGAGAGCTGTCTGGTATGGAGTCAGTGTCTGGTTCTTCCTCCCCCAAAACATGCCAGAGGTGGCAGCTGGGGCTCCTGCGGTTCATGGACACTTTGTGGAGCGGCGTGCGGGTGTTGGGGGGGGTGGAAAAGTGCGCCCTCTAGCCACCATACCCTGGGGACTGCTCTGACTCGGACCTGGTTCTGTGTTGTCTGTGAAAGTGGACCAGGACCTTCCTTGTGAGGAGGACTCCTCACTTGGTTCAGTGACGGGGCACTTGTCAGTGCGCTTCTTACTGCTGTAAAGGACTCCCTTATGCTGTATAGTGCAGCGGAGGTATCTTCTGAGGGCTCTTTTTTGGGCACACACATCGGACCGCTCCTGAAAGTTTTTTTTTTTTTTTTTACAAGTTCATTGATAAGGAATGGGAAAGGCAGCAGTGCCTGGCGGTTCGGTACTCCTTTTGAGTAGAGCTTTTTATAAAACAAAATTGGCTTCTCCTCTGGTAGTGGCCCCCCCCCCCCCCCCTGGGCCCGGTTAAAAAGGGCTGACCACTCTCCATATGGAAGGGACCCCTGCCTTCAAGGACCATATTGATAGGAGGTTTGAGGTGCTGACCTGCTCCATGTTTGCCATGCTGGCGTTTGCATCGCGACCTATTGTGGCCGCAACCTTGGTGTCTCAGACACTCACTGAATGACCAAGGTTTTGCACCAGACTGTGGAGGAGCTTCAGTTTTCTTCCAAACTTGTTAGACTGGCCGACCAGTTGGTCCAGGGTCTTGTATATGTCTGTGATGCTACACTGGATGCAGCATCCTTGTTACCCAAAGCCTCTGTTTCGGCGGTGGTTTTGTGCCACCTGATTTGGCTAAAATGCTGGTCTGCTGACCGAGCATCCAAAATAGCCCTTGCTGATCTACCCTTCAGGGCTGGGAGTTTTTTTTTTTTTTTTGTCTCTTTGGAAGTATTCCTGAAGTGAGTGTATTTCTATGGCTCGGACAGGGTTGTAGAGAATGGATTCATTAGCAATATGGGTGCTAGATTGGATAGACATGATTACTAAAGAGTGGTCTGTCAGGGCTGTATCTCTAATTTGAGAATTGAGAACAGCAGGGAGGAGGGATGCAGGAACCAGGATATTCTTTTGTATGTGTTGTGTGGGTGGGAGTAATAAGTGAATAAGTGAAGTCCCTCCTTGGAGGTTTAATTCTCGCCAGACATCCGCTATTCCCTGGGCATGGAGTAGATTGGCAATTTTGAGGCTTGCTCTGGTGGGTCAGGTGAGTTGGGCCGTGGTGGGCTTGGATTTGTCTAACCCCTGTTCGAATGCCATGTTTGAGTCCCTGCCCAATACGATTGTGCCTTACAAAAGAGGATTCAGGGTGTCCATGAGGGGTTGAAAGAATTTTTCTTGTCCATTATTGGGGGAGTAATGGGATACAAAGGAGTATAAGTGTCCCTCTATTGTGCCCTTTACCAGGAGAAACCTGCCCTCTGGGTCTTTAAATTCAGAAAGAAACTCAAATTTACAGAATTTGGAGATAAGGATCGCTACCCCAACATAACTTAAGCATGGATGCATCCAAACAAAGTAACAAAAGAAGCATGATCCGTCCAAGAGTTGGGGAGAGGATCCACAGATGTAACCACTCGTAAACTAGGTCCATTTATGAAAAAAACTGTATATGCTCAGTCTATCCGCCAAGCGTCAAATAGCGCGTATTTACGATTAAGTTGGTGAAACGGTTGGGACGAACGAGAGGGGCATGATTGAGGGGGGGGGGGGGATCCAGCAGTGACGGATATTCTATCCGTAACTGGGGAAAACGGAAGGTTTAAATCTCCACCAATCACTAGAAAGGAATATGAATAAAAAATAGTGCTGCGCTGTAGGGATAGGAAATAATATAAATCTCATAAATATAGTGCTAGATTCAATATTGAAATACAGTGCCTTGCGAAAGTATTTGGCTCCCTTGAACTTTGCAACCTTTTGCCACATTTCAGGCTTCAAACATAAAGATATAAAACTAATTTTTTGTGAAGAATCAACAAGTGTGACACAATCATGAAGTGGAACGAAATTTATTGGATATTTCAAACTTTTTTAACAAATAAACTGAAAAATTGGGCGTGCAAAATTATTCAGCCCCTTTACTTTCAGTGCAGCACACTTTCTCCAGAAGTTCAGTGAGGATCTCTAAATGATCCAATGTTGACCTAAATGACTAATGATGATAAATAGAATCCACCTGTATGTAATCAAGTCTCCGTATAAATGCACCTGCACTGTGATAGTTTCAGAGGTCCGTTTAAAGCGCAGGGAGCATCATGAAGAACAAAGAACGCACCAGGCAGGTCCGAGATACTGTTGTGGATAAGTTTAAAGCCGGATTTGGATACAAAAAGATTTCCCAAGCTTTAAACAACCTAAGGAGCACTGTGCAAGCAATAATATTTAAAGGAAAGGAGTATCGGACCACTGCAAATCTACGAAGACCTGGCCGTCCCTCTAAACTTTCAGCTCATACAAGGAGAAAGACTGATCAGAGATGCAGCCATTAGGCCCATGATCACTCTGGATGAACTGCAGAGATCTACAGCTGAGGTGGGAGACTCTGTCCATAGGACAACAGTCAGTCGTATACTGCACAAATCTGGCCTTTATGGAAGAGTGGCAAGAAGAAAGCCATTTCTTAAAGATATCCATAAAAAGTGTCATTTAAAGTTTGCCACAAGCCACCTGGGAGACACACCAAACATGTGGACGAAGGTGCTCTAGTCAGATGAAACCAAACTTTTTGGCAACAGTGAAAAATTTTATGTTTGGCGTAAAAGCAACACAGCTCATCATCCTGAACACACCATCCCCACTGTCAAACTTGGTGGTGGCAGCATCATAGTTTGGGCCTGCTTTTCTTCAGCAGGGACAGGGAAGATGGTTACAATTGATGGGAAGATGGATGGAGCCAAATACAGGACCATTATGGAAGAAAACCTGATGGAGTCTGCAAAAGACCTGAGACTGGGACAGAGATTTGTCTTCCAACAAGACAATGATCCAAAACATAAAGCAAAATCTACAATGGAATGGTTCACAAATAAACATATCCAGGTGTTAGAATGGCCAAGTCAAAGTCCAGACCCGAATCCAATCGAGAATCTGTGGAAAGAACTGAAAACTGCTGTTCACAAACGCTCTGCATCCAACCTCACTGAGCTCGAGCTGTTTTGCAAGGAGGAATGGGCAAAAATTTCAGTCTCTCGATGTGCAAAATTATTTGTTAAAAAAGTTTGAAATATCCAATAAATTTCGTTCCACTTCATGATCGTGTTCCACTTGTTGATTCTTCACAAAGAATTTTATATCTTTGTTTGAAGCCTAAAATGTGGCAAAAGGTCGCAAAATTCAAGGGGGCGAATACTTTCGCAAGACACTGTAAATGCATCTAAACAGTGTAACAGTACACGACTTCAGTGATGCATAGTAACAAATCCAAAGTGAACACAATAGTGCTAGGTGAATAAGGCAGCGGGCGCTGCTAATGCCAGAAGGCTACAAAACTATACACATGGGTGATAGCAAACATTGAAAACAAACATAAGTGTTCATGCAGGAGAAGAAGACTGAACGCTACTGGAACGCATGTAATACGGTGCTGGTGCCAAGCATCCAAACATATAGTGCTTGCCGGGGGGAGGGTTCCAATTTCCTTAAGTTCCTTAAAATTTCCTTAAAAGTAGTGCAGATGTCCCCTTGCCTTACTGCTGTAAGGTAACAGCATAAAACAACTCTATATGGATAAGTGCAGCAACGAAATTTCAGGCCGTTTGGAGGTGGCAATGGTCCTCGCACGGAAAGATAAAGGAAAGCACCAATAGCGTAATAACGTAGGGGCAGTTTAATAATATAAAAACAGCTTATACACTAGGTACTCACAAAGGTAGTTTTAAAATACAGCATATAAACGAGTGGCGGGTTTGCTGGCATCACATCCAGTACCTCTTTAAATGGGACTCGCATGCGCGCATTCCTCACTCACAGGTGACTTCTTCAGGAGTGAGAAGAGGTATGTGGAGTGAGTTTAAGTAGTGGTGTTCCACTAGTTAGCGGTAGTTGGTCAGCTAATGAGCACAGGAAGTGGGGTAGCAGCATACATTTTTGCGTTTTGATACACTTGCAGTGCCGCAGCAGTTTCACCTTTTCTCCCTTTGTTTACTGTCTTTTTCCACTCCCCCATCCCCCCTCCCTTCCCTTTTAGCTTTCCCCTTTACAAGTCCTTTGGTAGCGCGGTAATACCCCTTTTCACTAGAAAGTGTTCAAAATGAAGCAGGCCATTATACACCTTGAAAGGCCGTTTGGTATTGGGTGCATGCGTATTACAGAATGTGACGTCCATATCTCGCCATTTGCTTCTGAGAACGAGAAAGCAGCCTTGTGGATCAGTGTAAGAATAAGTTTACGTGAAGGGGGCACCCCTCTTGATCAAGTTGGCAGCCCCAGCTTTCTTTTTAACACTTGAAGCCAAATTGACAGACAAATGCCTAGTTGCAAATGTCAATGTGTCCTTTTATTGAAATGGTCTTCCTGTTACAGCCGAAACAACTAATCGATAACTAATCCATTTTTTTGATTAATCGATTACCATTTTCATAATCGATTAATTGGCCAGTAACATAATGGGGTTAAGAAAATTAAAATTAGCCTTTTATAGTACAAAAAAGCAAATCACTACTGTAAATATTACTTTCACTGTTTGCTCTTTTTGTACTTATATTTGTTTGTTTTTTTTAAACCCAATAATGTTACTAAACATCTCAGGCCGGGTTTTTGTGCTTTTTGCAGAAACACACTACAGTTCATTTACATGGTTTCCTATGGGACACGTTCAAATCCATGTTTTTTTTTGTTTTTTTTTTGTTTTTTTTTCAGCTGCGTATTTGGAAAGGGCAAGGACTTTTTAATGCAAAACGGTGCTATTTTGTTATTTTTGGTTCAATATATTTCGATAGAGAAGCTGCAGAAAAGCATGTAATGTGTTTTTGCGGCAATTTGTGTTTTGCAATCTGCCCAACAACAAATTGGCCCAAAAAAATGTAAAAATGATATTTATTTTTAAGGCTCTTAGCTGATTAATCGAAACAATAATCGGCCAACTAATCATTTATGAAAGTAATTGTTAGTTGCAGCCCTACTTCCTGTGCAAAGATCACTTCTGCTCCAGAATCTCTAAAGCCCTTCAGTGCCAGATACTTTGTTGCAGTTGAGACCATTCATATTTAAGGCATAAATTAAGATTTTCTATTACTGGAGACCAACAGGCTAAATGGGAAACCCCAGTGATAAGTGAGGTTAGCTTCACATAGAGAAGGCAGCGTGGCTGGCGCAATCTGCGTTTCTGGAGAGGAATTCACAATCGGTCCGGGAACAGATGGTCTGGAGTACCTTCATAGAGGAGCGAAGTTGTGGTGCAGGCTTTACACATGATGTTCTCTTTCAAAGAGTATGAGTGAACTTGACAAATGACATCACAGGGTTTCAAAGGTGGCCCTTTAGGTTTCAGGGCACTATGAGCCCGATGTAGCTCAGTATGTTGGAACAAAGGGTCACCAAGCAGACCATTGAAAAAAGTCAGGACTGTGCTTTAGAAAGCCCCTAACTCAGATGTTATTGCAAAAATTACGATTGTCCAAGTCCCTTTTCAGATCAGAGAGAATATAGCGTTCTTCAAACTGTTCAGATTGGGCACAGTGGACTGCAAGTTTTATGGTTTGAACATCTTCCTCTACATCCTCCAACCTAATAGCGACATTTTGGAACTCATTTTGAAGGGTCTTAATCTCACTCCTTTACCCCAGAAATAATTTTTTTAAAGTCATCTTTTGCAGGTAAAAAATGCAGCTGCTCTCGCCACGTAGCAATCTCACCCAGGGAGAGAGAAAGGGGCCTGGGACGGTGAGAGAGGGTGTCCAGCATCTATGTGTGATGGGGGGGGGGGGTTCTATGACTTTTATACCAGACCCTGGGTGAGTCCAGTGGAGGGGAGACAACACGGCAAGAAAGTGTCATCCCCCGCACAGGGACCAAATGTGGAGGGGTTGCACAAGGGGCCTCTGGGTTGGCGGGAGGCTCTAGCCTCTAGGATAGCCCATTGGGCCATCTGGGGCTTCAGGGAATCAGGGGGGCCGAGAGCAGGGTGGGATCAGAGGTAGATATAGGCTGCAGCCTCCAAAGGGGCTGAGAGCGGTACCACTCGGGTTTGTAGAAAGGGAACCTGAATCCCGGAGCAGGGATAGAGGGCTCAGCGATGCAAAAGAGCCCAATCTAGGTCCCAGGGGCGAGTGGAGAGGGCACACCTGAGGAGATCCCAGCTTGTTGCAGGTGGGATGGGCGGCCTGGCTCCATGTGACTGGCGCAAGCCTGGTCACTTGCAGGAGGGAGTGTAGACTGGTGCCTGTGGAGATCCTGTGTGACAGGAGGCAGGAGATCTTGGGCGGGCACCTCATGCATTGCTGGAGCTTGGAGGAGGACCAGTGGACACAACCGGTAACAGATTGCAGCACTGTGCGACCCCCCCCCCCCCTTCTGAGAGTATCTCCTATGACATCTACTCAGGTCAGTGCCACTGAGCCGTCAATCTGCTATAGGCTGGGCAGGAAGGTGTTAAGTATTGCACTTACATTGTATAAAGCATCCACAAGTGGTATACAACTTCTCAAGCCTGTTCATGGGATTCGCTGTGCATACCGACGTCACAGATATTGCAATCGCCCAGCCCATTGCAATCGCATGGTCCCCCCAGCCCAATCGCAATATTTGAAAATGACATCTATTACACAAAGAAAAGAGGCAAGACATTCTAACACACAGAATAAAGAAAGGTAAGACACACAAAAAATACAGAGATTACAAAAAAGGACAAAGGAGCAATCAAAATAAACATATACATGACATCTATACACATAGTAAACACATTTAGACCTGCATTTCATTATTACAAAAGCTTACCTGTTCTGTGTAAACCTTCTAGGTGAATTGGCTGCTTGAATCCTGGATAGATATACTGCCGCTTGGACATGTGTTCTGGCAAATAAAGGGTTTGTTTTCTTTCTAAAAATGGTGCTGTGATCCACCTTTTAATCATGTAATTTCCTCATCTGGAAATGACGTGATTTTTCAACACAGTAAGGCCCACAGACTCCTGGGAAATTATGAAACTCATTTCCCAGGCAAGTCAGGAAGAGGAGTAGGGTCACTGTGGAATAGGAAAAATACAGATTAGGAAGTCTGCCCAGTAACGGGGTCTTTAAGGCAAGCAAAACCTTTTTTTTTTTTTTTTTTACCAAATCATTTTTATTGCATTAAAATTAAGCTAATAACATGAATTTTTTTTTTTAGGGTGGACCTCTGCATTAATGTTTAACCACTTCAGTACCGTGGGTGTTTTTCAGATTTGGTGTTTACAAGACTAAAACATTTTTTTTTGCTAGAAAATTACTTAAAACCCCCAAACATTATATATATATATTTTTCTAACACCCTAGAGAATAAAATGGCGATCATTGCAATACTTTTTGTCACACCATATTTGCGCAGAGGTCCTACAAATGCACTTTTTTTGAAAAATAAGACGGCGATAAATTTATAGGGCTAGAATTATTGCTCTCGCTCCAACTATCGCGGCGATACCTCACTTGTGTGGTTTGAACACCGTTTTCATATGCAGGCGCTACTCACGTATGCGTTCGCTTCTGTGCGCGAGCTCGTCGAGACAGGGCACTTAAAAAAAAAAAATCTTATTTATTTTTATATATTTTATTATTTTTTTTACACTGGGGAAAAAAAAGATCGCTTTTATCCCTATTACAAGGAATGTAAACATCCCTTGTAATAGAAAAAAGCATGACAGGACCTCTTACATATGAGATCTGGGGTCAAAAAGACCTCAGATCTCATATTTAGACTAAAATGCAAAGAAAAAAAAAAATTTAAACTGTCATTTTTTCAAATGACAAAAAAAAAGTTTCTTTAAGACACTGGGCGGGACTGATGTTTTGACGTCACTTCCGCCCAGCAGAGCTATGGGGAAGGGTGAGGGACATATTTCCCTCACTCGCATCCCCACACAGCAGACGAGCGGACCCGATCGCCTCCGCCGCTACCGACGGCTCCGGTAAGCGGCGGAGGGCGTGGGAGGGGGGGCCCTCTCCCGCCGCCAATAACGTCGATCTCGTGGCGAATCCGTCGCGGAAACCGCCGTTATCTTTTACAGAACCGCTCACGCTAAAGATGCATATCTCGGTTGTGGCAGCAGCTGCTGCCGTTACCGAGATATCCATCTTTAAAGTGATGACGTATGAACTCGATAGGCGGTCTGGAAGTGGTTAACATTGGTTCTGAGCATGAGTGTTTTCACTTTGGATTTTAGTTGGGCAGATTTGTGTACACACGATCGGATAAACCAACGTAACAAATTTATTGTCAGGCAGTTGGTAAGCCTGAACAGCCAACATTGCCGTTAATTCAGCCAACAATTGTCTGATGGAGCATACACACGGTCGGATTATCAGACACAACACGTCCATCAGACAATTATGGCCATAAAATTGGATTGGGTTTACGGGCCTTTAGACTAGGATTTTTTGTCTGTTTCTGTATATTCAATTGCTTTACTGTCTGTGTGCTGTTCATTTAGATCAAATGGATACTGTGCTTTCTTTTGTTTTACTCGCAATTTCTTTTTGAATCATGTCATATGCCGTTTCCCCCAAAAAAATCTAAGTGAACAGCCGATCGCTGAAATGTTATTTTTAGAAGAAAAAAAATGGGCCATAAATATATGTAAAATATACAGTGTAGCCCTCATACTGAAAGGTTTTGAGACCGCTGTTGTAAATTAATAAATGTAATTTCTATTGTTTTTTTTTTTAGCTTTTTTTTTAAATTTAGCACAATATGGTTAAAACAGAATGAACTTCAGTAAAATGGAGCAAAAAAATTCCACAAACTTGAGCCATTGAAAAGTTACATCAAGGTACCCCCTTACATCTTGTTGTTTCACCCTCTCCCCCTCCCACATCTGGGGTCCCCGTAAATCTCTGCTGTTTGTGAAAGCACAGCCGGAAGATATACCAACAACCCTAGCTGTGGACTGGATTTTGCTTGGACGTCATAGTTGGAAGACATCCAGTGTAAAGACTTATTATTGTTTGGGGGTTTGGTTGTTTGTGCATGGGCTAGATATTTTTTGTGTCTTTCACACATAATGTCAGTTTTTGACAGGCTCGATTTGCTAACCGGGGATCGCTCCGTTGATCCCCGCTGAGCCGGTGGGTGACAGGTCCGTCTGCTCACTGTGGAGAGACAGACCTGTCAGATCTCCACTCTCTGCTATGGTTAATTGAAGGAAAAATTATCCACCTTTTCATTTATTTTTTCATTCAATCTGATCCGACAGATTCGAAAATAGGGTTTCCAGCCGTCTAAATTTAGGGAACCGGAAGTCAACGGACATGTCACCGATGACATCATCGCTCCATAGAACTGTATGGAGCATTCGTTCAGGTCCGCCTAAGAAACTGACAGGCCTGAATGGTCCGTCCATACGTGTGAAAGGGTCATAAGTAGTGTTGTGTTTTCATAAACTGCAATTTTTCAATATTTTCTTTGGAAGTGTACTAAAGACAAATTAGTGCTACTTCTGCTTTGTAAATGTAAATTTTTTTTGGCAGATTTGAAGCCACACTGAGCAAAATAAGCTCAGTAACGGTTTGACTTCTCTATAGAACTTTTGAAGAAGCTTTTTTTTCAGTGACCTAGGTTGCAAGACGGTGAACAATGGACCATGTTCAGTTATCTGACCCAATGTTTTATGTTGTCTGCTTTTTTTTCCAAAAAGGTAGTGGTGCAATTTTTTCTCTAATGGGGGGGAAAAACCTCAGTGAAAATGAAAATGCAGTATGTTCATTATTAAAAAGATGAGCTGTTTGAACCCTTAAATTTTTGGTGATGTATCCTTTGTCCTGGGCAGTGGCGACTGGTGAAGTTTTAGGATGGGGGTGCAAGACCCCGCCCCTCCATGTGTGGCCCCCCACTTCTCATAAGCCACACCCCTTATAGAATCCACCCACTCCGTCCTCTGTATTCCACTTGCTTTCCACTCAGTGTCAGGAGTATATAGCCCCAGCATCGCAGCACCGAGTATATAGCCGCAGCACGGAGTATATAGCCCCCAGCATCGCAGCACAGAGTATATAGCCCCCAGCATCGCAGCACAGAGTATATAGCCCCCAGCATCGCAGCACAGAGTATATAGCGCAGCCTTACAGATCGGTGCAAACTAGAAAAATTACACTGTTTCTAATGAAGGACTCTAAATGGGCATAAGATTACCAGAGACTGCGGACATACTGCGCGAGATTACCAGAGACTGCGGACATACTGCGCGAGATTACCAGAGACTGCGGACATACTGCGCGAGATTACCAGAGACTGCGGACATACTGCGCGAGATTACCAGAGACTGCGGACATACTGCGCGAGATTACCAGAGACTGCGGACATACTGCGCGAGATTACCAGAGACTGCGGACATACTGCGCGAGATTACCAGAGACTGCGGACATACTGCGCGAGATTACCAGAGACTGCGGACATACTGCGCGAGATTACCAGAGACTGCGGACATACTGCGCAAGATTACCAGAGACTGCGGACATACTGCGCAAGATTACCAGAGACTGCGGACATCACAGGAATGCATAGATTCAGAGATTAGGGTCTTTTTCCAGTCACACCGGTGGAAGCGGAAGAGGTTACCAAACTGGCATTTTGAGGATGGGAGAAGACGGGCCGTCTATTGGCCAAAATAGCACGGTCCCAACATTATTTACCGGCCTATGGTGCTATTCGCAGATCTAGTGGTAAAGTGATTAATTCTCCCAAGGTCATTAAATCCGAACTGGTATTCTTCTATGAGGACCTCTATGGGTCGAGGGAGGCCTACTCTGATGAGGACCTTTGCCGTTTGTGTCCAATATTGATCAACCCACCCTATCTGCTATGGCTAAAGAACAACTCGATGCCCCATTACTTTAGAGGAGCTTCAGCTGGCGGACTACTCTTTTCCCACCTCTAAGGCGCCTGGAGAGGATGGGGCCTCCCTATGGAGATGTACACTCAATTTGAACTGTTAAAAGGTTTTTAATGCCTGTCTTGATGTTGGTAAATTTTCTGGCTCTATGGCTAGGGCAAATGTGGTACTTTTGAAGCCGGTAAGGCTCCATTTGACCCAGGCTCCTACAGGCCTATTTCATTGGTTTAGAGTGATGTGAAAATCCTTTCCAAGGTCCTGGAGCTTCGGGTCAATGGGATAATATCCTCCAGGACCAGGCTGACTTTATGCCGCAAACGTTCATGGCTAATAACCCGAGGGTCTTGTTTTTAAGCATGCATTTACAAGTGGATAATGGGGGTCACAGGGCTCTAGATGCCAACAAGGCATTTGACAGAGTCAGCTGGAGGTATTTATGGGCAGTATTGGATAAATTTGGCTTTGGGGAAAGGTTTATTGCTTGGGTCAAGCTGCTATATGCTTCTTCTGAGGTGACCATTAGGGTGGCCAACAGAATGTCAACCGCTTTTGCTTTTGAGCAGGGGTCCTTTGCTCTTTGCAATCCCTATAGAACCATTGGCAACCCTGGTGCGGGACAGTACCCACATCCAAGGGTTCCATTATGGCGCATTGAAGGAAAAGATTGTTGTATACGGATGACATGTTACTCTTCCTGGGGGATCCCACCCACTCCTTACCGGGGTTATGTCTATAATTAGTTTGGTCATTATTTAGATTTGACCATTAATTGGTCAAAGTCGGCCTTGTTGATGCTGTACGAGGGCTAGGAGGTGGAACTTCCTGACTCTTGTCCCATTCCCGTGGTAACTGGCTTTAAGTATCTGGGGGTACAGATTTTGCCCAGATTGGGGGTCTACTGCTCCCTTAATGCGCATCCCTTGCTATCTTCATTTCGAGATAAGATTAATACATGGAATACCCTCAAAATGTCGATTGCAGACAAGGCCAACCTAATCAAAATTATTTTAATGCCCCAGTTGCTTTATTTCCTACACAACTCACCTGTTGTAATACACCTGAAAATCTTCAGTGGTGGTAAACACCCTTTTTAGGTGGTTGCTCTGGAATGCAAAGCCCCCTTGGATTCGGTTGGTGCAGCTGCAGCAGTCCAAGGACATTGGAGGGTTGGCGGTACCCAACCCTTGGCTTTACTATAGCGGGGCCGCTTTACCCAGCCATATGTAAACTTAACGCATTTTGAATGCTCCTCATCAGGGAGTACATGTAACTGAGATCAAGATGACGTCTAAGTTGCTTGTTATAGTGAGGTACGGTGTTAAAATATGATCAAGTCCCCATAGTAAAAGGGGATTTAAATAAATTGAATTAGGTTAATACTGTAATTTAACCACTTCCATACCGGCCCATAGTCATATGACATCCCCAGAGGGGATCTCCCATCCCGGGTGGACGTCATATGACGTCCTCTGCTTTGTGAGGGGATATCTGAATGATGCCTGGAGCTAGAGGCATCATTCAGATATCATTGTTTGCCGGTGGCAACCCTGCGCACCATAAAAACGGTCAGCGGCAGTTTCGCCGCTTGATCGTTCTTATAGACGGTGGGAGGGGCCATCTGGTGCTTCTCCGGGCTCTCCCGTGCCATCGGAGGCCCAGAGAAAGAGTAGTCCAGCGCCTGATGGTCACCAGTCATCTCTGACTATCGGAGGCCCGGGCACGATGTGATGACGTCACTCCCGGGTACCCGGAAGTAAAGCCGCGATTGCGGCTAGTAAGCATGAGATCAGTGATTTTTTTTCCTGATCTCATGCTTTCCAGCCTGAAGGAGAGATGTGGGGTCTTATTGACTCCGCATCTCACCATAAAGAGGACCTGTTGCACACTATTCCTAATAAAAGGGATGTTTATATTCCTTATAATAAAAATAAGTGATAAAAACGTCCCCGTCTCCCCAGTAGCTTGTGTGTAACACGCAAGTCCCGCCCACGTATGTAAACATTGTTAAAACCACATATGTGAGGTATCTCCGCGTGCTTGGAGTGTGTGCAACAATTCTAGCACTAGGCCTCCTCTTAACTCTAAACTGGTAACCTGTAAAAAAAATTTAAAGCGTCGCCTATGGAGATTTTTAAGTAACAAAGTTTGGCGCCATTCCATGAGTGTGCGCAATTTTAAAGTGTGACATGTTGGGTATCTATTTTCTCGGTTGAAAACGAGGTTCAAGGTACACAAACCATAGGATGGACTATGGGTGACCTGGAGTATTACAGTGCCGCGTCCTAGAGTGGCTAGAGAAATTTATGGTTTAGAAAAAAAAGGTGGACTTTATAGGCACTAATCATAAACGTAATATAAATGTTTTATTGATACAATACCAAAGGAATTCTGGCATTGCATTCAAAATTACAATATAAAGTTATAAAAATACATTTAAAAAGACACATATGATTGATCACACAATAAAAATAGTGAACAAAGAAAATAAATGGTCGTTGTAAAGGAATGATCCGGTGTAGAAATCAATATAGATTGATAGCTACTGTAGATATAGATATACATAAACATAAACTCTACATGTTTCGCATTTGTTGCTTCGTCAGGAGTTATGATTTTTCTAGAGAAAAAGGAAGGGACCGTCATTAATATACAGACATACATTTAAATAAAATATACAGACATTCGTGCGTAACATTAAATTATATCATTTGTGCGTCAAAGCGCTATAGAGCGGATGCATAGAAGACCGAAGTTGCCATGATGTCACAGAGGGAAGGGCGTACCCATGGGGGTCCATAAGGGGGGGCATGCAGGGATACACCAGGAAAAAGAGTTGTTAGGAAAGGATACCCCTATGTATAGTAGTTTTTTGTGGGAACATTTAGGATAGTATGTTCGCACATTATAACTAGTGTGGAATGGTAATATTTAGGTGAGCTATGTTAGGGGTGGAATTAGATACAGTGAATGCCCAGCAGAGATATATAAAAGCAGGATAATCCATGTGTGATGAACACTGAGTGTGATAGTAGAGTACTTATATCGAATGGCAGCCTACCGTTCCCACTGTTGGGTATCATAGAGAGGATTTTTGACAGTATAGATGAGTATTGTCTGGAACTTGGGAGATTCCAGATGATTGGAAAATGATCCGAATAGAACTAAAGCGGTGTGGCTTATTCTGGTAAGGAAAAAATATATATATAATATGACAAAAAATAAGAAAATGTCTAATGGTATCGAAAAACAGGTTTTCTGTTATTCAGGTATGGGTATGAAAAAAAGAAAAAAGAAAAATAAATATTTTTTGTTCAGAATACATACCCAAATATGTGCACCGCAGAATGTTGGTGGAGAGGGCTGAACAACTGCTTTGGTTAATATGCTTGAACAGCTAAATCAATAACAAAGAGGGGGTGATCCCCTAGTGTTGAAGCCTGAATTCCAATTAGTAGGTAAACCAACAATAGTAGAAGGCTGCGGTGTATTCAGAAGTGTATCTAAACAGGGAGATATAGTATAATAGATGATACTTTAAAAAAGCCACCTACTTAGAAAGATGCTATAGAAGTCTGCAGCTAGGCAGAGTGTAACATTCAGTTTCCAAACATCATTTTTACTCACCACTCAGGTCGTTTAGTTGAATTCCCTGCTTGGAAATGGCAGACTCTATAGCTAGTTTTATCCACCCCTTATAAATGTGTATCCCGATCACATGTGCGGTTGAGACTTCCGCGTCATGTGACCCGGCCAGGTCCTGACTAACCAATCCCTAAGCAGCAGACTTGGCAGCGTCAATCAACGCTGCACCAATGGGGTGGGTATGGAGTTAAACATTGAGGGGAGGAGGCATGGAAGCACTCCACCAATAGGGTGGGGCGGGGCGTGTCTCACAAACACGGCCCGTTGCGATGGTAACCCCAGCGCGTATAGATAAATAATCCAGCATTGGCGTGAGCCTAGGGGAGGAACGTCATAGGAAGGAGGGATGGAGGCACACGCTCCACCAATGAGAGTCGGCGGGGCGTGTAGAGGTCCGTGGCAGGAGGCTATGGTATAAACCAACGCCGCAAGAACACACAGACAAAGCCACCATCACATCCTAAATTTCCGCAGCACAAACAAGTTGTGATGCGGTTACCTGGCCGTGCATGTCCTAACAAAGGATCCCCACAGGATACCGCAACAGTCCCCAAAGGGCACTCAGGCAACAGGTCCTAAACATCAGTTAAAATAGTAAGACAGTTGATAGTACAACATTAGTGCTACAAATAAACAAAGTGCACTAATATACAGTTGGTTGAATATAAGCAAAATAATTCTATATTGTGACTGGGTGTCCCAGTTCACAAAAGTCGTTTCATGATTGAAAATACAGACGTTAATGCATTACTAGATATTTGTTAATAGGGACACAGCGGAGAGGGGGAGCAGAGCTATAGAAAAAATTGGATTATTTAACTAAAGCAGTTAATTAATATATTAGTATATACTAATAGTGCCACTAAAGCATAACCAACGTAACAATGCATTATAAAAAGGATTTATATGTCTGAAGCTCATTGATACCTGGAGGTTGGGTAGCGTTTAATCTTTCAATCCATTTGGTCTCATTTTGCAGGATTTTTTTATCCCAGTCGCCTCCTCTCGGGTCCCGCTGAATAACAGCGAGAGCAAAGAAGGAGGCAGATGATGTATTAAAACGGTGGTAGAGGTCCAAATGTCGACTGACAGGTGTCAGAATTTTTCCATTGGACGAATAGTAAATGTGGTCTCTAATTCGTTGTCGAAATGGGCGAATTGTTTGGGAAAACAATTCGCCCATTTCGACAACGAATTCAGCGGTATCCTGTGGGGATCCTTTGTTAGGACATGCACGGCCAGGTAACCGCATCACAACTTGTTTGTGCTGCGGAAATTTAGGATGTGATGGTGGCTTTGTCTGTGTGTTCTTGCGGCGTTGGTTTATACCATAGCCTCCTGCCACGGACCTCTACACGCCCCGCCGACTCTCATTGGTGGAGCGTGTGCCTCCATCCCTCCTTCCTATGACGTTCCTCCCCTAGGCTCACGCCAATGCTGGATTATTTATCTATACGCGCTGGGGTTACCATCGCAACGGGCCGTGTTTGTGAGACACGCCCCGCCCCACCCTATTGGTGGAGTGCTTCCATGCCTCCTCCCCTCAATGTTTAACTCCATACCCACCCCATTGGTGCAGCGTTGATTGACGCTGCCAAGTCTGCTGCTTAGGGATTGGTTAGTCAGGACCTGGCCGGGTCACATGACGCGGAAGTCTCAACCGCACATGTGATCGGGATACACATTTATAAGGGGTGGATAAAACTAGCTATAGAGTCTGCCATTTCCAAGCAGGGAATTCAACTAAACGACCTGAGTGGTGAGTAAAAATGATGTTTGGAAACTGAATGTTACACTCTGCCTAGCTGCAGACTTCTATAGCATCTTTCTAAGTAGGTGGCTTTTTTAAAGCATCATCTATTATACTATATCTCCCTGTTTAGATACACTTCTGAATACACCGCAGCCTTCTACTATTGTTGGTTTACCTACTAATTGGAATTCAGGCTTCAACACTAGGGGATCACCCCCTCTTTGTTATTGATTTAGCTGTTCAAGCATATTAACCAAAGCAGTTGTTCAGCCCTCTCCACCAACATTCTGCGGTGCACATATTTGGGTATGTATTCTGAACAAAAAATATTTATTTTTCTTTTTTCTTTTTTTCATACCCATACCTGAATAACAGAAAACCTGTTGTTCGATACCATTATACATTTTCTTATTTTTTGTCATATTATATATATTTTTTCCTTACCAGAATAAGCCACACCGCTTTAGTTCTATTCGGATCATTTTCCAATCATCTGGAATCTCCCAAGTTCCAGACAATACTCATCTATACTGTCAAAAATCCTCTCTATGATACCCAACAGTGGGAACGGTAGGCTGCCATTCGATATAAGTACTCTACTATCACACTCAGTGTTCATCACACATGGATTATCCTGCTTTTATATATCTCTGCTGGGCATTCACTGTATCTAATTCCACCCCTAACATAGCTCACCTAAATATTACCATTCCACACTGGTTATAATGTGCGAACATACTATCCTAAATGTTCCCACAAAAAACTACTATACATAGGGGTATCCTTTCCTAACAACTCTTTTTCCTGGTGTATCCCTGCATGCCCCCCCTTATGGACCCCCATGGGTACGCCCTTCCCTCTGTGACATCATGGCAACTTCGGTCTTCTATGCATCCTCTCTATAGCGCTTTGACGCACAAATGATATAATTTAATGTTACGCACGAATGTCTGTATATTTTATTTAAATGTATGTCTGTATATTAATGACGGTCCCTTCCTTTTTCTCTAGAAAAATCATAACTCCTGACGAAGCAACAAATGCGAAACATGTAGAGTTTATGTTTATGTATATCTATATCTACAGTAGCTATCAATCTATATTGATTTCTACACCGGATCATTCCTTTACAACGACCATTTATTTTCTTTGTTCACTATTTTTATTGTGTGATCAATCATATGTGTCTTTTTAAATGTATTTTTATAACTTTATATTGTAATTTTGAATGCAATGCCAGAATTCCTTTGGTATTGTATCAATAAAACATTTATATTACGTTTATGATTAGTGCCTATAAAGTCCACCTTTTTTTTCTAAACCATAAATTTTATCTATTTTCTCGGCGTAACATCTTTTATATTTTACAAAAAAATTGGGCTAACTTTACAGTTTTATTTTTTAATTCATGAAACCATTTTTTTCCCCAAAAGAGGAGTTTGAAAATGTTTGTGCAAATACCGTGCAAGATAAAAAGTTGCAATGACCACCATTTTATTCCCTAAGGTGTCTGCTTAAAAAATATATAACGTTTGCGGATTCTGAGTAATTTTCTAGCAAAAGAATGATGATTTGCTAGCCGGGCAGCTGCAGCATTTGATCGGCTCTCTATCCTAGGATCCAGTGGGCTCGGCAGTGAGGCTGGTGCCGAGACCATCACCATCCCGGGGCTGGAGGTGCAAATGTTCCTGAAATCCAACAAACAGACTCAAAGCCTACCACCGCCTCATGGATAACATGCATAGGGAACACACTCATTATGAAAAAGTATATCTACCAACACAGGGGATGCCCAGGCAGATTCGAACGTATATGGTCACGTTGGCTAGATACACCTGGGTTAAGCCCTAGGGAGCTTGTGATGTCTAGAATTTTACAGTGTCCATAGAACTGTGTTGCATATGTGTGGAGAATTTGGTGATGTAGTGCTGGAATGTTAAACTTGTGTGTGTGCACATGTTCTTTGCTGAAAATGTCTGCAAGTTCCCATACAATCGGAAACTGTTGTGATCTTTCTAGTGTTCAATAAAAACATTTTTGATTGAGAAAAAACTCGAAATACTCTCAATTGCACTGTGGGGCAGCTGAAAAAAGCTGAACTGCTAAAGAAATCAGTGTATAAGCTGCTGATCTATCCCTTTATGTATGTATTTAGTGTGTATATATTCTATATAGAACATTTTTAAGACACAAATCTTCTACTGTTACTTTTTACTTCTAGGAGTGTAAAAACCCTGAAAATCAGAAAGTACGTCAGAAACTCAAAGCAAAGGAATGGGATGAACTGCAATCAAAAGGGAGGAAAATTAATGTGATTAAGCCCATTTTGATTGGGTGTGTATGGTTGGGAGGTAGTACAGAAGAGATTCCTTTCCTCCAAAAATTTTCTGCTTGTTTGTTGGATATGGTCATCCCTATTGAGGAAGAGATGGTTCTAGAATGCAATTCCAGCCGAAGACTAGAAGACAGAGAAAGTAAGTCATTGTTATAACTTTAATATAGTTTTGATAATGCATACTTAAAAAAATAAAAGTAAATCGGTGATGGCATGACCCAGTCTTTTTGATGACTACTGAACATTCATGCAGTCGATCCTGAAGTAACGACACACATAATCTATATACATATTTTTAAACAAGGCACTTTGCTATATGTCCACATCCCTTTACAATAATATATGTTTTGAACTGTTTTAGTTAGCCATGAACTTTTTGATGAACATATAGGGGAAAAAAGACTGATATAAAATTAAGTTTTATTCAGACATAGATAAAAAACAAAACGGACAGGATACTGCAAAAACATAAAATGTCAATTTTGGGTTCACGTTGATGTAGTGATCCGAAGAAATCCATATGTAAACGAATGAATGAATGAAAATTTATATAGCGCAGCACATGCAAACTTAATTGCCTCTGGGCGCTTGTTGTTCCTGTCTCCTTTGATATCAAAAGAGATGAGTCTTAATCTTCACGCATTTCGAATGATCCTCATTAGGGAGTACATGTAAATGAGATCAAGATGATGACATCTAAATTGCTTGTTATAGTGTGAGGTACGGCACTAAAATATGATAAAGTACCCATAGTAATAGGGATTTGAATAAAGTTAATACTGTAATTTAACCACTTCCGTACCGGTCCATAGTCATATGGCGTTCCTCAGAGGTAATCTCCCATCCCGGGTGGACGTCCTCATGTCCTGGACTTAATCAATCAAGTGGGACTTCTGCGCTACTAAATAAAGTCTTTCTAAAGCCAGTGACAATATGCAGCAAACACAAAAAATGTATACACAGCACCTAGTAAAAATACATTCAATGTGGGTGATAGCGCAAATTGTATAAACAAAACATAACATACACAATAGGTAATGCGAATAGAGTGCACAAAAGTGTAAAGTGCCAAACTAAAAATGCATCAGGGACAAAATAAGTCCAAAAAAGTTCAAGAACTTCAATATGTGCAATAATGTTCCATAGTGGTGAAACAATGTGGAAGGATGCCCACTGATCCGAGAGATGTGAAGAAAAAAACACCACACAACGGGTCTGGTCTCCCAGAACTCTCACCTCCAGCAAGTGTGTTCAGGCATAAAGGGTAATCCTTTGTATGGAAACCTCCCTGGATAGTCTTGCTCACCACCACGGATCGGTGGGAAGATGGGTACCTGAGATCTCAGATGACAGTGGAAACAGAAGAGGGGGAAGGACAAGAAGCCTCCAATCGTGTATTATCCTTGGTATAAAACGTTTAATAAAAGAATCGCACTTAGAGATAAAATGAATAAATCACGCATGTAGAACAACGGTGACCGCAGCGCTTGTAGCGCGTCACTCAATGCACGTCTTTCCCTTCCCTACGTGTTACGACACAGGATCACGTGTCTTCATCTGGGGGGCCTGGCGTGCTACAAGCGCTGCGGTCACCGTTGTCCTACACCGTTTTATACCAAGGATAATACACGATTGGAGGCTTCTTGTCCTTCCCCCTCTTCTGTTTCCACTGTCATCTGAGATCTCAGGTACCCATCTTCCCACCGATCCGTGGTGGTGAGCAAGACTATCCAGGGAGGTTTCCATACAAAGGATTACCCTTCATGTCCTGGACTATCTGAATGATGCCTGCAGCTAGAGGTATCATTCAGCTATCATTGTTTGCCGGTGGCGATTCTGCGCACCATAAGAACGATCATAACGTCGCCATCGGTGCTTCTCCGGGCTCTCCTGTGCCATCAGGGGCCCGGAGAAAGAATAGTCCATCGCTGGATGGGAAGCATAGAGATGACTGGTGACCGTCGGAGGCCCGGGCGCGATGTGATGACATTACGCCCGGGTACTATTACGCCCGGAAGTAAACAAAGCCGCGATTGCGGCTAGTTAGCATGAAAATTAACTCAGTTGGCACTGAAATTATTTATTGCTCAAACATGCCATGGACATATGTGAAATTACACCCCAAAATGGTGATGGGTAAGTACAGTCCTTCCTGCCTCGGTGGGTCGGTATGGCTGGGGTTAGGCGGTCCTCCTATCCTCCCTTTCCTTGCTCTGTCACATTTCCCTCTGCTGCTCTACCGCTGCTACCGGAGTGGACCTGTGGGGGCTGTCTGGGCCTATTTTTTATCTGTGGTGGGGTGCTTTGCCTCAGGGAAGCCCCATTCGGCCTTCTCATCCCCATCACAGCGTTTCGTAACATACTGATAGGAGGTCCGAGGTGTTTACCATGCTGGGGTCTGCATTGCGGCCTATTGTGGCTGCAACCTTGGTGTCTCAGACACTGAATGGGCAAAGGTTTTGAACCAGACTGTGGAGGAGCACCAGCTCCCTCCCAAATTTTAGACTGGCTGACTGGTTGGTCCAGGGCCTTGTATATGTCTGTGATGCTACACTGGATGCGGCCCCTTGATATCCAGAGCCTCTGTTTCGGCGGTGGTCTTGCGCCGCCTGATGTGGCTGAAATGCTGGTCTGCTGACCAGGCATTTAAAAAAGCCCTGGCAAATTTACCCTTCAAAGGTGGGAGACTTTTTGGTACCTTACTGGACGACATTATTAAGGATGTCACTGGTGGTAAGAGCACTCTCCTCCCTCAGTCCACCAAAGGGAAGGAGCCACGCCGTAAGCCGGGTCCTTCATTTCCCACTCGGAAGCGGTATTTTCGTCAGTCAGGGCCCACGGGTAGACCCTCCCAGGCCGACAAAGGCTCAGCTGGGGGACAGAAACGTGCCTGGGTGCATAAGCCAAACAAGCCGGCATCCAAACCTGGCACCACATGCAGTTTTGCCCCCGCCCGACTCGTGGATGGGGGGGACGGCTTTGCAGGTTTACAGCTTGGTGGACCTCCCTGCTCTCCGACCACTGGGTCTGCGAGGTGGTCTCTTTAGGGTACAAGATAGTTTCTTTCCTGTCCACCGAACAGATTCTTTCCTTCAAATCTCCCTCTCCTTCCGGCTCGTCAGTCTGCCCTATTGGGGGCAGTGCAGGACTTGCTGGGTTGCGGGGTAATTTTACCCGTTCCGCAGAACGAGAGGTTTCAGGGATTTTATTTGAATCTATGATCCCAAAGGAGGACGGGGTCCATCCAATATTGGACATAGAAAACTGGCAGGCAGACTACCTGAATCGAAAAAAACGTAACCTAAATAGGTGTAAGAAAATTGCAGCGCTAATTAATATAATAAACAATAACATATAAACTCGATAACACCACGTGACAAGTGATGTAAAGTCCATAAAAAATTTATGAACAAATTCGATGAGAAAATTCCTTATTCTGTGAACCTTCCACCTCACCACTGTGCTGTTATAACTCCTGTCTAAAAAACACACTCACCAGGCGGATTTGTCTTTTACTCTCGTGTTAGGCTAAATCACTTGTGTATGATCCCACAAATGGATAAACGAATCTCGGCTAGACCACCGTGATCCATGTAAAAAATTAAGTCAGCTTCATACATATCACAGCAAACATCTGTGTTTAGTTCAGTGTCCCATGACTAAGCATTTACTGCGAAACGTGTCGGGAACGTGGCTACAGTTTTAATAGCTTCACTGACTAGAGACGCCGCTGCTGTTTAGACAACTTGGCGTTACTGGGAGCCGGGAATCTGGAGTGTGGTGAGTAGGGTTGTCCCGATACTAGTATCGGTATCGGGACCGATACCAAGTATTTGCGGGAGTACTTGTACTTGCGCAAATACCCCCGATGCCTAAATAGAATACTTAAACCCCCCCCCCCGCCACTGCCGCCGCATCGAAAGCCGCCACATGGGTTAAACGGCGTGCGGGAACATCACAGCTTTCATTTGAATAGCTGTAGTGTTCCCACGCGTATAGACACTCCCCCCTTGCTCGGGATTGGATGGGTGATTGTGATCTGTCCAATCCCGAGCAAGGGGGAGTGTCTATACGCGCGGTCAAAACAGCTATTCAAATAAATGCTGTGATCTCCATGCGGCGGCTTTCGGCGGCAAAGGTAAGGTATGGGGGAAATGGCTGGATGGACATGGCTGCATATGTGGGGGAAATGGCTGGATGGACATGGCTGCATATGTGAGGGAAATGGCTGGATGGACATGGCTGCATATGTGGGGGAAATGGCTGGATGGACATGGCTGCATATGTGAGGGACATGGCTAGAGGGACATGGCTGCATATGTGGGGGAAATGGCTGGATGGACATGGCTGCATATGTGAGGGAAATGGCTGGATGGACATGGCTGCATATGTGAGGGACATGGCTGCATATGTGGGGGAAATGGCTGGATGGACATGGCTGCATATGTGAGGGAAATGGCTGGATGGACATGGCTGCATATGTGAGGGACATGGCTGCATATGTGAGGGACATGGCTAGAGGGACATGGCTGCATATGTGGGGGACATGGCTGCATTTGGGGACACATTTAAAAAAAAAAGTATCGGTATTCGGTATCGGCGACTACTTGAAAAAGGTATCGGTACTTGTACTCGGTCCTAAAAAAGTGGTATCTGGACAACCCTAGTGTATGCTGTTTTATTTTTTTTGCTGTACTTACTGTTTAATCGTTAATTTTCTTTTCTCCCTCCCGCGGGGAATAGGCGTTCCTATGAAGAGGGCTACATGATTGACGTGCGGCTATGGTGCGTCACGCCCTCCGAAAATAGCCGAAATAGGACTCGGCTACATACGGCGCCTGCGGTCAGCTCCTAGGTCTGTGGGCAGGCGCCATGAAGAGCAGAGTCCTGGTCCGGCTTTTTTCGGAAGGCGTGACGCGCCATAGCCGCATGTCAATCATGTAGCCCTCTTAGGAACGCCTATTCCCCGTGGGAGGGAGAAAAGAAAATTGACGATTAACCACTTAAGACCCGGACCAATATGCTGCTAAATGCCCAGAGGTGTTTTTACAATTTGGCAGTGCACTGCTTTAACTGGTAATTGCACGGTCATGCAATGTTGTACCGAAACAAAATTTGCATCCTTTTCTTCCCAAAAATAGAGCTTTCTTTTGATGGTAATTGATTGAGATTATTTTTTTTTGCGATATAAACGGAAAAAGACCGTAAATTTTGAAAAAAAAAATATCGAATAAACTAACTTTAAGTCAAACATTTAGGCCAAAATGTATTCAGCCACATGTCTTTAGTGTAAAAAAAATCGCAACAAGCGTATATTTATTGGTTTCCGCAAAAGTTATAGCGTCTACAAACTAGGGTACATTTTCTGGAATTTACACAGCTTTTATTTTATGACTGCCCATCTCATTTCTTGAGGTGCTAAAATGGCAGGGCAGTACAACCCCTTCCCCCCCCAAATGACCCCATTTTGGAAAGTAGACACCCTAAGGAAACTGCTGAGAGGCATGTTGTCCATTGAATATATTTTTTTTTTGTCCCAAGTAATTGAATAATGACAAAAAATAAATAAAAAAATTACAAAAAGTTGTCACTAAATGATATATTGCTCACACATGCCATGGTTATGTGGAATTGCACCCCAAAATACATTCTGCTGCTTATTCTGAGTACGGGGATACCACATGTTTGGGACTTTTTGGGAGCCTAGCCACGTACGGGACCCGAAAACCAAGCACCGCCTTCAGCATTTCTAAGGGCGCAAATTTTTGATTTCACTCCTCACTACCTTTCACAGTTTCGAAGGACATAAAATGCCAAAATAGCACAAACCCCCCCCCCCCCCCCCAAATGACCCCATTTTGGAAAGTAGACACCCCAAGCTATTTGCTGAGAGGCATGTCGAGTCCATGGAATATTTTATATTTTGACACAAGTTGCTGGAATATGACAAACTTTTTTTTTTAGCACAAAGTTGGCACTAAATGATATATTTCTCACACATGCCATGGTTATATGTGGAATTGCACCCCAAAATACGTTCTGCTGCTTCTCCTGAGTACGGGGATACCACATGTGTGGGACTTTTTAAGAGCCTAGTCACATACGGGGCCCCAAAAACCAAGCACCGCCTTCAAGATTTCTAAGGGCATACATTTTTTATTTCACTCCTCACTACCTATCAGTTTTGAAGGCCATAAAATGCCAAGATGGCACACAACCCCCCCAAATGACCCCATTTTGGAAAGTAGACACTCCAAGCTATTTGCTGAGAGGCATGTCGAGTCCATGGAATATTACATTTTTTTGCCCCAAGCGATTAAATGACCAAAAAAAAAAAATTGACAAAACTTTGTCACTAAATGATATTTATTTATCGTACATCACGGGACACAGAGCGGCATAGTAATAACTATGTGGGTTATATTCCACCATCAGGTGCTGGACACTGGTGTAATCAATTAAACAGGAAGTTCCCTCCCTATATAACCCCTCCCATACTGGGAGCTCCTCAGTTTTTTCATCAGTGTCTAAGGTGTTGGTCACGAGTGAACATGTGCTCTTAGGAGCTCCACTGGAGGGATCCATGCTGGATGTAAAAAGCCTCCATAAATCTGGATCCGTCCAAAGTGCTTCATAGCCAAAGTGGACGGTACCCGGGCCTCGGTGGAAGAACAAGGTTTTGCCTATAATGCCTCTCTTTGAGGGCTGGACTCTGGGCTCCAGAGCTCTGGTCTATTCCATGGCTAAGTGCTTCTGATGCCAGGGTGCTCTATAGGTCCAGGGGAGTTGGTGTTCCTGTCCATGGACCCCGGTCCCTGAAGGTCTTTTGGCAATTCCCACGGTGAGGGGTGAAGATTGGGCCTCTTGCTTACGCAATACCCTGCAGCGTGGGGGGCCTGTGGGACTTGGTCCGACAGTACGTCCTCCAGTTTATTTGGGGTCTATGGGTGGCCTGTTATGCTGATGTGCAGAGGCAATGTTGACCACTATGTCTAATTTGGACAGGATGGCTGCTATTCCTCATATGGTTATCCCCTGGCTGATTCTACATTCTACTGCCTGTCGGTTTCTCTTTCAGCCTGGGTTAATTGGCTGGGTCCCGGATTGGTACTCTCCTGCCTGGGCAGTCACCCCCTTCCTCCTCGCTGGTCTTCGGGCGTGTGTTTTGGGGGAGGGGTGGGGTACCTTGTGACGCCCACCTGGAAGCAGACAGCCAGTGAGTTGAAAGCTCAGCAGTGTCAGTCTGCAGGTGGGACACAGAGCACAAGCATACTCCTGTAGCTCTGAGCACTTTTGATGGTGTGGACTCAGCAAAGAGCAGTCTCCTCCAGCGAAGACTCCCCTTAACCCGGAACACTCGGTTCCTCAGTAGGGTGTATTGGATTAGTCCTGTAGCCCAGCAACATTGATTTAATAACTGTCCAGACAAGGAGGACTCAGGGGGTACCCTTAGAGTGATCCTTTCCTTGTCTGATTGGTGCCTGATAAGCAGTCCTTCTAGACAGGGACATGGCTTCTAAGGGGTCTGGGATGACGAAAACCGCCAAAAATGCAAAAAAAAAAAAGGAAAGCAAAAGGGGTTCCCCATCGGGATCAGAGGATCATGGACAAACCTCTTCCCCTGAGACACCAGAGTTGGGCCCTCCGGTTGAGCCATTCGGTTCTTTAGGAGCTATTGTCGGCAAGCACCCCATGTCTGTTACAGAGGAGGTGTTGTCCTCCCCCCTTGGAAAAAATGCAGCCACGCTGCATATGTTTTTTTGTGCATTGCATTTGTGGGTCTGTAAGAGGTTAACTGCTATATTCACAGCAGCCTCACAGTAAGCAGGAAAAACAGAGTGTGCCCCCTTTCCCTGCTCTAATTCCTTAATTAAAGGGATTAAAAGACCTAGGACAGGCTACAGCTGCAGCTAACTAGGAAGCTATCCGAAGTCCCACAGGTTCTGGTTGCACCTGCAGTCGTTTTCACAGATTCTGGCTGTATATATCTTCCTCAGCCTGGTCAGCCAAAGCCCCTGTCTCCTCCTGGAGTTTATAAAGTAAAGTTTTCCTATAGGTGGCTAGAAAGACCCCCATAGGGTTCTCTCTTGGTGCTGGCTTCAGGTTACCCAAATGCAGGGGGATGCTCAGTTGGCTAACGTCGCATGTTTGCGGATACACACATCTGCAGAGGATAACTTCCTGTTTACCAATCCATATATTTGCATAAGATACATGAGTTTGGTATGTTTAAAATGTGGGGTAAAAACAAGTAACAGAACATGTTTTATGGTTGATTGCATAAAGATACAGGTTCTGTCTGTATGGTTTTACATGTTTTTTACAAAGCCACATAAGGATGCTTGGTTACATTAAGGTGCCTAAGATCGCATATAAATGCATGTCGGGTAAAAACAAGTATCAAAACATGTTTTTTTTTGTGTTTCCACAGGAATGCATAAAATCGCATAAAGTTGCTGGAATGCATAAAGATGTTGGATCACACAGGGTTGCCTGCTCACCAGAATCCTGATTTACCCAAGGATATGTGGGCACACAGAAAGGCTTGTTTCCATAGAAATGCCTAAAGCTGCATAAAGACGCTCAAATGCACAAAGATGCTGGGTCACACATGGTTACCTGCTCATCCGAGTCCTTGATTACCCAAGGATATTTGGTCACACAGAGAGGCTTGTTCCCCCATAAATGCCAAAAGTCCCATAAAGATGCTTGAATGCATAAACAAGCTGGATCACACAGGATTACCTGATCAGAGTCCTGGATTACCCAGGGATATTTGGGCACACAGAGAGGCTTGTTTCCTCAGAAATGCCTAATGGTCGCATGAAGCTGCTTAAATGCATAAAAATGCTGAATCGCACAGGGGTGCTTGATCACACAAGAGTCCTTGGTTCCACAAGGTTACTTGTATGCACAGTAGTGCTTAAGATGTTGATCGCATGAAAGATGCTGGATCGCATAAGTATGCATGTTTACTTTAAGGGTGGCTTGTTGGCCTAGATTTTGCATTGTTGCTTAATGAGCCATGAGAATTTAAGTCTCCTTAATTATACAGGATGCCTTGGGCTTGCATAAGGAGTACGTATCTGCATGGGTACATGTGGCACAATGTTGCATAACACTTTCTTAGCGCGTGCTTGCTTGCTAGATGCTTATTCCATTCTTATATGAATATATGCTTCCATGAACACACGCTTCCATAGAGGCATATGGCTTTAAGCACTTGCCATATATACATGTGGGAAGCCATTTATATGTGTGTTTATTTACATGGGCTGTGTGTCCCAGTTCGTGGTCTTGGCCCTTGGCTTAGCCACCGTGCCCGGGTTGACAGGGTGCTAGGGCCCGCCTCTAGCAGGTCTAAAGGCCCAGGGTATAGCGCTAATGGCATACCAATGCAAACTCCTGCTGATGGTTCAGTCAGTAGCATGGCTGGACCTAAGGGTGTACAGCAGGTCAAGTATCTGGAACTCCTGGGTTGGGATCCCAGTCTAAGGGTACATTCTTTCTTTCATTTAACAAGAAGCTTGGAAGGTTTGGGACACAGCCCAAAAAGGAGTTTTTTGGCCTCACACAAGACCATCACTATGAGAAAGCTGGTCTATGGGGTCACAGCAAGGAACAGTTCCTTACCTTTTGCCTTTTTTTTTAGGTGCTAGGGAAGATGCTGGCTTCATTCAACACAGTTCCCTATGCTAACTTTTATTCAGGGCTAATATAAACATTATTCTGTTGGCCTAGAAGGAGTGGATCCTAACCTAGCATTATCCATAGGGTCGGGTCCCAGAGATATGCTGGAATTTCTATTGGTGGTTCTTAACTAAAAAGGGATTGCCAGGCCTGGAAAAGACCACGGCCAAGGGAAAGTAGTCAAGCTCCAGGTGAGCCTTATCCGTCAGCTAGAGCTACTGATGGGGCATCGGACTTAAAGGCCTGTACGTTTAGGTGGCGGGATTGTTCTGTCAGAGTGCAATCAGACAATGCCACACTAGTGATTTACTTCTTCTACCAAGGAGGAGCTTGTGCCATGCATATTGACAATCGTAATTTCATGGAATTGGCAGGCAATTCGCTGGAGCCGTCAAAAATTGTCACCAGGAGATTGACCTCTACTCGCCGACTTTTTTTTTTTCTGGCCAAAAAAAAAGGGTACCCTGTACATTTATGTATTGGTGTCCAGGTTCAACAAGAAATTGAACGGGACAGAGGTGTTATTTACATCTTGTCCAGGCCTACTTCACAGAGGGTATTGCATCCTGCCTTGCAAACAGGTGAATTTATGGTCTGGTTATTATAGCCCACATTCTTCAGGATTGGGATTTTCAAAATCGGCGGCAATTCCCTTGATTAATACAGCAGAGCTGGCTTCCAGGACCAGATGTCCTAGGATCTGGAAGGCCCATGTTCTGGTGTGAAACCAGATGGTGGCATCCTTGGAAGTATGGCATAGGTAAAATTCTTGCCTTCCTACATTTGGAAGGGCGACAGAGCTAGCCTTAAGTTCAGTCAAGGATCCGATCTCGACCTTGTTTCCAAGGGCGCTTGCTTCACACTCTTTGATCCGAGCCATTTTTCAAGGGGTGACGTGTATAAGTCCGCCAGTTTGGTCGCCCTTGTGCTCGGAGGATTGGGTCTAGTGTTGTCGGCTTACAGGGTCAGTACCTTGGGTCGGTGTACTATATTTCCCTTCATCCTTTAAAAGGGGAATTGGTGTTCTTAGTTGTGGTAGCCTCCACATGAGTTTCAGTATTGGCAACTTTCTTGGCATAAAGCCATACTTATTACGTTTTACAGGTAGGGTGATGTTAATCCTCACCTATCCTTTGTTCACTAGAAAGATCTCGTGTTCATTTGAATCAAGATAATCGTACCTTACCGTTTCAAAACCTTGTTTCGCGGAAGGAGGAGTTACTGCTTTTCTCTCAATTAAGATGAGAGTAGTTAAATATCTATCTAAAAGTTTCAGATATAGAAAGCGGACGTGTTTATTGTGCTGCCAGAAGACCCTAGTGTGGGCAGGCAGTATTCAGATCGGCTATTAAGAGGGTTACTCTCTTGTTAGAGTAAGAAT
Source organism: Rana kukunoris (assembly GCA_029574335.1). Lineage (NCBI taxonomy): Eukaryota > Metazoa > Chordata > Amphibia > Anura > Ranidae > Rana > Rana kukunoris. Next base: position 405,758,949 of record CM056049.1, on the reverse strand, counting down.
GGCAAGGCCTATCTGAATCGACTGCTCGGATACGGAAAACTGATGTTTGCGGCTACCAGGAGGCCCCAGGATAGGGCAGGCAGCGTCTAATTCAACTGTTTTCAATGTTGATTCATCAGGTTATTATTCAGGCTTGTGGTTTAAAGAGTGGGATTCCCCCTGTTTCTTACACCCTACCAGGACAGTAAGCTCTTTATGCGCGATGCATTACCAAGCCTTTATGACTCAGATTTGCAAGGCCGCAACTTGGTCGTCTGTGCTTACGTTCACTAACTCCTATCAGGTGAACATAGGACGGCAAAAGGATGCAGCCTCTTGGCGCAGTATGCTGCAAGCAGCATTATAGCTCCTCATGTATGAGAGCGGTCTGCGTTGTTTGTGTCTCCCTCCCCTCAGTAGGCATTGCTTTGGGACATCCCACATAGTTATTACTATGCCGCTCTGTGTCCCGTGATGTACGATAAAGAAAATAAGATTTTTATAAACGGCTTACCTGTAAAATCCTTTTCTTGCAGTACATCACGGGACACAGAGCTCCCGCCCCTCTTGTTTGGGGATATTGGGACACTTATTGCTTTGCTACAAAAACTAAGGAGCTCCCAGTATGGCAGGGGTTATATAGGGAGGGAACTTCCTGTTTAATTGATTACACCAGTGTCCAGCACCTGATGGTGGAATATAACCCACATAGTTATTACTATGCCGCTCTGTGTCCCGTGATGTACTCCAAGAAAAGGATTTTGCAGGTAAGCTGTTAATAAAAATCCTATTATTTCTCACACATGCCATGGTTATATGTGGAATTGCACCCCAAAATACATTCTGCTGCTTCTCCTGAGTACGGGGATACCACATGTGTGGGACTTTTTGGGAGCTTAGCCGTGTACGGGACCCCGAAAACCAATCACCACCTTCAAGATTTCTAAGGACATACATTTTTGATTTCACTCTTACAAATCTTGAAGGCGGTGATTGGTTTTTGGGGTCCCGTTGGCCACCATGTTTTTATAGTTGGGTACCCCCATACATTTTCTAACGCTATAAAAACATGGCTGCGAACCTCAAAAAATAACTAGCTACCTAGCGGCACCAGCGACACTATAGCGATCAGAAAAACGATCGCTTAGTGACGCTGGCAAAAAAGGGGTGAAAGGGTTACTAGGGGGTGATCAAGGGGTTAAAATCTTTATTGGGGGGGGTAGGGGGCTCTACCCTGGACCTAACACTAACTGCCTGTCACACTGACACTAAATGCAGTGATCGGTAAATAAATGATCACTGCTATTTAGTGATGGGGGGGGGGGGGATTTGTGTGCCTATGTGTACATAGTGTCAGTGTAGTGTTCGGTGCTACTCGCTGTTGTGATGTCTCTCTCCTCCGCCGGACGAAAATACCGGTGGGAGGAGAGATTACATCACTTCCTCTCTGCCTGTGTTTACAGTGCAGGCGGAGGAGGAAGCAGATTGGCTGGGAGCGATCATGAGGGGGCGGACAAAAACTTACAGCCACCCCCTCATCCCGGATCGCTCCCAGAGCCACGGGTACCGCCGCTCCCCAACCCACGTCTAGGCAGGGACGTACAGGTACGCCAATGTGCCTGTACGTGCCATTCTGCCGACGTATATGTTCATGTGGCGGTCCTTAAGGGGTTAAACAGTAAGTACAGCAATAAAAAAAAAACAGCATACTGTAGCTGACGCCAGTATACTGGATGGGATGGCACATAGATGTTTTTTAGGGTGAACCCCTGCTTTAACTTTTAGTCTAGAGCCTAATTGATTCAAGTTTTATTTTATATTATGTTTCTAGAACTCTAAATTGTAGAATTGTAATCCTACGATTTAGAGTTCTGGAAACATAGTATAAAATAAAACTTTAATCAATTAGACTCTAGACTAAAAGTCTAGACTAAATAGATATTTTAGCCACACTGAAATGTATAGGTTTACCCCAAAACATTAGATTTTTTTTTTGTGTCATCGAGAAATCGAAGATAAGGCTATTAAAACTATTTGTGTTGCATTATCTAAAATTATTTAGTGTGGGTTTTTAAAATATGGATAATAAGGATGTTTCTAAAATATGTATTTTCTTTTATGCAGTACTTATGCATCTTCTCCCTTTGCTTCATGGAAACGTCAATGGAAGCAAAATAATTATCAAGGAGTTTCAAGAGTATTGCAGGCGTGGCATCATTTCTTTGGGTGATGGTAGCAACATTGCTATAACAGAATCCACTAGTCCAAATGCTTGCCACCAGATGCCCAGCAGTATTACAATACCTTCCAAAGCACGACTGAAGCGTATAATTTCTGAGAATTCGATGTATGAAAAACGCCCAGATCATCGTTTGTGTTGGTATGTGCACAGTGACATTTTGAAGAGCTTTCAGCAAGAGAGTCTTCCTGTACCATGTCAGTGGATATATATCACCCAGTTGAATTTGCCCAGCAGGGATGAAATTATAAACGTTGGCGGACAGACACAAGCAACGCCTTCATCTGGCAAAAGAAAATCTGCTGGCAGTATGCCCATCACCAAGTTTATGAAAAAAGCTACAATAATGGAATCGCTCAATAATGTAAGTAATTGTTTTTCTAAATCAAACCTCTTCAGACACACTGTATGCTATAGTTCATGCCAAATCCAAACCTTCACCTAATCGTGCAATTCAGGCTCTTTGAATCCTGAAAGTTTTTTTTTTTTTTTTGTCAAAATATTTTATTGTGAAGTTCGAAGTGTATTGGACAAGTAACATAGAGTAAATATTATACAGTCCAGTGAAAGAAGCTCACTTGCACTCATTCAAAAACAAAATATATAATAAAAGGTGATAAAAAAGCGTTACCTGGTAAAGTATTCAGGTGCTGTTGATAATGAATCGTGGGTACTCTAGATTATATAGGGGTAAACTATATAAATAAGAGCTTCAAAATCATATTGGAAATCTTAAGAATAAAAAGGAAGAGAAAAAAGAAAGAAGTCTGCAAGGTTAAGCCGAGAGCCACCGCCACAACTACAGTAAATATATTTTAAATCTTATTGCTTCAGCTACCATCCAAGCCTTTGCTAACATTTGTTTAGCTGCTGTGAAGGAGCTGCACTAGCAGATTAAAGGGGTAATTCCCCCAAAAACCTTTTTTTAACATTGATTGAGGCTCGTTATGTCAAGGGGAATCGGGCGTTTTTTTTTTTAGAAACTAAGCAGTACTTACCGTTTTAGAGATGCATCGTCTCCGTCGCTTCCGGGTATGATCGTCTGGTCTGGGCGTGCCTATACTACTGCTTCATTTCTAAAAAAAAAAACGATTCCCCTTGACAAAACGAGCCTCAATCAATGTTAAAAAAAAAAGGTTTTTGGGGGAACTACCCCTTTAAATTTAGTGTGCGTTAAAAATTCTGGTCTCAGGTTGAGTAAGGCTATTACAGGATCGAGAGAAATTCTCTTTCCAAACAATCTGGAAGTGATATTAAATATTCCCTTACAAAATATTTGCGCTTTTGGACATGACCATAAAATATGAAACCGTGTCCCCAAATCCGAGCAAACTTGGGTTTCAAACTAATTAAAAACAGTTTAAACTAATTTAAAAAGCAGAAAAGGCCACATGACCCTGAATTTACAAGACAGATCCCAATAGATTGGCTGATCCATATATTGATATAATCTGTGTGTGTGTGTGTATGTATGTATGTATGTATATATATATATATATATATATATATATATATATATATATATATATATATATATATAATTATACTGTATTTGTGATTCGTTTTGTTTTTCTTTGTGATTTTCTCAAGATTGTTGGTCTCATTTGAATGGAATGCAATTTCTGCTAGGTATTATTAATGTGAATGTTGCTGCCTCTGCAATTTACTCACTATTATGTTTTGATGTATGTTAGGTGGCTAGCTTGTAATTTCTGGGTCATCTGACTTTTCATGCTTTTTAATTGGTTTTAACATGCAAGCGTGTTTCTAAGCACTTTTCTTTTGGTTTTCAGCCTAATATTTTGATTTTTCTTGAAATTTTTGTAATAAACAAGCGTATTTTTTTTCATGGGTTTTTTTTTTTTTTTTTTTTTTTTTTTTGAGAATTGCCTAAAGCTCATATATGTAGTATCAGTCTTATGTTTGAGGGGTTAAAGTGGTTGTAAAGGCTGAAGTTTTTTACCTTCAAGCATTCTATGCAGTGTGCAGCTTAAGCTCATTCTAGATCCAGCAGTGTGCATGAGACCCAAGGCTCTTCCAGGTCTCTCCTTCCTGATTGGCTGAGATGAAGGAGCCCTTGGCTTTTTTACACACAGTTGTTTATAAGATATTTACAACACATAGCAAATACATAGTAAAAATTACACCCTAAAATACATTCTGCTAGGTATGGGGATACCACATATGAGACTTTAACACAGCTTGGCCACATACAGAGGCCCAACATCAAAGTAGCACCATCAGGCGTTCTAGGAGCATACATTACATATATAATTTCCTGGAAACCTATCATTTTTGAAGGCCCTTCATATTTCTAACACATAGGATGTACATACCAAGAATTACAATCCAAAATAAATTATATTGCGGAAAGGGTAAAAAAAAAAAAGTTTTACCTGTGCTTTTAGTAGTGTCCTCAGAAGAGAGCACTGGTCCAGGCAGCAGTTAGGGATGTGCTTTATGACAGCAATAGTAATTATCCAGGCAGCAGGCAGGAATATTGTCTACGGTCAGGTCACAAGGATATTGTCAGCACATCCAAAGCATTTGTCCATGGAAATTTTCCAGGCAGAGACAGCCAGCATAGTCATATTGGTCCTGGTACACTGTTTTTTTTTTTTTTCAAAGGTATTTTTATTGGGAAATTTTGAATACAAGAACATGTGCAATGGCAAAAGCAAGGCAGTTCCGCATATCACATACAGCAATACATAAAAAAAACAAAAAAGAACGAAGGTCAACAGTAAAAATTTTAGGTGGTAACAGCGCCTACAAAAATTCTAAGTATAAGGTAAGTATGATTCATTGTAGGTATTCTCAGTCAGTAATATGCAAGGCTCAAAGTAGCAGGGTTTTCAGCAATCTAATTGTAGCCGTTTCGCATCCTACCCAGACAGAGTCCGAGCTTCAAATGACTGCAGTGTGTACCGTGTTGTATAAGGTAATCTCTTGAACTGAGTGAGTAATCCCCCAACCTGCCCACCCCTAATGGGAACGTAACTGTGAGCAGGAGGGGGGGTGTCATGGGGCGACCTTGTACTCTAGAAATTACACAGTTCCTTTTATAAGGCTCATCCCACGATCCTCAAGCCTTCAACATCCGGATACCGAGATCCTGAGCAAAAAGTCTCGCTGAGACAGAGATGCGAGGGGACTTTACTGGACATGGTTAAGGAGAGTGGGAAGAAAGGTAAACAAAAAAAGGGGGGGGGATTTCCCCCTCTACCTTCCTTTCCCCCTCCCCTGTGTATAAATGTCATCCCCGTGAGTAAGAAAAGTGCTCCTGGGAGTGTAAGTAATGGGGTCACGGGAGGGGAGCCTGGGGGAGCGGGGTTGGGATAGAGGACGGGAGTGACAATACAGGTTGTAATGTGTCCAACAGGCCCACGTAAACCTGAACTTATCATGAGTGTCATTGGCCTGGTGTATAATCCCTTCCATTTCCTCGATCTTTGCAACCCGTGAGTGCCAGGCGTTCACCGTGGGAGGGCGAGTGGTTTTCCATCTGACAGGGATGCATTGTGTGGCTGCATTAATGAGGTGCATCATGAGAGATTTGTTGTATGTCCTTCTTGGCAGAGGTGAATGATGTAGCAGGTACTGTGCGGGGGTAAATTCGGGGGTAAGGGTAGTTATCTTGGCAATGAGATTGTGAATTTCTCCCCAGAACGGCCGTATCACAGGGCAGTCCCACCAGATGTGTAGGAACAAACCCACCTCCGCGTTGCATCTCCAACACGGTGGGACCTCTGGGTAAATTATATGAATTTTGTCGGGCGTTCGATACCATCTGGAATATATTTAAAATCTATTCTCCTGTGCAGAGACGTTAATGGAGCCCTTATTTCCCAAATACGTGCCCAGTCGTCCAAGGAGGGGTCGAGCGATAGGTCTGAGTTCCATTTTCTGTGAAGGTCAGTGTTGGGGGGGGGGGGGGGGGGGGGTTGTGGACAATAGGAGGGCATACAGTGCCGAAACCAGGTGAGACCAAGGGGCCGAGTCATTACAGATAAGTTCAAGAGGGGCGAGCTCCCTGTACCAATGAGACAGTTTAGGGACACTGCAGAGGAAGTGTCTTATTTGCAGAAATTTGAAAAATGGGATATGCAAGTCTGGAAACTTCGCTGACATATCCGAATGGGGGAGAAGCATGCCGTTGTTAAAAAAAAAAAACTTGCATGCCTTCGCCTGTACCCTGCAGGGACTGGACGACCTTACGCTTAGACCTATGTCAGGAGCGAAGTCAGGGTTTTGGGTAATGGGAGTCATTGGCCCTGGAAAAGGCACCAAGTCCAGAGACCGACAGGCTGTCTTGAAATTGGCCAAGGTAGGGCCAATCAGACGGACCGACTTCGGATTGATCCAGGGAAGATGGGAGATGGGAAAGGTGAGGTAGGCATTTTCGATTCCCACCCAGTCTTTATGAAACGTGTGGTTGTGCCAGTCCACTATGCGTGTCAAATAGCTAGCTCTGTAGTATAGGGATATTTCAGGCAGGTCTATGCCCCCTCTTAGTTTTGGAAGAGTGAGTTTATCCCATCCAATTCTCGGGGGGGGTTCCCTGCCCAAAGAAAGTCTCTACATACACGCTTAAAGGATGCGAAGAAGGCTGGGGGTATAGTGATCGGGACAGCTTGAAACATGTACAAGATCCTAGGGGGTATGTTAATTTTTAAGATCGCTGCTCTACCGAACCATGAGAAGTGGCCCTTGCCCCATCTGATCCTGGTACACTGTTACCTGCAAAGACTTATTATTGTACCGCTCTCCAGCCCTTCATAAACATACTGCCTCTCGCTACAGCTAATTATTTGCATAGTCCAGGTAGCAGGCAGTGGTATGGTCCGTTCATGTGGCAGGCAAGATGGCAGTTAGTCAGCAGCAGGCTGAGGGCCGCAATCGGGTAAGACCTGTTCATAGGGGTAGAGGCTTCAATCCCACCCAAATCTCTATGAAGCCTCCGGACTCCAGACCCTAATCCGGAAATTTACGAAACCCGGAGAAAAAAAAAAGTTTTCTCCATCCGGAAAAACTTTTCTTGGGCCCCTCACATATGTGAGACCCCTGTGTACTACAGTAGCAGGGCAACAGATCAGTCCAAGCGGTAGGCAAAAGCATAGTCCATAGAACAGGCCAGGGTCAGTTTACGTGGAAGCAGTCCAAACAGTAGGCATAGTCAAAAAGCAGGCCAGGGACATATTAACCGCGGCTACAGCAGGTTGGTTTACTGTGCCTGTCAGTAGGAAGGAAGAATTTAGTAAAGATTCCAACTTCTTCTCAGAAGGATCTTTAAATACCTGGGCATTGTTCACTGGACAAGGTAGGCAAGCAGGCAATCTCCACTTCTTGGTAAACTTCTTCTCCAAACTTTCTAGGAGGAGAAAAAATGCTTATCTGGGTGTTTCCAGTATGCGTAAATCAGATTCTCCCATGGATGAATCGGAAAGGCACACGCAGCCTGTGGGGATGTTAATGAACCCAGAGAGGAGACGGGTGATTCAGTTAACTCCACAATTTTAATGTGGAGAGCAACGTTTCAGCTTAACGTTGCACCTGTACCTTTTAGAACCTGGGAAGCAGAAAAAGGTTTCTCTGATATCCCTGATCCCTCCGAGTCCTTATCCCCTGACAGGGCCCCATCCTCTTCAGATCTTTCTGCAAGGAGGTCTAAAACGGGAGGCGATCTGCTTCGCTTTTGGCCTTTTCTGAGGACTTTGCGATTAACGTAGTGATTCTTCTAAGTTTAGGGCTGTCGCCAAAGTGTCCTCAGTGACATATGCAGGCACCACAGGAGAGGCTGCTACTCCTGATAGAGGTAATGGCTCATCCTGTATAAGTACATCGGGTGTTACAGGAGAGGGAGGTACCAAGCAGGCGTGGCTAAAGCCTCCTGTCCTGGGCAGAGATGCTTTTTTGTTTCTAGTCCGATTCCCTTCTTTGGGAAGATATATTACCAAGCAAAGCCAAGGTACCAACAAATGCATATACTACTGTGCTAGTTTAGCAATCTACATATAAGTATGCAACTAATATTTGGGAGTGCTCAGCTATGGAGATCTTATGTGCCCTTTTTACGCTACTGTGTCCCTTTCAGGGAAGCTCCAGGCATGTGAGGCTCTTCCTGCCTGTTTGCCATCTACAATACGTGCGCGCCCCTGTGCATGTCCAGGCCCGCCCCCCCCCCCCCCTCTCCTATTGGAAACCACATAAAGCGTGCCCCCGTCCTATTGGTTAATGCGGTTTTCAGTGTGAGGGGGAGCCCTCTGATACATGCCTGAGAGGAGGAGGAAGGCAACCGACTATGGCAGAGCTTTTGCGGCGGAAGTAGTGTGCTTGTCCGAGGGAACTGACACTGCTCTGGAACATGGTGAGTCAGACTCGACTCTTTACTACCCCCCAGTGGCGGACAGAAAAAAGACACCCATTCTAAATAGGAAAGGTCCTTGAGTTTAAAACTTTGGACTCTTTCCTAACTCACCTTGTCCCCGCCTCAGGTTTTCTGCCAAGCAGAACCAATCTTCCCCCATCATGGCGGGGTCTGCAATGCCAACCTTCAGGGGTATGGATTCCTACTTAAAGGAGACCTCTTCCCTGGGGTATAGATTCCTACTTAAAGGAGACCTCTTCCCTGGGCCTTGTACAAGACTCTGCCAGGACTTTTAGCGTATAGAGCGAAAGTGCTGGACCCTAGAGCCCAGTTATCCGAAGAGACATTACAGGCGACACCTCGTCCACAAGTTCCGGATACCATCCAGTTTTTGCATAATAAAATGAGTGTCTTGGATGGACCCGCAGTGTAGCTCCTCTACCCTCATAGGGTCTCTTTGGCAGAGCTTCCTTCACCACATGTTACTCGCGTCCAACACCTTGGACACTGGTGAAAAAATGTACTTCCCTGATGGGAGGGGTTATATGGAGCGGAACTGTCTTCCATTGGTTGTGCCAGTGTCCAATTACCTTTGGTGACCATACAACCCACTATGTAATGCATAGAGGCTCTATGTCCCGTGGTGTACGATAAAGGTGTTTTTTTGTTTTGTTTTTTCAAATTTATATCTTGAATTAATATTGAAATCTTAGGCCAAAGGTCTTTTAGACAGGAAGTGATCCCCTATATAGCCCCTCCCACACTGGAAGCAATTCCGTTTTTTTACCAGTGTCTGCAAGGAGGATGGCACCGTTTGTTTGAGCTCTCTGAGCTCCAGGTCTCTAGTCCTACAAACGGTTCTTAAATCGAGGAATTGACCGATTACATCCATTTTGACACATGCGTCATATGCTTTAGATATATGCTACCCGTGCCTCGCAAAGAAAACGCAAGATCCTGCAAGGTTTTGCCTGTAATGCAAAGTGGAATCTTGGTCACTACAGCGCCAAGGCATTCCTGCAGGGTGCTGTACAGGTCCAAGGGAGTGGTCCCTAAACATGAAAAGGGTACCTAGTCCTTGAAGGTCCTCAAGTAACAGGAACCCACCCTGAAAGGTGAAGATCGGGCTCTTAATTTCTAAGTGGCCTTGATGGGTAAGTGAAACACCTTTATTATTATTATTATTATGGGGTGTCCCAGTGATACAATCAGTCAAGCTAGCTAAAGGCTGTGTGCAGTGATCATAGAGGGGAGTTTTGGGCTAGCTGTGGGTGTTTGTAAAGTTTGCTTGTGTCGGCTGTTTTTTTACCTGTAAGATGGCATACAACGGTGCGCCATTTTGCCTTTGTTCACCATGGCATACATGCTTTCGCAAGAGTGCCGCTGTGCTCAGCAGTTGTTGGGTGGCCATGGCTAACGCGGCTTTGCCGCACATGTGCAGTAGCTTTTATCTGGGCGCATGAAGATTTGCGTCGTCTGCAACTACAGCCACGCCCGTTCGTCCAGATCACGTGTGTGCCGTCGCACACCTAGCTTATTTAAAGCGGAGCTCCACCCTAAAGTGAACTTCCGCTGATCGGGGAAAACCCCCCCCCCCCTTCCAGTGTCACATTTGACACCTTTCATGGGGGTGCAGATACCTGTCTAAAGACAGGTATTTGCACCCACTTCCGGCCACACAGTCTCGGGTAAAAGACGGGTATTTCTTCACATCCCGTCCGTCCCCCGTTGTGTGCTGCGACTCACGCATGCGCCGTAGGGAACCGGGCGGTGAAGCTGGAGCGCTTCACTTCCTGGTTCCCTCACCGTGGATGGAGGGGGGCAGCAGAGTGACGAGCGATCGCTCGTCCTCTGCTGCGGACGGCGCTGGACTCCAGGACAGGTAAGTGTCCTACTATTAAAAGTCAGCAGCTGCAGTATTTGTAGCTGCTGGCTTTTAATATTTTTTTTCGGGGGGACATCCGTGTAGGCCAAGCATGCAGTGCTTCCAGAAGGCAACTGTGGGACACAGCATGCTCTTAAGAGACACAACGTTTAATTTTTCCTTACCCGGGTCACGAGTCACCAAGTGTTGCTTGGCAGGATTGATAAATAGGGGCTTTGTGAGCCTTATTAAGGGGGTTTGCCTCATGAGGTGTTTTAATACTGCACCCAAGTAAGCTTTTTGTGGCTATTAAATGTCATCTAAAAAGAGGAGCAGTACTAACACTACAGGGAAGGGCACACCTATGTCAGTAGTTCCCGCTGAACCTAGTCATAGCACTACATCATCTAGTGCATTAAGGAGTGATTGTAGAGGTTCTTGTATTTAAAAGGGGCACAGGGTTTTACTCAAACCTGTTTATGGTTCAGAAACCAAACGGGGACATAAGGCCCATTTTGGACCCAAGATCCCTGAACAAGTATCTATTGCTACAGTCCTTTCAGATGGAGTCTGTTCACTCAGTAGTGACCTCACTCCAGAGGGGAGACTGTCTAGCCTCCATCGATATAAAAGACGCGTATTTACACATACCTATCTTTCAGTCATCAGAGGGTCTTGCGTTTTGCAGTAGAGAAACTTCATTTTTAGTTTATGGCTCTACCCTTCTGGCTTGCTACAGCTCCCCGGGTGTTCACAAAGGTCCTAGCACCAGTACTGGGTCTTTTTAAGGGCCCAAGGGATCCTGGTGCTCGGATCTGGATGATCTCCTCCTCAGAGATCACCAAATACAGACTCTAGAACGGAGCATAATATACACAGTGAGGTATTTGAAAAGCTTAGGCTGGATCATAAATACCAAAAAGTCAGCCTTTAAACCAGCTTAAGGTCTAAAATGGTCTAAAAAGGACTGATCCTAGGCATGGTTCAAGCAAGAATATTCTTGCCACCTGTAAGGATCTGTGCCCTGAAGGTTCAGGTGCATCAGATAAGGGGCACCAGACAACCCTCCATTTGGCTCTGTATGAGTCTTCTACGGAGGATGGTATCCTCCAAGGCAGTGCCCTCTGCTGAGTTCCTTTCCAGGCCTTTATAACAAGACATCTTATTGACATGAAACAGAAGTGGACAAGCCCTGGATTTCTCAGCGCTTATCTTCTCAGGCACGCTTAAGCCTAAACTGGTGGTTGCAGGATCAGAACCTGCAAATGGAAAAATCCTTTCTCCTGGTAACTTTGAGAGTACTGACTACAGATGCCAGTCTCTCAGGCTGGGGAACAACCCTAGAAGGGCTCAGGGTAAATGGTCAGGGACAGAACAGATTCTTCCCATCAATGTCCTGGAATTACAGGCAGTACCTCTCGCCCTACGGTCCTGGACGGTGGAGCTTCAGGGACTGCCCTATCATGGTTCAATCTGAAAATGCCACTGCAGTGGCCTATATAAAGCGCCAAGGCGGTACCAGGAGTCGTTCAGCTTTGAAGAAGGTGAACCACATACTAGCCTGGGCAGAGGAATGTGTGCCAATTCCATCAGCAGTCCATATCCTAGGAGTAGAGAACTGGAAGGTAGATTATCTCAGCCACCAGCAGATCTGCCCAGGGGAATGGTCCCTACACCCAGAGGTGTTCCAGGAGATTTGCCAATGTTGGGGGTGGCCAGAGGTTGACCTACTGCCATCCAGGTTCAACAACAAACTACAGCAGTTTGTGTCCTGAACAAAAGAGCCTCTGGCAATTTAAGCAGATGCTCTGATAGTTCCATGGAGCCAGTACTCCCTGGTTTATGCTTTCCCTTCAATCTCTCTCATTCCGCATTTGTTGTGCAGGATTTGTAGAGAGGGTGTTAGTCATTCTGGTGGCACCAGCTATGGAGATTGCGAGACTGACAATAGACGGGTCATGGATGCTTCTAAGTCACCCCAATCTACTGTCTCAAGGTCCTATATTCCACCCCAATTTACAGTCTCTAAATTTGACGGCATGGCTATTGAACCCAGGTTCATGAAGGGCTGTGGCATCTCGGGACCAGTAGTGTCTACCCTAGTGAATGCTAGAAAAGCAGTCCCTAGGAAGATTTATCACAAGGTCTGGACGACTGTTGTATTGCTTGATGTGAAGCCAGAAAATGGCATCCTCGGAAATGTGATTTTGGGAGAATTCTATTTTCTCCAGTCAGTCAAATTGGCTTTGAGTACAAAGGTCAAGTTTTCAGCCCCATCAGTATTCTTATTTTAGCCTCCCATTCACTGATCCAAACCTTTATGCAGGGGGCAACTTGCTTGCTTCTCCCCACCTATGTCACTTGACTTAAATTTGGTGCTGTCTGTTACAGAAACAACCATTTATTAGAACCTTTTAAATTTAAAATTCCATTAGACTGGCTGTCATGCAAGCTAGCCTTCCTGATGGCCATCACCTCGGCTAGAAGCATGTCGGTGTTGGCTGCCCTTTCGTGCAGTGAACCATACCGTGTTACAACCTGTTCCATCCTTTTTGCCAACAGTGTTGTTGTCCTTTCATTTAAATCAGGATGCTATTTTGCCTTCTTTATTCTCTCTGCCTCATTCTGTGGAAGAGAGACGACAGCATTCTTTGGAAGTGGTCAGGGCAGTCAATGTTTTTGTCTAGCTCTGCAGAGATCCGAGGATCATACTTTTTATTTATTTTTTAAGAGAAGGGGCAGGCAGCTTCCAAGGCCTCCATTGCCAATTTGTCTGTCAATTGATCATTCAGGAAGGCAAGGACAATCCACGCTAACCCCGCACCTGACACAAGTGAGTAACCGTGCAACTGAATGCGAACAAAAAATTAAAAAATATTGATGAAAATTATATATCTGAAAAAATTGTGTGAAAAAACACATTGACTATGACAGTGCTGCACCCAATAACAAAAGTAACCTAATATGGGGTTCCTGGAGAATATGCATATAAGGAAAAAAGTGCACTACATATAACAAAGCAAAAAATTGCAATAAACAGTAATTAGGTATCATGACCTTCTCCCACAGAGAGGTCCATCTTTTCTAAAGAAGACACCGTTTGTGCTTTTCTGTTGTCTACGAGGAACAGAACGTTACTGCTTTTCATCCGTCTACACATATTCTCAAGGGAAGGATTTGCCTAGTAGATCATCATACACAGACAGCAATAAAAACCTAAAGTGAACAATCCACGTCGCATTGTCTCCCAACAACAAGCGTACTGATCTGCCGAGGAGTCGGGACAGAAATCTGCACCGATTTGTATCTCATCAGGCCCACACACCCAATCGGGACCAAAAGAGTTGGCAGGAGACGAGAGACACTGTCAGATGTGCCTATTACCCCACTTCCAAGCAGAGGAGACAAGCCTGAACGATCACCAAAGAGAGACATCAGCGTTTGCAGTGCCTGATTGACCCCTTGGGGTCCAACTATCTGGTAAGCTGCCACTTCCAGAGTATTGCTCCTTGCTGATCAGCTGTTTCCTCCCAGTCAAGTTTACATACCTATATTGTGCGGATGAATGAGATTGCACCTGGATGATTCAGTTCCGTGTTTGGACTCACTAGATTCAATGCACTTGGGTGGTGTTGTGTATTTTTGGACTTTGCAATAAACAGTGATTAGGTATTAGAGCAATTTTTTGCTTTGTTATATGTAGCGCATCTTTTTACTGGAAAGGCCAACACTGCTGCATAGGCTATGGCTCTGTCCTCGCGTCATCTTTCTGGAATCAAGTCAAAAATGTTGCTTCAAAATTTACGGGGGGTCCCCCTACCAAAGATATTTCTCTTTCGTTAATTGACGGACACAGTACTTTCAATCTTGACCTTAGGGTTATATGCCTTCTATCAGGAGAGGACTAGGCAGAAACATGTAAAAACAGCAAAGCTGAACAGTACCGCCATTAGGGCGGTCATACAGGCTATAACACCTCACACTGCATCCAGCAGCTCATTTATTTTATTTTTTTCTGCCTAGTGTAGAAGGACCTGGCTCCTGGTTGGGACCATTGATCCTGGAGTTTTTTCTACTTTTTTTTTGATCCTGTGATCTACTATCAACAGACGGCTGGGTGACGGGATGGATAATATAGATCCTGGTAGTCACCCGGCCAGCCATCAAGAGCTAGCAGGCTTTTCGCTACGTGCTGGGTCGGCCACAACATGCCCTGTTTGCTCCAGGGGTGGCCGGTGAGCTATAGGCTTCGGGGCACACACATGACCAGGCTACTGCTGTCTGAGTCAGTGTGCCGAGGCCGACAGCCACCCCGTACTGCTCAGGTGATGGGTCTGTCCGGAATGCGTCCAGCAGTCGCCGCAGGATGGGCTAGTAGGGTTCCACCTGTTTCGGCAGGATGGAACAGCTGGGCATTCCAGGGGAGGTAGACTAGGGGGTCACTCAGTTTTCCTTTCTTCTCTTCCTGTCCTTTCCCTCCTCCCCATGTGGTAGCTGGGCCTGCTGTGTACCTGACGGGGGTTCTCCGGGGGGCTCAGAGTCCTGGCTGGGGGCTGCGCTGGATGTTCGGGTTCCGCTCTCCACAGTGGGGGTGTTCTAGTCTATGTGGGAGGCCTCCGCATGGTTCAGCGTGTTCTTTACATCAGGAATATTTCTGAACGGCGTGAACAGCATAGAACACTAGATAACAGGAGAGCGGACAACAGCGATGTACAGTACCTGGGTCAGGGTGGTGAGTCCTCTGGGAGGGCCCCTCAGTCAGGTGCAGTTAGGAGGGTGGACCCTTTTTGTGTACTTTGCCTTTGGTCCCTAATGGGTGTCAGGCGAACGTGGGTCAGCATGGCATCAGAAGCTGGCGCCTCTTCCCCAGACATCCCTGTGGTAGCAACCGGTGCCCCTCACCTGTGGTGCCATCTTCTGGGGAAAGTTTAGATTCAGACTCTGGCCTTGCCGTGGCACATAGCCCCTGCTCTGACGTGTCAGAGGATGCGGACCAGGACCGTTCGGACAGTGAGAATGACTCCATGTCCAGGTCAGCGCAGGAAAGGGGGCTTGTTGGCGCGCTTTTCACCGCATTGTGGGATACCCTAAAATTGGAAGATACGGTGGGGTCATCTACAAGCCGGCCCGCACTTCTAAGGTGTTTTTCTACTACCTTACTTATTTTGATAGGTTCATGTACAAACAATGGGAATGGCATCTAGGATGCATACTTGCATGTCCCCATATTATACGTCGGGCATCAGAGGTTTCTGCCGTTTGCAGTCGGACGATCACTACCAATTTGTAGCTCTCCCTTTTGGCCTGGTGTCGGCACCAAGGGTTTTCACCAAGGTGCTTGCCCCGATCCTGGCTGTGCTGAGGCAGCGAGGGATCGCAATCATGGGCTATCTGGACGACCTCCTTCTGAGAGCTGCTTCCGCTTCAGAATTAAGTGAGGATGTGGCGATTGCCAGTCAGACTCTTCGGGAGTTTGGTTGGGGACTGAATCTCCAGAAGTCCGTGGTGGTGCCGACTCAACGCCTGGAGTACCTGGGCTTGATTCTGGACTCCTCAGAGGCGAGAGTTTTTCTCCCTTCAAACAAACTGCAGACTCTTCAGGCTGCGGTAAAGCTAATGGCGTCCCACAGTCTATGCGCTTTTGCATGGAAGTCCTGGGTCTCATGGTGGCCTCCTTCGAGACAGTACCATATGCTAAATTCCACACCCGTGTCTTCCAAAAGGAAATCCTGTCAAAATGGGACAAATCTCCATTGTCTCTGGATTATCAAATCCGGGTGAGCTGCGTAGTCAGGGAATCCCTGATCTGGTGGCGGAGGTCCCCAGCTCTTCAGGCCGGGAATTTGTTCCTTCCTTTTCACTGGACGGCGATCACGACGGACGCCAGCCTGACTGGTTGGGGGAGTGTTTGGGGCTTACAGTCGACACAGGGTTGCTGGACGCAGAAAGAATTCCACCTGCCGATCAATGTGCTTGAACTTCGGGCGATCAGGCGGTCCCTCTCCACATGGTCAAAGGCTGCAGGGACACCCAGTAAGGATCCAGTCTGACAATGCCACAGCGGTGGCGTATGTCAACCATCGAGGGGGAACAAGAAGCTCAGCAGACAGACGCGTTGGTAGCTCTGTGGGGACAGTATCGGCTAATTTATGCTTACCCCCTGCTAAAGCCAATTGCCCCGGATTGGCCTTGGCATCCCTGGTAATGCTGACTTGATACCACTAGTCGCGGATGTTCCTTGGTGACTGCGCATGCGGGAGGGCCTTCTGTTGCAAGGTCCTAAACTTCACCCTTCTTTAGTCACTGGCTTTAACGGCATGGCTGTTTAAAAGTGAGGTGTTAAAGGACCGAGGCCTGTCAGATTTGGTTATTTCCACCATGCTGAGGGTAGCGAGGAGATGGGGTGGCGTCCGCATACGTATTTAGGATCCTGCTGTTTTTTCAGCGTGGAGTGGATCAAAAACTTGTCTTAAGCACCATTAAGGGACAGATATCAGCCTTGGCTGTCTTTTTTCAATGACCCTTGGCAGCTTATTCACTGATGAGCACACTTGTGCAAGGGATTCGACATGTGGACCCTCCGGTTCGACCACCGATGCCTCCGTGGGATCTAAATCTGGTGATCTCGGTACTTCAGAAAACGCAGTTTTGAGAGCATTAGAGATATTACCCTATTGACACTCTCTCAAAAAGTAGCCTTTCTGGTGGCTATTGCATCTGCCTGAAGGGTTTCTGAGTTGGCGGCCTTGTCTTGCAAGTCTCCCTACTTAATCCCACACAAGGTTAAGGCGGTGTTTCGCCCGCAGCCTTCATT
The DNA here is from genome assembly GCA_029574335.1 of Rana kukunoris. Lineage (NCBI taxonomy): Eukaryota > Metazoa > Chordata > Amphibia > Anura > Ranidae > Rana > Rana kukunoris. The sequence continues at coordinate 405,741,686 of CM056049.1, read as the reverse complement.
TCTCCCTGAGGTTGTTTCCGCTTTTCGTCTAAATGAGGACATTGTGCTTCCATCCTTATGTCCTCGGCCGTCGTACACCAAAGAGGTTGCTTTGCATTCCTTGGACTTGGTCTGCTACGGCTCCGTTTCGGAGGTCAGACTCAGTTTGTGTCCGTGGTTGGTCCTAAGAAGGGCCTGGTGGTTTCGTCGGCCACCATAAGCCTGAATCATGATCTGTCTGATCCACAAAGAAATGCTTTGTGGATCAGACAGATCATGATTCAGGCTTATGCCCTAAAAGGTCGGGCGCCTCCCTTTCCTGTCACTGCACATTCAACCAGGGCAATGCGTGCTTCCTGGGCTTTCCGACATTAAAGGATCACTAAAGGAATTTTTTTTTTTAAGCTAAATAGCTTCCTTTACCTTACTGCGGTCATGGTTTCATGTCCTCATTGTTCATTTTTTTGCTTTGAAGTTGCTGTAATTCTGCTCTGATCTCCACACTTCCTGCTTGTCTGGCTCCTTATAAAAAATCTCATGGCAGCTTTTCACTGTGGTCCAAGCTGTCATTACTGTGTCTCTAAAACTCCTCAGAACCAATCCGATTCATTTTAAAAACAAAACACTGCCCTGGATTTTTGTTTTTGTGTGCCTCTCTACTTCACAGAAACATGAAACCAGTTTAAAAGTGAAACTAAACTGCAGGCACATTATATGATTGATTTTTATATATTTTTAAAAGGAATCCGGAAAACGGACGGCAGGGGGGTCTTGCTGCGTTCCCCTAAGGAAGTCATGTGACATGACGAGACGCGTAGGGATCGAGGAGCATCCGAGTCCACACGCCTGACGCAGCAAGACCCCCCTGCCGTCCGTTTGGTTTCTGTGCCCAGTTTTTATCATCCAAATGTGAGTGCACCTATATGTTTTAATAAACCTGTTCCATTTTTGCGGGGCTGTACTATGGTCTTTTTCTCCCATCCTATATGCTGTGTGAGGGTCCCCTCTATCTGCTCCAAGTGTCCACCCAGCTCAGACACAGAAGAAGAGGAGCCAGGTGTGCATCCAGGACTTAGGACGAACTCGGTGTTCGTGGGAGATAGGCCCACCATCCATCACCTCCATGTGAGTGGATGTATAAGTGAATGATGTTGCCTGTTTAGACACTTCCATAACACCATATCCTACTTGCTTTGTATCTTCTCCATGCCTTACTGCTGAGTGCTGATGTCGTTTCTGTCCATTGAAGTGTATTCCTCCTCCCCCTGCCAGAGGTGGTTTTATTTGGCTATCCGTGCCATAGCCGTGAGGTGAGGGGCTAGGGACCACCTGAGGTGTTCACTGTACCACGTCCTTTCCCGGCACCATTTCTTCCATCTTTTAGAAACTCTTCTGGGACATCTTTGGAACCTGTCTTCTGGGACATTTGGGAAACACTTTCAGAGACTTTTTTGCATTTCTTCACTGATTTATATATTATTATTTGTATTGTTCACTGTGTTACACATTCAGGGGCGCCCCTAGCGGTAGTTCTCCCTGATTTCACATTACCTGGACCAGCACATTGTGTACATTTTACTGCTTGTGAATTTGTACTCCTTCTTTGTCACTTGCCATTGTTTAGTATTCAATATTATCTTTTGTGCTACATTTTGACGGTTTACGTATTGACACTAAACTTATGTACGCTATCACTCTGTTCTAAAAACACCACCCCCCTCCCCCCACGTTCCCCCGCCCAGGGATTTATTCCCATACCACCCTTGGATTTCACCCACTTTTCAGAGCGCAGACACCACCCCCCTTGTTTTTCCATTTGCTACTTCTCTCTGCCCAGGACAGAGTGTCAGGTGTTTGCAGCAGTGACCCCATCCCACTCCACCACCCTCCTCGGTAGCTCAGGAGCCTCTATCTACAATAATAGGTTATGTAGTCGCCACAGGTATTTATAATTGAGTAGAAAAGCGATTTGTTCCAAGTTAACTCCGAAGAGGGGTGGGAGCTTTGTGTCCCGTGATGTATTCCCAAAAAAAGGATTTTACAGGTAAGCTGTATTAAATACAATTTTTTTGATCATACACAGCCTTAATTAATAGTATGTCCCATAGCAATGCTAAAATTTTGAGGGGATGGGGACACAGATCAGAATAAGACCGCCATCGAGCCAGAGGATCTATACTGCTGCCTCCAGCACACTAGTAGAGTGCGCTTTCACCTGAGAAGGAAGCATCTTCTTTTCTAAACTGTAGGCCTGAATAATGACTTGTCGAATCCACCTTGTAATAGTGGATTTTGACGCTGCCTGGCACTTCTTTGGGCCTTGTGGCAGAATGAATAGACAATCAGTCTTCCTTATCTGAGCCGTAGCTTGCAGATAAACATTTACGCTCTTCCAACATCTAGAGTGTAGATTCTCTTCCTCCGCAGACTGCGGATCTGCAAAGAAAGAATGGTAGGACTATATCTTGGTTCTGATAAAAACCTCAAACCACCTTAGGTAAGAGATTCGGGTGAGACCGCAGCACCACCCGGTCTTGATGAATAATCCTATACGGTCTACATGAGACACCAATTCCGATACCCTTCTAGCCGAGGATATGGCTACAAGAAAAAAAGTTTGTGTCAACAGACTTAAAGAAACCTGGTGTAAAAGTTCAAAAGGTAGCTTCTGTAAAAGGGACAACACCAAATTCAAGTCCCATGGGCACATGGGAGACTTAATCGGCGGGTTCAACTGCAGTGCCCCTGAACAAAGGCCCTGACTAGGGAATGAGAGGCAAAGCTGAGATTTGGCTCTTGATGGTGCTCAAGGCCAACTTCATATTTGAGCCTAACTGAAGAAAGGCAAGAATCCTATTAATGGCCAACTTCCTAGGATGCCACTTTCTGGGTTCACACCAGGTAACGTATGGCTTCCAGATTCTGTAGTAGATGAGCCTGGAGGCCGGCTTCCTAGCATTAACCAGGGTGGATAGGACTGGCCCTAAGAGCCCATGTTTCCTCAAAATGTGGGTCTGGACTCTGAAAGAATCGTGGGAGGAGCGGTACTGAAGGGAACGCAGAGATCGAGGAATACCGATCCCAGGAGATTGCCAGGGCATCTGAGTCCTGAGCATAGGGATCTCTTGACACAAAGCTGTCCAGTTTTGCATTGTACCAGGAAGCCAACAGGTCCACATCTGGTGTTCCCTATTTCTGACATATGATTTGAAACATGTCAGGGTGTAGAGACCATTCTCCTGGACTCTGGACCCCGCCTGCCATTTTTCTACCCCTGGAATGAAGAAGGCAGATAGGTGAGGAATATGCCCTTCTGCCCAGGCCAAGCTGATTGGTGATTGATATAGGCTATGGCCCTAGCATTGTCGCACTGAACCCGAACGGGCCAGACTTGCAGTCTGAAAGACTAAACTTTGAGGGGCCAATTGAATTGCCCGAATCTCCAGAATGGTGTTGGGTAGGAGCTTTTCGGCCATGGACCACTTCCCCTGGTCAAATGCTTCTTCTAGCACTGCCCCCCAGCCCAGAAGGCTGGCGTCTGTGGTCACCACTTTCCAGGTAACTGGAGTGAAGTATTTTCCTTCTGACAGATTTATAAGATCATAGGAAGATCCAGGGCCTAAACATCTTTGTTCCAAGCTGACAGAATTCTGCCCTGTAACGGTCTCGAAGGAGGCTACCATCTTTCCCAATAATCTCATGCATAGACGGATGGAAGGCCGCTTTTCGCCTTTTACCACTCAGACCAAGTCTCCTATGGCTTTTGCCTTTGGCTTGGGAAGGAATTCCTTGCTTAGGAACGTGTCTATAATCATGCTCAAGTACTCTAGCCTTTTTTGAGGCTGCAAGAAATATTTCTTCAGATTGAGGACCCAGCCTAGGTACTCAAAATATTCCACTGTGCTGTGCACATTGTGGCCCAAGCGTGACGCGGACTGATCTATGTTCAGCAGATCGTCCAGGTAGGCTATTATCGCTATGCCTCTTGTCCTTAGCCTTTCCTAAGGCCTGGGCCAGTATTTTTGTGAACACTCGAGGTGCCGTAGCCAGCCCGAAAGGAAGGGCCACAAACAGTGTCACTGATCCACGGCAAACCTTTGGTGAGCGGGAAACATTGACACATGTAGATATGCATCTCTGATGCCAGGAATTCTCCTCCCTAAAGGGTGGAAACCACTGAACGGACAGACTCCATGCGGAGGGAGGGAATGTTCAGAAACTGATTCAGACTTTTTAGATCTAGGATAGGTCTGACATCCCTGTTTGGTTTTGGAACCATAAACCGGTTTGGATAGAATCCTGATCCTCTGGGGCTAACTCCAAGATTACTCCTTGGGACAACAGGTGTTCCAAGGCCAATAGTAAAGGCCTTTTTTTTCTGGATCTTTGGCAATTCCTGATCTCAGAAAACAGGGTGGCGGAAGTTCTTTGACCTCTAGCTTGTAGCCTGAGGACACTGCAGCAATTACCCACTTCTCCTAAACCTCGTTCCGCCAGGCTTTTGCAAAATGCAGCAGCCTTCACCCCCACTCGGCCGAGCGGGGCCATCCCTTCATAGGGAATTTTTGGGGGTCTGTTTAGACCTTGAACCCCAAGTTCTTTTCTGCCCTTGGGCTTGGCTCTGGGCTTTCCCCCTAGTTTTAGACTGGGACAGCTGTCGCCACTGACTAAAGACCCAGGGGCTGGAGAAAGAGTATGTTTAAGCACCGCCTCCTGCTCATTTACGTCGGCAGAATGGCACGGCTGGGCACATGCACGTACAGGTACGTGCTGTGCTAGTACCCAGTCATGGGCGTGCACCCGCGGCACGCACCCATGACCCGGTCCGAAGATCCGGGACCGCCGGACTCGTGGACCTGATTGCCACTGGAGTCCCGTGATCGGTCCCCAGAGCTGAAGAACAGGGAGAGCCGTGTTTAAACACGGCTTCCCTGTTCTTCACTGTGGCGGCATTATCGATCGTGTGATCCATTTTATAGTGATACACAATCGATGACGTCACACCTACAGTTGTAAACACACATTAGGTCACACATAAGCACTTCAGCGCCCCCCTTGTGGTTAACTCCCAAACTGCACTGTCATTTTCACAATAAACAGTGCATTTTAAATGCATTTTTTGCTGTGAAAATGACAATGGTGTCAAAATTGTTCCGAAGTGTCCGCCATAATGTAGCAGTCACGAAAAAAAAAATGCAATAAAACTGTCCCCTGTTTTGTAAATGCTATAAATTTTGTGCAAACCAACCTGTAAACGCTTATTGCAATTTTTTTTTTTTTTTTTTTACCAAAAAATGGGTAGAAGAATACGTATCGGCCTAAACTGAGTAAAAAAAAATTTTTTATACATTTTTTGGGGATATTTATTATAGCAAAAAGTAAAAAGTATTCCTTTTTAAAAAATTGTCGCTCTATTTTTGTTAGCGCAAAAAATAAAAACCGCAGAGATGATCAAATACCACCAAATTTGTGGGAAATAAAGAATGCCAATTTTGTTTGGGAGCCACGTCGCACGACCACGCAATTGTCTGTAAAAGCGGCGCAGTGCCGAATCGCAAAACCTGGCCGGCTGCCTAAAGGTCCGGGTCTTAAGTGGTTAAATGAGGGACGCTTACTCTTTTACTTAACCGGCAATAGAGTAGACTTTCCTTCGGTAATCTTTTGAATGTATTTATCCAGGTCATACCTGAACAGGCTTTCTCCCCCAAAGGGGAATGCTGCCAATTTTTTTTTTTTTTGCAGAAATCCTTGGCCTCCCAATGTTTTAACCAAAGGGACCTGCGCATTTGTACCTGTAGGAGATTCAAGCGAGATTCTTGTTGAACAAAGTCCATAATTGCATCATTCGCAAAGCACAAGGCCTTGGGAAGGTCCTCATAAACCTCAATCTCCTCTGTAGGGAGGAGGTTAATCATCTGCTTTTATTTGTTCCTTGAGAAACTGACATACACCAATGGATGTTACTGCAGGTTGAGGCTTTTAATAGGGACTCCAGCTTTATATCAGTTGGATCCTTTTACCCTGTGTGTTGTCTATAGGACAGGTCAGGTTTTTGTTTGCACAAGAAATGGCTGCATCGATAGGCACCCCAAATTTCTTGGTGAAACCTTCCTCCATAGGATAAAGGAGGGAGATCTGCTTAGGAGGAGAAAACGGTTTATCTGGGTGAACCCAGTCATCGTACATCAGTTTATCCAGCAAGGGATGAACTGAAAAGGAGCATGCAGCCTGTGGGGATTTCTGGGATCCCAAAGAGTAAACAGAGGGCCTAGAAGCTTCAACAGGAGGCAATTTGTAAGTGGCACGCACCATCTCTGCATAAACCTCTCATCCTCTGAGTCCTCAGACTGCACACGATCCTCCTCTCCAGAGAGAAGGCTCATCTGAAAAGAGAGCCAGAGCAGATGAAGGGGGATCTACCCCGGTTTCTGCTATTTCTCAAGGAGGTTGCGACAATATTGGCAATCCTTCCTTCCAGGCCATCCAAAGCGTTCTCTGTGATGTATACAGGAGCTGCCATAGGAGAAGCTGCAAAACCAGACAGAGGTTTATCCTGTGAGGCTGCTATCTGGCTTACAGAGGGGGGTAGTAAACTGCAGGCAAGCTCAGAATCCTTAGCCATACACAAGGATTTTCTGGTGCCTCTTTTACTCGCCATAGACCCTCTTCTCGGGCACATAGTCCTTACTGCAAGGCAAAGGTACTATCCACAAATATAAATGCAATCACTGTTGTGCTATAGTCTTGCAATGCACAAAAGTATCATCTCACTGCACAACCTGTTGCAGAGTAGGAGTCTTAGGTTTGCCTGGTTCAATCCACAGGGATGCTTACAGCCCACAGCTGAGTCCATGCCACTTACAGAAGGCTCTGGCATGCTGGGCTTTTGACCCAGCCTCTTGGCGCCTGCACACAGGTGTCCTGCATTATGCACAGGCACTAGCAACCGCCCCCCCGTCCATGTCTCTATACACCAAAGTCTGGATCCCAGAACTCCGCAGAGAGACATTACAGGCAAACCTAGTTTCTTCTTACATGAGGCCCGGGTACCAACCATCTTAGTCCTTTGATATCAGCCCGCAGTATGGATCCGGTTATAGCTCCTAGCTCTCCGCAGCCAGACCATCAAAAGAGCATTTTTCTTCTTAGCACATGTTGAACGTGACCAACCACCTTTAACACTGGCGAAAAAACGGAGGTACTGTCCGTTTGGGAGGGGTTATATAGGGGAGAAACTTGTTTGGGCTTGCCAGTGTCCAATCCCCTGTGGTGACTTCTTAACCCATTAGGTAATTAAGACTCGGTGTCCTGTGATGTATGATCAAAAAAAATATATATCACAGTATCTCACAAAAGTGAGTACACCCCTCACATTTTTGTAAATTTTTTATTGTATTTTTTCATGTGACAGCACTGAAGACGTGACACTTTGCTACAATGTAAGTGTACAGCTTGTATAATCGTGTAAATTTGCTGTTCCCTCAAAATAACTCAACACGCATTGAGTTATGTTGGAATATGTCTCCGAAGGGGGGGGGGGGGGTCATGCTCTGCTTCAGTATGTCACAGTACATGTTGGCATCAATGAACTGTAGCTCCCCAGTGCCAGCAGCACTCGGGCAGCCACATATCATGACACTCCCACCACCATGCTTGACTTTACGCAAGACACACTTGTGTTTGTACTAATCACCTGGTTGCTGCCACACACACTTGACATATTCTGGACCAAATACATTTATCTTGGTCTCATCAGACCACAGGATATGGTTCCAGTAATATACGTCCTTAGTCTGTTTGCGGGCTTTCTTGTGCATCTTTTAGAAAAGGCTTCCTTCTGGGATGACAGCCATGCAGACCAACTTGATGTGTCCGATCTGAGCACGAACAGGATGACTAACCACCCCTTCAACCTCTGCAGCAATGCTGGCAGGACGCATACATCTATTTCCTAAAGACAACCTCTGGATTTGACGCTAAGCACATGCACTCAACTTCTTTGGTCGAACCATGGTGAGGCCTGTTCTGAGTGGAACCTGTCCTGTTAAACCACTGTATGGCCTTGGCCACCGTGCTGCAGCTCAGTTTCAGGGTCTTTGCAGTCTAGGCCATCTTTATGTAGAGCAAAAATTCTTTTTTCGGATCCTCAAAGTTCTTTGCCACCAGGTGCCATGTTGAACTTCCAGTGACCAGTATGAGAGAGTGAGGGCGATAACACCAAATTTATCACACCTGCTCCCCCTTCACACCTGAGGCCTTGTAACACTAACCAGTCACATGACATCGAAGGGAAAGTGGCTAATTGGGCCCAATTTGGACATTTTCATTTAGGGGTGTACTCACTCTTGTTGCCAGGGGTTTAGACAATGACTGTGTTATTTTGAGGGGTACAGCAAATTTACACTTATACAAGCTGTAAGCTCACTACTTTACATTGTAGCATAGTGTATTTTCTTCAGTGTTGTCACATGAAAAGATAGAATAAAATGTTTACAAAAATGTAAGGGTGTATTTGCTTTTGGGAGATACTGTATATGCGATAGATGTACAGCATTTCCTCTGCTTACCAATAAGTTCCGATCCGGGAGCTCATTCATAAGTCCAACAAACATCAGCGCTTGGACTCAATGGCGGTAAGCACTGATCAGTGTGTCCTGATATGGGGGGGGGGGGGGTCCAGTCCCCCTGTCAAAACACAATAGCACACCAGGAGAGATCGCTGCACCAACATTGTGTTGGTACGGAAATCTGTCAGTTGAGTTTTATTTCTGGCTGAACGGGGAATAAACGTATAACCAGCTTTATGTGGTTGAACATGCGAGCATTCGCATTTTTGAAAGTTCACAAGTTGAAATTACTGTATATAGTTAGATGATTATATAGATGAATATACAGCAGTTTTTTTTTAGTTCTGCAACTTAATATTACAATTATATAAAATATATATATTTTAAAAACAAATTTTTGGTTTCAGTTTTTGGCACCAAAATTTCCATTTGGTGTACCTCTACTGCCCTGGGTTTCGCATGTCTTACCGGGGTCCTTCGCCGGGATGGCGATACTGGTTTGAAGCCATTAGTGGATAGGTGCCCTATGGCAGTGAGGAGCATGAGGTGTGGATACCCTAATGCCCCTGGTGACTGCTTTGGTCCTGCAGCAGTGCGCTTGGGTTGTTATGGGCTGCAGACTGGCGCTCTCTCTAGGCCCAACTGCGGGTTGGAACGTACCACTGTTGGCCTCGCCTCCTGGGCGAGCTCTGGTGCCCGCCATCTTGAGCATTGGGCATTTGCCCTCTGCTGCTGTAATGTCAGTATCACATGTTGAGACATTTCTAGGTGGTGGGCCGACCCTGGGTGGGCTTCCACCCCTTTCTATGCTTGGGTTCTATTGGGTGACTGCAGCTGGCAGCCATCTTTTTGTGGCCTTTTTCTCACAAAGCAGAAAAAAAATTCACTCTGCCTTGGCAGCCAAAGTCTATGCCTGTGGGCAGAGCTAAAGGGGTTAATGCTGCCGAGCTCTGCCGTAACCCTTCTGCCTAGGGCATCAACCCTATTAACACCCACCCTGCCTCTCTCATTGTCCCTGGAAGAGGATTAACCACCTGGGCTGTGATGGCGCCCCTTACTGGTCCATTGGAACCAGGCAGGGGTTTTTCCCCTGCCAGCAGGTATATAGTGGCCCATGGGGGGCATCCATGTTTTGTTCTTTGAACTGCCTGTGGGGGCAGATGCTGTTTGCATGTCAAGCCCACCAGTGAGTGAGTGAGTGAAAAACTTATATAGCGCTGCACATGCGAACTGAATCGCCTCTGGACGCTCTTTTGTCCACATCTCATTTGAACTTAAGAGATGGGTTTTGATCTTTCTCCTGAAGGCCAAGTGGTTCTCCTCCAACCGAATGTAGGTTGGTAAAGCATTCCAAAGTCTAGGGCCTTGGGCAGCAAATCTTCTTTCTCATTTGGACTTGTATCTGGCCTTGGGTATCTAAAGTAGATTTTGGTTGGTGGATCGCAGAATGCGATTGGGGTTGTGGGCTTTTAATTTTTCGCATAGATATTGGGGGGCATTTCCTAGAATACACTTATGCGTCAGAGTGCTTTGAAATTAATTTTTTCTTTTACTGGCAACCAATGAAGGGTTCTCAGAGAAGGTGAGATTGATTCCCAGGGTTATGCCCAAGTCACAAGTCTAGCAGCCGTATTTTAAACGACTTGCAGGCGAGCAATTTGGTACTTTGGGAGTCTGAGGTAAAGTGCATTTGCATAGTCCAGTCTGGAGTTCACAATTGTTCCCACCACGACTGCTATGTCTCCTTTAGGAATAAATGGATTAAGTCTTCGTAGTAGGCGCAGTAGATGGCGCTGACTACTGACCCTATTTGTGCATCCATTATCATGTAGATGTCAAGGATGACTCCTAGACTCTTGACTTTGGCACTAGGGGCGATGATTTTGCCCAGATTGGGCGGGGGTGTCCAGGCTGTTGCAAGTTGATTCTTACGATTGGCGTGAAACAGGAAAAGTTCTGTTTTCGCACCGTTGAGTTTAAGATAACTTTGTCATCCAGTTCTCAATCGAGGAGAGGCATTTCTCTAGAGCGAGATGATGATCCTTCTTGTTGCAGATGCGAAAGTACAATTGTGTCATCTGCATAGGAGTGGTAAAGTAGGTTTTGGCTGTTGATGATTTCAAAAAGGCAGAGATAGATATTGAACAGCGCCAGCGACAAAGGGGATCCTTGGGGGACCCCGCATTACACGTGCGTTTTTCCGAAGTGAGCGGTCCCAATTTCACCATTTGTGATCGGTTCTCCAAAAAAGAGGAGAACCAAGATAAATCACATTCTGCTACTCTGGCCACTTCAGCTAGTCGAGTCAATAACAGTTTGTGGGTCTACCGTGTCAAAAGCTGTGCCTAGGTCCAACAGTACAAGACGACAAGATTCTCCTTCATTTGCGGCCTCGAGAGCATCATCCCATATCTTCAGCAGTGCTGTTTCCGTCCCGTGCCCGGTCCGGAAACCCGATTGAAATCGATCGAGCAAATTATGGGTATCTAGATGCTGTTGCAGCTGTTGTACCACTACTTTCTCCATTACCTTGGAGAGTACGTTCAGGCCTGTTATGGGACGATGGTGTTCAGAGTCCTTGGGGTTGAGGGTGGCTTTTTTTTTAAAAATGGGTTTGATTATGCCTTGTTTCAATGGGGTGGGCACTTTGCCTTCCTTAAATTACTGGTTTATAAGCTGCGTGATAGGCGGTGCCGGAATATTGGCGCATTCCTTCAGCAGTTTTTTGTGGGGATGATATCATTAGGTGCTGTGCTATTTCGCAGGGCACCCATGATATTTTTGGTGGCCTCGATGGAGATGGGATTTAAAGTAAACATTGTTATATGCACCCAATTTATGTGGGAAATGGGCGTATGATTTCTGGGGGGGTACTGCTTTGCTGAATGCTTTCCCGGATCCTCTCAATTGTGTTAACGAAATGATCCGATAATTCATTGCAGAATTCTTGGGTATCAGTTGGGAGCTTCCAGACAGACTGGATTCATGGTCTGGGTGACTAAATTGAAGAGTTCGCGGGGGCGGTTTAGGGCATTGGTGATATTGGAAAAGTGATATTTTTTTTGGCCTTAAAAGTTTCTTTGTGGTATTTTTTTGTTACCTTATAGATAGTGTGGTTTTCATCTGAAGCGCTTCTTTTCCAAGCTGCTTCTGCTCTTCTGCGCTCTTGCTTTAAGCAACGACAGCTGGTTAAACCAGCTGGAGTTGTTTTTTCGGATGCAGGTTTTGCGTTTGGATCCCCCAGCAGCAAATTATGTTTTCTGTTTAGGGTGTAAGTAGAGGTGAACCCTGTTAATGAAGAGAGAAACTGTGATTTTGGACCTGGTGGTCTATAGCAGAGAAGAATATGAAGTCTCCTGGGGATTTGTTTGAAGTTGCAGAGTGAGGGTTTTCATGAATGGAAGTGAGTTTTAAAGGACTTGTTTAGTGAACATGAGGTGACTCTTGTAGATCACCGCCAGGCCTCCTTCTCTTTGTCCCACTCTGTTTTCTGTTATGTAATTTTCTGGCACCAGTTCACCTAGAATGGTGTTAGTCGGCTGTAAGCCAGCTTTCTGTAATAAAGAGATAGTCTAAATCGCATTGTAGGATAAGGTCATGGATTTCTAGTCTGTGTCTTACTGCCGATCTTGTATTGACCAAAGCGCATGATATGCGTTTTGGCTGGGATAAGTAGGTGTGGCGTTTGACTGCCGATCGTTGATCAATTCTAAATAGTTTTTCAGTTTTTTGTTTTTTTTAATGGCGGTAATGTTGAGGCAAATTGCTTTAGTCCCTAAATGGTTGCTGGAGAGTATCGCAGATTAGTCATAGCTGCCAAACCACTAGGGGGGCAGATGACTATCGGAGGGGGGGGGGGGTTAGTAAGGATGGGGAAGGATGATTCTCTGAATCATACCTCCCAGTTTGATCCAGAGGAAGGCGAAAAAACCCTGTTTGTGCTATGCCAATATGCCGTAGCAGGGGAAAAAAATCCTTCCTGAACCCTGGGCGCGATCGGATGTACCCTGGATCAATACAAAAGATGGCGGTGGTAACCTTAATGGGGGACTGGGGGGGGTGTACCTGGTGGCTGTTTACTAGTATTATGGATGGCGTGGGGGGGTACACCAATTGCAGCCGGGTGTATTCAGGGGGGTAGGCACCATGCACGGATCAGACAGGCTGGACGGTTCGTTTGTGCAAGGGGAGGCGTCTCAGGGATATGGTGCTGGCTGTGGGATCAGGGGGGGAATTTGTGCTGTTTGGGGTATACTGTGCGGTGCGCCGCTAGGCCGCAAGTGAAGCCGCAGCCTTTCCTAAATGTGGCCGCCGCAAATCGTTCCGCGAGGGTCGCCGCCGCAGCTTATCCTGAAAAGGACGGCTGCCAGCGGAGCTCATGGAGGTGGCATAGCCTTGTGCACCAGGGCCTTACCTTGACAGTGGAGAAGAGATGGAGGGAGCCAGGGGAAGCCAGATGGTGAGTCTCCGAGAGAGAGCAGACAGCTGAGACGGGGGGTGGAAACCCTGCCTGTCTGGGAGCCAGGACGTCCTACTACTAGGTGGATCCCGCTCGGATTTTCAGTGGTCTCAGTAGGAGAGTTCTTTCCCCCGCTGCCTTGCGGGGCTCCTCTGTTGAACTGAATGCACCATCTGTTTGGCCGTGCATGCTCTGGCTTGGGTGCCTGCGTTCTTCCCCTCAGCGATGAGGATGGTCCTTGCGGGGGATGTTCTGGGGCTGTGAGCCCCGATGGATAGGTCCCCTGGGATGTCCTGTCTGTAGCCCTATTGGGATTCGTTATCGGTATATGGTGGATAATCAGCCAGGTTTTTCGGCACTGGTTTTAGATCGTGTGGCCAAACAAAATTGGTGGTAGAGCTTTCCCATAAATGTCTGTAGTCCCCAAGCTATTGGGATTCGTTACCCCTTCGGTAGGCCCCTCTCCCATGGTGTTCTTTAACCACTTAAGACCTGGCCCTTTAATCAGCCAGGTTTTGCAAATCGGCACTGCGTCGCTTTAACAGACAATTCGCGGTCGTGCGAAGTGGCTCCCAAACAAAATTGGTGTCCTTTTTTTTTCCCACAAGTAGAGCTTTCTTTTTGTGGTTTTTATTTTTTGCGCTATAAACAAAAATAGTACACAATAGATTATAGCGCACACATGCAAAAATGACATTTATCCTGCAAGGTTGGTTAAAAACACCTGAACATATTCAAAAATACGGGGGTTTGGTCACACTATATGGTCATATAGTGCTAAGCCCACTTACTGCGACAAAGTACCCCGAATTAGTGGGTCCTACCCTAGTAATAGAATGAAAGAACCTGGGTCTCAACCATGGGAGATAAACTCTATGTAAACAGCTGCTATGCGCCAGCCGGGACTCCGTGTATAGGAAGAATCCCTTCAGTTCTCCCACATAGAGGAGTTTATCAGGAAAATTATTTGACAAGGTATGGCAGAAAATGAGAGCTACTGTAATATAGGGATATTCGTCATATACTCCAATTTGGAACAGTAGCTATCTGGAACTGATAACATTGGAGGGGTTTGAGATCTGGAGGCAGAAAGGACTAAGGTAAATGGCACAGTTATTTAAAGGGGTTGTAAAGGTACAATTATATATATATATTTTCCTAAATAGCTTCCTTTACCTTAGTGCACTTACCTCATCCTTCGATTTTGCTTTTAAATGTCCTTTTAAGCAGCCACTAGGGGGCGCGCGGGCGTCGTGCTCGCCCCCGAGTCCCGTGCGCGTGCTCGCCGGCACGATCCCTGCCGGGCACGCGCGCTCGTTCGTTACAGAACGGGGACCGAGAGCTTTGTGTGTAAACACAAAGCTCCCGGTCCTGTCGGCGGGGAAACGCTGATCTTCCGTTCATACAATGTATGAACGGAAGATCAGTGATTTCCCCTAGTGAGTCCACCCCACCATATAGTTTAAAAAGAGGGGGGTTGGGACTTTGAATGAGGCATATAGCAATCTTGCCATAGGCCTCCATCCCTGTAAGTGGATAAAAATGGTAAAAGTGGGACTTTGAATGAGATGCGATTTTAGCAAATATGCAATTAAATATAAACATGGATAATAAATTATGTAACCATGTGACCAGGCTCAGAATTGTCAACCAAAAAGCACTAAACCAAATTAAACTGTCTAACTGATGTAAGTAAAAACAGAGGTTTAGTTGCAAGCATTTGCAAATACCTGGGAAGCTGCAGCGCCAACTCCACGGCACTCTGCATGGCTGCAGTCCTATCTATAAATTTAAGGTCTCCTGAAAGGGAGCCCAGGTGTGCTAATCACCAGGCAGAGGACAGGTGAGGACCTAAAGCCCGCCCCTACCTAGAGTTGGTATGGCAAATAAGAGCACTGGAAAAAAAGAAAAAAGTAGGAGTGGAACAAGGACTGCCCAAAAAAACAAAATACCACCAGACTAGAGGCAGACCAACTCCAACTGGGTCCGCCAGTAAAAAAATGACAATGCATTAAAGAACCCACCATACAGTTAGAACACACCCAGGAACATACTTAACCCCTTCACTGTCAATTAAATTTTTATAGTAGTCCAATGCATTTTTATAACATTGATCGCTAAAAATATGCCAATGATGGTTAGAACGGCATGAACAGCCTGAACACACTGCAGTGAGGCAGAGTGACGCTGGCGGTTGTACGTGGAGCACTTCTGACAGGATAGGCGGACAGCAGCTGTGCAGTGACCGGTTTGGCTGATGAGTCCTCTGGGGAGCCCCTCGTTCTCTGTGGCAGCTAGGAGGGTGGGCTGTGTACCTTGTCTCGCGTCCCTTGGGGTGTCAGGCTTGTGAGTCAGCATGGCATCGAAAGCGGACGCCTCTTCCCCAGTCATACATGAGTTGGCAACTGGTGCCTCTGAACCTGCTGGATCTGTGGATGCTATGTCAATCCTGGAGGCTTTTTTGGGTGAAAGTGGCATGTGGGCCACGGGGGTAAAAAATTTACCCCTCCCCGCAATCTTCTGGGGACAATTCTGACACAGAATCTGGCCCATCTGTGGCTCCCGACTCTGGTTCTGATGTGTTATAGAATGTGGACCTCAACCGTTCAGACAGCGAGGATGACCCTTGGTCAGAGCATAATAGAGCATAATAGGGCACTGGTAGGAGCACTTATCACTGTAGTGCAGGATACTTATAAGATGGAGGATACGGCAGGGACGACAAATGTTGGTTCCTTTCGGGTTCCATAAGCCGACGCGCGTGCTGCTAAGGTGTTTTCTTGTGTACCTTATCTGGATAAGCTTTTATACAAGGAGTGGGATAGGCCGCAAAGGGTCTTTTCGGACCCAAAATGTTTAGCGGTCTGTTACCCCTTCAAGGAGAACCTCCTAAAGAAATGGACTTCTCTGATAGAGGACCCACCGGTCTCCAGACTAAACAAGGTGACCACGATTCCGGTGGAAGGGGCTCCTGCTTTCAAGGACCCCGCGGACAGGAGGGCTGAGGCTGTGGCCCACTCCCTGTTCGCCGTAATGAGGTCAGCAGTGCATCCTGCTGGGGCTCTGGTGTCACACTTACTGAGAGGGAAAAAATGCTGCACCAGGCTCCCCCAGACTGTGTGATACTGGCCGAACAGTTGGTACAGGGCCTTAAGTTTGTTTGTGAGTCAGCCTTGGAATACTATTCCCTTGCTGTCCAGAGCCTCGGTCTATGCGGTGGTGTTGCGCCGCCTGATCTGGCTAAAGTGTTGGTCCGTGGACCAATCCTCTAAGAAGGCCCTGCTGCATTTACCTTTTAAGGCTGAGAGGCTTTTTGGAGCCTCTCTGGGTGACATTATCAAATATGCCAAGAGAGGTAAGAGCATTCTGCCAAGGGTAAGGAGCCACGCCATAAACAGGGGCCCTCCACCACGCATAAGCGTTTTTTTTTTTTCGTCTGCCCGGTGCTGCAGGTAAACGCTCCCAGACCGACAAGACGCCTGCTGAAGGACAAAAGCGCCCCTGATTTCGCAAGCCGGCAGACAAATCTGCATCCGCATGAAGGTCTGCCCCCACTCGACACTCGAGTAGGGGGCCGTCGTCGCAAATTTGCAGCTCGGTGGACGTCTCTACTTTACTTTACGACCGATGGGTTTGCAAGGTAGTTTCCTCAGGGTACAAGATAGATTCTCTCTTGCCCACCGAACAGATATTTTTTCCCTCCAACCTCCCAGCTTCTTCCGATTCGTCGGGAAGCCCTGTTTGGTGCAGTTGAGGATCTGCTGGTGCGTGGGGTGATTGTACCTGTACCATTGCAGGAACGGTTACGTAGTCTCAAAGGCTATGAGGACGTCCAGTTGGACAACGCCATGGCGGTGGCGTATTTCAGCCATCGAGGAGGAACAAGAAGCTCAGCTGCAGCATCGAAGGTCGCTCACATCCTGAGGTGGGCAGAACAGAGCGTGCCGGCTCTATCGGCCGTATATACATTCCAGCTGTAGAAAACTGGCAAGCGGACTACCTAAGTCGCCAGACGCTGGACCAGGAAAATGGTCACTACACCCAGCTCCTGTGCTTGAGATGGGGCACTCCAGACTTGGAACTCTTGGCCTCGCGACTCAAATGGAAGGTATTGAGGTTTGTGGCCAGCTCAAAAGGCCCATGGGCGGACACGACAGACGTGTTAGTCGCACTGTGGGATCAGTGTCGGCTAATTTATGCCTTTCCCCCTTTTAACTCTTCTTCCCCCATCTGCTTCGCAGAGTGGAGGCCGAAGGGATTCCAATGAGCCTAATTGCTCCAGATTGGCCTCGGCCTCCATGGTACACCGACCTAGTGTGTCTGAAAGCAGATGTTCAGTATTACATCTCAATCAGTTTACAGAACATAATGATACAGAAGTACATATCCAAAACGTCTGCATGTGCGCGGGAGATCCGGCCCATATACCATTAAGAAATGTAGCTCCATCTAACATCCAGTATAACATAATAATCCAATCACATTACCACCCCCAACAGTTCCCAAAGCACAGAAAATAGCATTCATGTCAAGAGGCTGGGGGCAGGGAGGGGACCAGAAAAAAGGGAAAGCAAGGGGATAAGGAGGGAGTGGGAGGAGGGGGGTCGGGTCACAGGGGTGTCAGAAGAGGGAAGGTGGCAAACACAATAATCTTCTCCAACGTACAATCGGGTGGAGAGAGGGTCAAAAACTGCACAGGTATCGGTCCAAGCAGACCATATTTTATCATACTTTCCCGGACATTGCCTACTTTCATAGGTCAGCCTATACAATGGCAGCACTGAGGTCACCGACCTCCGCCAGGAGTCGAGGTAGGGGGGTCCTCCGGCTTCCATTTTAACATAATCTCCCGCCTAGCAATAGTAAAAGGAAAATGTTGAGCACAACTTACAGTATCTATCACCCTCGACGTCCTCCATATAACTCGGCAGTAAAAGTTTCGGGTCAGCCTGTATCCTAATTTTGCAGACATCACTGAGGGTGGAGTTTACAGCCGCCCACTAGGGCTGGAGCTTGGGACAGGACCAGACCGTATGCCAAAAAGTTCCTACCTCCCGTTTACATCTCGGACAGTGGGGGTCCCTCTGGGGATATACACGTGCCAACCTCTGCAGGGTAAAGTAGGCCCTATGTAAAGTAAAACTTAGCTGTGCAAATCTGTCCCTGGCGGCAATCAAAGAGGGGATATACGTAGAAAGGCAGTCCTCTTCTCCCAGAGAGAGAAAAAATATTTCAGGCATGAAGCGCTGAAAACTAGAGAGACTAAAGTGAACACACTGACTCATAGGTAAATCCAAAGTATAATAATAAAACTTTTAATGATTATTTAATAACATAGATATGAGGAATATTTGTAGGGAGGCTAGGGTATCAATATTATGCGATCAGAGAAAGGATTAGAATTGATTCTAGCATACACATACGCATTTAAAGAGTACACAAATATAGAATTAAAAGACTGTCCGGACGTCTATGTATGGAAAAGAGGAAAGTCTATCTCACTCAGGGAGAGAAAAAAATATATCCCACACTGAGTAACTAGAAAAATTATAATAGTAATAAGTATAGAATAATTTGAGATAGAATATTCCCCCTTTGCCACCAAGGTGCTCGAGCAAAAATAATATATGTATATATATATGCGCAAAAGAGGATTAAAGATAGATAGAGAAGGGAAGAGAGATATGAAAAATAAGGATATAATAGGCTGCAGCCACAATATTTTCCAATTACTCTATCATATTGCTATGTTTAGCCTTGTGGTATTTGATCCATCACACTATAGATGCTATTATAGGACAGTTCACCGCTAGTCTCCACAAGATAATAATGTATACTTCAGTGGGTAAGCAGAGTTTAAAATGCAGTACGTTACCAGGACTTGATTGAAGCGTCTTGTTCAGTTGCGGGTAAGTGTGTAGTTTGAAACACTTTGGGACATGTCCTATGAAGAACCCTGGTGTTTTCAGGGGCCGTTGGTGCACTGATTCATATGTTGTAATTTGAATCAATTTGAAACATATCATATGAAGAGCCTTTTTATCTTCAGGGGCCGTTGGTACACTGATTTATATACGTTCATTCAGGCAGTATATTTTTCATTAAATAGGCTGAGGTGAAATCACTTTATAGCCAACAGTACCATCGATCGTTTGTAGAATTTTCACCTGAAGAGAAGGCACTAGTGCTTTGGGTTCTTGTTCATCTGTAGTTCGCAATTATATATCGATCAGGTTTTGCTCTTTCTCCATATGCTTGGATTCCATTGAGGCACCGTTATGGTGGAATCATATAGACCAGGGGAAAGCGGTCTATTAGACAGATTGGACAGTCAGTAGGAAACTCTTCTCCCAGAGACAGGATATCCGCTCTCCACCTATCCCAAGTTTTAGTAAGCTTAGTGTCGTGCCCCACTGTAAGGTAAAGATATAGGGAGGAGAGAGGACACCCCGTCACATCAGAGATCAGAAGGCGTTCTATGGAGTCTGATTCCATGGTTAAGGGTTCAGAGAATTTAGCTCTGAAGTCATGTTGCAGCTGCCAATATCAAAACTGGAAGGAGGCCAGCAAATACCACCATCCAGAACGATGTGTCTGACCTTAGTAAATTCCCTTTTTGCCCAATAGGCTGGGTCCGGAATTCTAACAAAGTGGGACAACATAGGGTTGCCCCACAAGGGGGCGTGCGGGGAGACATGATTCGGTTTCCTGTATATTGCTTTAGCCTCTTGCCAAACCCTCACCGTAGTGCACATAAGCGACGCCATGGAGGGGCTAGCCCTAAAACCCCCAGAATGGCAGGTTGCTGAGTGCAGCATACGAGCCCTTCCAGCGTCACCGCCGGGTTCTGCCTGAAAAAGGGAGAACCACCAGCTCACCGTGACCAGCACCGCAGCCCAATAGTAAATACGGAAGTTTGGGAGTGCTAGTCCCCCAGCCCCCCCGAAATAGGGAGATAGAAAATTTGTCTCGCCACTCTGGGGGGCCGTCAGGCCCACACAAAGGACAGAACCACACTCTCCAGTCTTCGGAAGAAGGATACAGGAAGAGGAGATGGTGTGCTCCGGAAAAAAATAAAGAAACCGGCAAAAAAAATTTTTTTTCAAGAGGTTGACTCTTCCCACAGGCGTCAGGGGTAGGGAGCGCCTTACTGCACATTTAGACACTAGTCGCGACATTAGGGGTTGTATATTAGTACCCACGTAGTCCTCCGCCCTGCCCGTAATTTGAATGCCCAGGTAAGTGAACTCGTCCACCCACTTGAGCGGAGTGTTCAGCAAGGGCCGTGGGGACATGGGATGCAGCGGAAACGGGACCCATTTGTCCCAGTTAACACGTATCCCTGAGTAGCGACCAAATCGGTCAAACATCTCCAGTGCCGTCTGCAACGAGGATGAAGCATCCTCCAAGTATAGGAGAGTGTCATCCGCGTGCAGGGAGAGCTTCTCCTCAATCAGGCCTATTCAAATCCCACGCACCCCCTCCTCCGCCCTAAGCTGTACTCTTGGAAGATTTACCATCGCACGTGGAAGGCCTATTTCTCGTCCATGGACGGACACAGCCTTCTCCAGTCTTGACAAGTGGGTTATGTTCCTGTTCACAGGAGAGGACTAGGCAGAAACATGTTAGATATTTAAATTTTCTTTCTTCTTTCTTTTTTTTTCTTTAACAGAGTTGAACAGTCCCACCCAGGGGGCGGTCCCTCCGGACATAACCCTCCTCCCTGCAGAATGCAGCCTCAGTTTTCTTTTTTCTGCCTAGCAAAAGAAAAGGACGTATGGCTCCCTTTTAGGCCCAGCGCCACGAGGAAAGTTTTTTTTATTTTCTTTCATTCTTTGAGAATCTTCTATCAACTGTCGGCTGAGAGACAGGCTGGATATATAGATCCTTGTAGTCTCCTCAGTCCGGCCAGCGAGCGTGATCACACCTTTGCTAAGAGGCTGGGTCTACCACGACATCCCCCATGACTCCTGGTGGCAGTGAGCTTTTGCTCCAGGGTCCACATATGACTGGGCTGTGGTGTTGTCTCACTCACAGTGGACTGTGCTACTCCAATGGGGTTGTATGCCTGTCAGAAATGCGTCGGTGGGTCCTCGCATGGACTGGCAAGTACAGTCCTTCCCACCTTGGCGGGTCGGTACGGCTGAGCATTCCTGGGGTTTAGGGGTCCTCCTATCCTCCCGTCCCTGCTCTGTCATGTTTGCCTCTACTGCATTGCTATTACTGCCGGGGTGGACCTGTGGGGGGGGGGGGGGGGGCTCCTCACCAGGGGACTGTGGAGTGTCTTAGCCTGAATTTTTTTCTGTGGGGGTGTTTTTGACACTGTAGGGCCCTCTTAGGCCTTCTCATTCTCATTGCGGCGTTTCACAGCCATTTTGCCGGCGCCTTTTTTTGATATTTTTTGTTTACATTAGGTAATCCCATTGGTGCCCATGTTGTGGCCGTGCTATGGGCAGCTTGCTATTGCGGTCGGACATTTTGCTGTGGTCGTGTCCTGCTCTCTGAGGCGTCCAGCGGCCATCTTGGATGTTTTGGCCTCTAGTGCTGGCTTCTACTGCGTGCAGCACCTCACGGTTTACTTTACAGCTTTACCTCACAGCTTTTTCCTCTCACACACTGTGTATACTAAGGGTGGGTAGTGGCTCTGAACAGTCTCCTCCTGTGGTTGGTGAGTCCCCTGGGTAATACCCCCGGTCAGCGCAGCAGGAGGGTGGGCTTTTATTCAGGTCTGAATAGGTCCTTGAGAGCTGTCTGGATGGAGTCAGTATCTGGTGGTTCTTCCCAAACATGCCAGAGGTGGCAGCTGGTCACTGGGGGTAAGAGCACTCTCCTCCCTCAGTCCACCAAGGGAAAGTAGCCGCGCCGTAAGCCTGGGTCCTTCGTTCCCCAGTCCCAGGCCGACAAAGGCTCAGCAGGGGGACAGAAATCTCCCTGGGTACGTAAGCGCTTTGAGATAGGGAAGGACCACTATCAGTTTGTGGCCCACTATCAGTTTGTGGCCCTTTCTTTTGGACTGGCGTCGGCACCACAAGTTTTTTCACCAAGGTACTCGCACCGATCCTAGCTTTGCCATTGTGGGCTACTTAGATGATCTTCTGAGCGCAGCTTCTGGCTCAGACTTAGGAGGATGTGTCTATAGCCAGCCAAAGCCTCCAAGAATTTGGGTGGGTGTTGAACATTCAGAAGTCGGTTCTGTTACCAACTCAGCGTTTGGAGTACCTATGGTTGATTCTGGACAGTCTGCAGTAAAGGTGTTGGCATCCCACAACTGGTCGTCCCTCCGTTTTTGCATGCCAGTCCTGGGCCTGATGGTAGCCTCCTTCGAGGCTGTTCCGTATGCCCAGTTCCAGACTTGGGTATTGCAGAGGGAGATCATGTCCATTGTCTCCAGATCGTCGGATTTAGGTAAGCCAACTAGTCAGTCTCTCTGAATTGGTGGCTGAGATCCCCGTCTCTTCGGTCCTGGAAGTAGTTTCTTCCCTTCCAGTGGATGGTGATCACGACGGATGCCAGCCTCACGGGTTGGGGAGGCGTCTGGGGGAGGTCCAGTCGGCCCGGGATCGTTGGAGTCGATGAGCATCCTGTCTGCCAATCAATGTCCTGGAACTTCGGGCAATCGGGCTTTGCCTCTCCTCGTGGTCGACGAGGTTGCAAGGTCGCCCAATCAGGATCCAGTCAGACAATGCCACAGCGGTGGCTTATGTCAAATATCAGGGGGGAACACGGAGCTCGGCTGCCTGTCAGAGGTCGCTCACATCCTAAGGTGAGCGAAAATGTGTCGGCCGTCTCCATTCCGGGCATAGAAAACTGCCAGATGCTGGACCACCGACGTGGATCTCCTGGCCTCTCGTCTCAACCGCAAGGTGTCAAGGTTCGTGGCCAGTTCTAGAGATCCCTGGGCAGACGCGTAAGTGGCCCCGTGGGGTCAGTCTCGGCTAATTTATGCCTTGCTCCCATTGAAGTTGCTTCTTCGGCTGCTTAGCAGAGTGGAGGCCGAGAGGATCCCGATGATTCTTATCGCTCCAGATTGGCTTCGGCGTTCTTGGTATGCCGATCTCGTGCGCCTGGTGGCGGATGCACCCTGGTGGCTGCCAATGCGGGAGGACCTTCTGTCTCAAGGTTTTAGACTGCATCCTGCTTTACAGCCAGGTCTTTCTAAATGAGTCATCTCAACCATGCTGAGGGCATGGAAGTCGTCTTCTAGGAAGATCTACCATTGCACCTGGAAGGCCTACATCTTTGTGCAAAAAGATGGTGTGGTGTCCACGGACGTATTCTGTTTCTAGGATCCTGCTTTTTATACAGTGTGGAGTGGAGCAGAAACTTGCCTTGAGCACCATTAAGGGGCAGATTTCAGCCCTGGCGGTGTTCTTCCAGTGGCCTTTGGCGGCCAATTCTCTGGTGAGTACCTTTTGTTCGGGGGGTTCGTCATATAATTCCTTCTCTTAAACCACCTCTTTCCCCTTGGGATTTGAATTTTGTGCTCTTGGTTCTTCAGAAACCTCCCTTTGAAAACATGAGAGATTCCTCTCTTGCCACTATCTCAGAAGGTGGCCTTTTTGGTGGCAATTACTTCTGTCAGACATGTTTGAGTTGGCAGCCATGTCTTGCAAGTCGCCATACATGGTCCTCCATAAGGATAAGGCGGTGTTGCGCCCACAGCCTTCCTTTCTTCCGAAGGTGGTTTCGTCATTTCACCTTAACTAGGACATTGTACTTTCATCCTTGTGTCCTCGGCCGGTGCATCCCAAGGGGGTTGCACTACATACTTTAGACGTGGTATGTGCTCTGTGGGTGTACCTGTCTGCTACGGCTCAGTTTCGGAGGTCTGACTCTTTGTGTCGGTGCCTGGTTCACAAAAGGGCCTGGCGGTCTTGTCGGCCACCATCTCTCGGTGGATCAGGCAGACCGTCATACAGGCCTATGCTCTTAAGGGGCGGGCGCCCCCCTTTCCGGTTACGGCACAATCGACCAGGGCACTTGGTGCTTCCTGGGCTTTCAGACATCAAGAGTCTGTTTTTACAGGTGTGTAATGCGGCGACATGGTCGTATGTTTACACCTTTTCCAAATTTTATAAGGTTGATGTGAGTGCATCTTCTAAAGGCTTCCTTCGGCCGCAAAGTTTTGTGGGCAGGCTGTTTAAAAGTTGCAGTTCCTCCGTTGAGGAGCTCTGCTTGTTTGGGGTGAAGTTGGTTGTTTTTTTTTACTGATACTGTTCCCACCCCTCGTTTTTTTACACTGCTTGGGGACATCCCCCTTGTCAAGACTTGAGAAGGCTGTGTCCTACCATGGACGATAAGAGAAAATAGGATTTTTTTTATACTCGCCATAAAATCCTTTTCTCTGTCGTCCATGGACAGACACAGCACCCACCCCTTTTTTTTTTTTTTTTTTTTAGGTTTGTACTGCTTTTTACGAACTGAGGCTGCATGCTGCAGGGATGAGTGTTATGTCCGGAGGGACCGCCTCCTGGGCAGGGCTGTTCATCTCTGTTAAAGTAACATGTTTCTGCCTAGTCCTCTCCTGTGAACAGGAACATCCCCCACTTGTCAAGACTTGTGAAGGCTGTGTCCGTCCATTGACGACAGAGGAATGGATTTTACGGTGAGTACAAAAAAAAATCCTATCATCTCTGTGTGAGGAGATGAAGTGGCATCCGTGGGCTTACTTGGTTTCAAGGGTCCTGCTGTTTCTACAGTGTGTAGTGGACCAAAAAAACTTGCCTTAAGTACTATTTAGGGGCAGATTTCAGCCTTGGCTGTCTTCATTCAACAAGAACAGAAGTACCCCTAGGGGCTTTGAGTTGCAGAAACAGAAATATTGATTGCAGTAAAAGAATGGGAAAGATTCATTGAGGTAGGTTTATTCAAAAGGAAATAAATTAGAGTGAAAAACATCCTTCAGTAAAAAAGTCAAAGCATACATTACAAAGTCATGTAAAAACATTTGTATACAGTCCCAAAGGGTTAATATGATGGATAAACGTATGCGCAAGAGCCCGACGCGTTTCGACCCTTAAGTTGATGTGGGTCATCCTCAGGGGGAAATGAGTTTGCAGGCATATAAGAAAATATATATACAATGATGAAGCCTGTTGAAATGCACAAACAAAACGACATGACTGTAAAGTATTGGTATATATAGAATCAATTTTACAAACGAAGAGTAAAACATATGGATGTATATAAATGTGGGTGTCACAACTTGGGAGCGGTGGTCAACCAGAAAACATCCCCCGCCGGAGGCAGACGCACTCCAGAGGGACACCCAAAAGGGAGGAAACTGCCAGGATGGAGAAAAAGGGCCGACATATTGGGTGGGAGGACCACCCCCATGCCTGCGGGAAATCCCACGCTGGACCGGGGGGGGGGACGACAGATGGGGTAGGGACGGGATCGAGAGGACGTGGAGGAACGCCATCGAACTGGAACACACCTCCCTAAAACAGATTGATGTACCAAGGTTACAAACCAAGTGTTGTGAAACAGACAGTCAGCAGGAAAGCAGGAAAATTGAGAAAATGTGTAAAGAGAGGAAAGAAACAAATGTGAAAAAGTGGTGTGGACTTGGGAGCAAAAGTGTAAAAAAGATGCCAATAAGGTGAAAGATGCAAAAAAAAAAAAAAGACAAGAAAAAGGAGTGAAGGATAATTCGAGTAAAGATGAAGAATAGAAAAAAGGGGAAGGGGGAGGAAGAAAAAGGGGGGGAATACGATATGGTTTGGAAAAAGTTGTGAAAGTGAAAAGAGGTGAGGAAGAAGTTCAGTAGCTGAATAAATAAATGAATAAATAAATTGATGAGTGTATGATTGTTAAAAAATGTGAGAGAAATGTGTGTTCAAAAATGTGAGAGAAATGTGTGGGATATGTGGAAAGTAAGATGTGATTGACTTGAATGTAGAGTGGACAATAAAATGCCCAAGGTGTGCTGCAATGAGATGAAGGGATTGACACTGTGTAAGATGAAACAGGTGGTGAGGTGCATGATAGTGTTAACAAAGAAAGACAGTGAGAGGACTGGGGATAGACGGGGGGGGGGGGAGGGAGAAAAGTTGACTAGACTGGCTAAAGGAATGGGATATACTTCTTGGCACTGACCTGTATTATGCTATAGAATCCCTCTGAGGTTAGTGCTGGATAGACTATGTTAATTCACATAGGGATCTTCAAAAAAGATATAGAGGGAAAATGATAAAAATCCCTTAAAAAGCAGAAGAGCATACTAGTGTCGATACAAGAAACCGTATAAATATTACGGCCATTACTTGTCAGACATGGAGTTAGGTTGTGGCTCTGTGAACTGCGCCATTAGGGCTCCATATTGGGAGTTTCTTCAGGCTAGGCTATTTATATAGGGAGGGTGGGTCAACACTAAGCCTGGATGAGCTACAACTCCACCCCCCACCCCACCATATCCCTCCCCCCCCCACCCAAGGACACACGCGCGGGGACCCAGGCAGTCACCTAAGATGACGCCATATTGCGGTTTCCCCGGCGTTCCGTAAGGACACCAGGTCCCCAGCAACCGCCGTAAGAACGACGTGACGTCATTGCGTTCCGCGCGCGCAACCAGCAGTAACGCGGAAGACGTCGGGGAGGATCGCAGGGCGTCGTCTGCGGGCCTGGAGCTCCTATTAGCGGCCAAGCACGGAAGGCCACCATGGAGCAAAGGGGGCAACCGAGAGGGGACTCGAAAAACCCCCCCCCAAGCCCGCAGTGATGCGTGGAGGTGGATCGAAACAGCCACCCAGGATTCCCCCAATGAGTGAACCCCGGGATATTGCCTGCAAGCGGCAGGGGGTCACGGGTGGACAACCTGGACCAAGGGACAGACACCTAGGCAGAAATGCATGAATGGTACAAGGATATATAAATAAAAATGATAGTAATAATGATAATGATGTTGCCACATAAATATAAATAGTATCATTGTGTCATCTAGTGTCAAAGAGATTGACAAAGTGATATTCTATAAAAGTAATTAAATATATAATGAAGGGCAAAAAGCAGGTAAAGGAGTTTGTGTGAGCCCAGCGATTGAGGAGGAACAAAATTCTAAATAATGTTAAAATGTACCAAGAGTAAGATAGAGACTAGTGGTACTAAAGTATAAAGTATTTTTACACTTTTGCTCCCAAGTCCACGCCACTTTTTCACATTTGTTTCTTTCCTCTCTTTACACACTTCTTCTATTTTCCTGGTGACTGTCTGTTTCACACCACTTGGTTTGTAACCTTGGTACATCAATCTGTTTTAGGGAGGTGTGTTCCAGTTCGATGGCGTTCTCTCACTTCGCCTGTCTTTGGTCCTCTCGATCCTGTCCCTTCCCCGTCTGTTTCTCAACCGTCCCCCCGTCCAGCGTGGGTCTTCCCACCCTGCGATTTCCCACCCTTTTTCTCCATCCTGGCCGTTTCCTCCCTTTTGGGTGTCCCTCTGGAGTGCGTCTGCCTCCGGCGGGGGATGTTTTCTGGTTGACCACCGCTCCTAAGTTGTGACACCCACCTCGGTAATTATACATGTATTTATATACATCCATATATGTTTTACTCTTTGTTTGTAAAATTGATTCTATATATACCAATACTTTACAGTCATGACGTTTTTGTGCACTTTAACAGGCTTCATCATTGTATATATATTTTCTTATAGAACCTATGCCTGCAAACTCATTTCCCCTGAGGATGACCCACATCAACTTAAGGGTCGGAACGCGTCGGGGTCTTGGGCATAGGTTTATCCATCATATTAACCCTTTGTGACTGTATACAAATGTTTTTACATGACTGTTTGTAATGTATGCTTTGACTTTTTTACTAAAGGATCTTTTTTACTCTGTAATTTATTTCCTTTTGAATAAACCTACCTCAATGAATCTTTCCCATTCTTTTACTGCAATCAATATTTGTTTCTGCAACTCGAAGCCCCTAGGGGGTATTTCTCTTTCTTCTTCAAACATGTATTCAGGGGTGTGCAGCTTACAATCCACAAGTGGTATCGCTTTTCTTTGCTAAAACGTCTTCTTTCAACGACCCTTGATGGCTCACTCTGATGAGTATGTTTATGCAGAGAGTGCCACATGTGGCCCCTCCGGTAGTTCCTCCGCTACCTCCGTGGGACTTGATTCTGGTCCTCTCAGTATTTCAGAAACTGTCGTTTAAGAACATGGGTCTTCAAACTACGGCCCTCCAGTTGTTCAGGAACTACAATTCCCGTCATGTCTGTGAATGTCAGAGTTTTACAATGCCTCATGGGTTGTGTAGTTCTGTAACAGCTGGAGGGCCGTAGTTTGAGGATCCCTGTTTAAGAACATTAGAGAGATTCCCTTACTGATTCTCCCTCAGAAGGTGGCCTTTCTGGTGACTTTTAAATCAGTCAGATGGGTTTGTAAGCTAGCTAAAAACAAAAATCAAAATAATTCTGCGCTGTCTGTGAAGGTGAGCAGCTACAAAACCAAAGGACAAGTGGATAAAAAAAAACATACAAAACAAAATGTAGCGCTAAATTGCAAACAATGATGAATATACTATGTAACTGGTATATATGGTAAATATGTGAATACGTGTATGTATAAAACATGCAAACAGTCTCTTTAAAGGTGTGATGATCCAAAGTAAATAAATGAGTGGTGGTGCTTCAATACTTAAAAATTTGAAAAACCATAAAAGGAAGAAGCTGTAACCAACAAAATAGGCTTACCCGAGAGATTGAACCCTGAGGAACATACGTTGCAGTTCTTGGACGTTGTCCGGGCGAGTGTACCTGTCTGCTACTTCTCCTTTTCGGAGGTCGGACTTGCTGTTTGTTTCGGTGGTTGGTCCTAGAAAGGGTCTGGCGGTCTCGTCGGCCACAATCTCTAGGTGAATCAGACAGGTCGTCATTCAGGCATATGCCTTGAAAGGGCGGCCACCTTCTTTTCCTGTCACAGCGCTTTCGACCAGGGCAATAGGTGCCATTTGGGCTTTCCGGCATTAAGCTTCTGTTTCCCAGGTGTGTTTAACAGTTGCAACTCCTCCGTTAAGGAGCTCTGGTTGTTGGAGGGGGGGGGGGGGTTTAAATGCTGCTACCACCCCTCGTTTTTGACACTGCTTGGGACGTCCCTACTGTCAAGATTGCTGCTGTGTCTGTCCATGAACGGAAGAGAAAATAGGATTTTTGTACTCACCGTAAAATCCTTTTCTCGGAGTTCATGGACGGACACAGCACCCACCCCTCCTTTTCTATGGTTGTACTGCTTTTTGACGAACTGAGCTGCTAGATTCAGGGAGGGGTTGTACCTAGAGGGACCGGTACTGTACAGTTTTGATGTTTTTTAAACACTTTAACATGATTTCTGCCTAGTGTTCTCCTAGGCTAATATAAGGCTAATGCCCTACTGTCAAGATTGCTGCTGTGTCCGTCCATGAACTCAGAAAGATTTTACGGCGAGTACAAAAATCCTATTTCTTTCTCGTACATCACGGGACACAGAGCGGCATATTCATTACTATATGGGTTATATGGAGTACCTTCAGGTGTGGACACTGGCAATCTCAAACAGGAAGTCCCCTCCCTATATAACCCCCTCCCCTAGAGGGAGTCCCTCAGTTTTTTCGCCAGTGTCTTAGGTGTTGGTCACGGAATAGCTTTGCTCCACATCCTTGGGATTAAGGGCGGGCTAACCGGATCTGTCCAAGGAGCCTCAGTGCCAAAGTGGACAGTACCCGGGCCCCAAACCGTGGGGTTTTGCCTATAATGCTCCTCTTTGGAGGGCTGGGCCCAGGGCCCAGGACTTGGAGTTTGTAAAAACCATAAGTTCCTGTTTGCCAGGGTGCTATAT
This sequence comes from Rana kukunoris, assembly GCA_029574335.1. Classification (NCBI taxonomy): domain Eukaryota; kingdom Metazoa; phylum Chordata; class Amphibia; order Anura; family Ranidae; genus Rana; species Rana kukunoris. The sequence continues at coordinate 405,711,865 of CM056049.1, read as the reverse complement.
AGGTCCAGGACAGTGGGTACCTTCATAGGACCCCAGGGCCTGAAGGTCTACTACGCTACACACGGAGATGGGAGAAGATTGGATCAGTTTGCTGGACAAACATCCTGCAGCATGGAGCAGGTAAGGGGGAGCCTGCGGGACTTGGTTCGACAGCAGGCTCTCCGGGGTAACCTAAAAGGGGGGACAGCCTAAGTATGCTCTGCATGGGCAACCTTGCTCACTATGTCTAAGAGAGACAGGATGACACCTTTTTCCCCCATCACTAGGTTCCCCTGTCTAAGAATGTGTTGCTAGCTAACCTGCTGCTTTCTTCCTAGGACTAGTAAGGATCCCTAGGGGCCTTTTGGAGTCCTACCTGGCCGGGGGTTTGAATCTGCCGCCTGTTTTCTGCAGTCCTGGGTCTCCAGCAGCGCGGCTCCTCCATGTTCCTCCTGTTCCGGCATACGCGCGTGCGCGCGCACGTCTTATAGACGTTTTTCGCGCCGTTCAGACAGGAGGGGGGGGGGGGCGTGCCTGCGGCGTCATACAGGGGCGTGCCTGCGGCGTCATACAGGGGCGCGCCTTGTGCTGTTATAGATCAGCAGGCAATTTCAGTGCTCAGTCTGAGGCTGATTTCAGAAGGAGAGGACGCAGAGCGGCAGAACAGTGACTCCCGGTGGCGGAAGAGGGGTAGTACATGCTGGACTTTGTTCCAATGCCTTTTTTGTTAAGCCAAGAAATCCCCCTTTTTGCATACAGGTTGGAGGCTGGCAAACTAAGTTTGGGGTCACTGTATGTTTCTAAAAAAGAAAATATATATAATATATATTTAAAAAAAAAAAAAAAAAGAGAAAAACATACGAGATCCCATCAGTTTTTGGGCATTAGTGATCTATTGTCCCCTAAACTCTGGTTTTGTACTCCTGGCCACTACAGTCTGTTGTGTGGGCGGAGTCCCTCGATTTTGTATTATGGCTTCCAAAGGCTCGGGGTCAAAGGGTACAAAAAAGACCAAAAAACAAAGGGGTTCCCCTTCTGATTCTGATGATATGCCGATACTTTCCCCGCAACTTATTAACATAAAGGGTGCCTTGGATGAGCCATTAGGGGGATCTGGTGCGGAGGCTGGCCCAGATCAGCCCAGCCCTGTGTTTATCACAGAGGAGATGCTAGCCGTATCCCTAGGGGGGCTAGAAGAGAGAATAGCAGCATTAATCGCTAGAGCTATTCCTGGTAAGAAACGGGTTAGATCCCCATCACCAAGAGGTGTATCCTCAGATGCTGAGATTCTCTCTCCGGAGGAATTGGAAACACAGGAGGATCAACTAGACCTGAACCAAGAGGGTTCAGGGATTGAGGGATCTGCCTCTGAGGAACCATTTTCAGACTCCCAGACAGAAAGACTGGGGGTACAGTCTTTGACGGACATGGTCTGCTCGGCATTTAGTTTACCATTGCCAGAGCCTCAGGTTCCTCCGGTATCCTCTCTGGGCTCTTTGAAAGCTCCGTTAAGCAACGCAGTTTTTCCGGTCCATCCTCTCTTGGAGGAATTGATCTTTCGGGATTGGGTACGGCCGGACAGGATTTTTCGGCCACCGAAAAGATTTGCGGTCATTTACCCCATGGAGGAAAGATTCTCCAAGAGGTGGATGCTCCCAATAGTGGATGCAGCCATCTCATGTGTGAATAAATCACTAACTTGCCCGGTGGAAAACATACATATGTTTAAAGATCCGGTTGATAAAAGGTTAGAGACACTTTTAAAAGCATCCTTTGCTACGGCAGGAGCAGTGGTACAGCCAGCTGTGGCTGCAATTGGTGTTTGTCAGGCGTTAAAAGACCAGACAAAAGAAATGTTAAAGGACATGCCTACCCAACAAGCAGAAGAGTTTTCTGACATTCCCAGAGCTCTGTGTTTTGCTGTAGATGCTATAAAAGATTCCATCCAGCAAGCCTCTCGTTTATCACTATTTTTGGTGCACATGAGAAGGCTCTTATGGTTGAAGAACTGGGCGGCGGAGCCCCCATGCAAAAAGCTTCTGGCAGGGTTTCCCTTCCATGGAGGACGACTCTTAGGAGAGGATCTGGATAAATATATTCAGACTATTTCAAGTGGCAAAAGTACCCTTTTACCGGTCAAAAAGACATTCCGGGGTCCTACATTTAAAAGGCAGCTCTTTCCTGTCTCGGGGCCCTCAAATTCCAGGCAGTATCGACGGCCGCCTGCACGATCCAACGTTAACAGTAGATCGCAGGGACAGGCCCCTGGGGGTAAGAGGCCATGGTATCGCAAGCCGACAAAGACAGCCCCTAAGTCTGCCTTATGAAGGGGCGCCCCCACTCTCGCGGGTGGGGGGAAGGCTTCGTTTCTTCTCAGAAGTTTGGGAAGCCAAGATCCCCGACAAATGGATCCGGGCATCTGTAACACAGGCTACAGACTGGAGTTTCTAAGGTATCCTCCGCCTCATTTTCAAGAATCAAGGCTACCAAGGGATCCAGCAAGGAAGGCATCATTGCTGGCAGCTTTGGATCACCTGCTCTACCAGGACGTAATAATAGAGGTGCCAGCCCAAGAGCAAGGGCTAGGTTTCTATTCCAATCTCTTTGTCATACCAAAGCCCAACGGCGATGTCAGGCCAATCTTGGACCTAAAGAGGTTAAACGGTTACCTAAAGGTTCGTTCCTTCCGGATGGAATCCATCCGGTCAGCAGCCGCCGCGCTTCAGAAAGACAATTTTCTGGCCTCCATAGACATAAAGGATGCTTACCTTCATGTACCAATCTTTCAGTCGCATCAAAGATTTTTACGCTTCGCGGTGGGGCAGCGACACTTCCAATTCAGGGCGCTCCCCTTCGGGCTGGCCACGGCCCCCCGGGTATTCACGAAGATCCTAGCCCCAGTTCTGGCCAATTTAAGGATCCAAGGGGTCACAGTCCTAGCATACTTGGACGACCTTTTAATCATAGATCACTCACGACCGGGTCTGCAAAAGGCAGTAAACCTCACGGTTCGGTACCTCGAAGAATTCAGCTGGGTCCTAAACCGGGGAAAGTCAGCGTTCCAGCCTACAAAGCAGTTGGAATACCTCGGCATGAGGTTAGACACAGAACAGCAAAGAGTGTTCCTGCCCCTGGTAAAGATCGAGGCTATCAAGGGGCTGGTTCAGTTGGTTCTAAACAAGAAAAAAACAACTATTCGCCTGTGTATGCGATTACTAGGCAAGCTAGTGGCCACGTTCGAGGCAGTACCATACGCTCAGATCCACACTCGCGTCCTACAGGCAGCCATTCTAGCAGCCTGGGGCAAGAGGGCACATGCCTTAGAGTCCCCTTTGACGCTATCATCAAGGGTCCGACAAAGCCTGGCCTGGTGGTTGAACCCCCAGAATCTTCTAAAGGGAAAATCCTTCAGCCCTGTTGTCTGGAAGGTAGTTACCACAGACGCCAGCCTGGCAGGCTGGGGGGGGCGGTCTTCGAGGGGTCCTCTCGCCAGGGAACTGGGGTGAAAGCAGAGAGGCAGCTCCCCATCAATATCTGGGAGATCAGAGCTGCTCGCCTAGCCCTTCTGGCATGGACCTCCAGATTAAAGGGGTTCCCGGTGAGAATCCAGTCAGACAATGCCACGGCGGTGGCATACATAAACCACCAAAGGGGGAACCAGGAGTCGGGCCGCTCAGAGGGAGGTGAGCTTGATTTTTCAGTGGGCAGAGGTTCATGTACCCTGCATTTCGGCGATATTCATTCCCGGAGTGGACAACCTGCAGGCAGACTTCTTAAGTCGCCAGAGTCTGTCGCCAGGGGAGTGGTCTCTGCATCCCCAGGTCTTTCAGACAATCTGCCAGAGGTGGGGAATGCCAGACGTAGATATAATGGCATCCAGGTTCAACAAGAAACTAGACAGGTTTGTGTCTAGAACGAGGGATCCTATGGCCTGCGGAACCGATGCGTTGGTTTGCCCTTGGCATCAATTCAAACTTCTATATGCATTCCCTCCGCTACAGTTACTCCCTCGCCTGTTGCGCAAGATCAGAGGGGAGCACAAGCCAGTCATTTTAATAGCTCCGGCTTGGCCCCGGAGGACTTGGTACTCACTAGTCCTGAAGATGGCAGTGGGAGACCCTTGGACTCTTCCTCTACAACCAGACCTACTCTCACAAGGCCCGATCCTCCACCCTACATGACGGCGTCTAAATTTGACGGCCTGGAGGCTGAATCCCTGATTCTCAGGGGTAGAGGTCTGTCTAGGCAGGTAATCCCTACCCTGATTAGGGCTAGAAAGCCGGTCTCCAGGGTGATTTATTACAGGGTGTGGAGGAACTACGTAGGCTGGTGTGAATCCAAAAGATGGAATTCCCGTAAATATACTATTGACAGGGTGTTAAGTTTTCTCCAGCTAGGAGTGGATAAAGGCCTGGCACTAAGCACAATCAAGGGACAGATCTCAGCTCTGTCAGTGTGGTTTCAGAGGCCGCTGGCCACCCACTCGCTGGTAAAGACCTTCTTACAGGGAGTCTTGCGTATTAATCCTCCTGTCGAGTCACCACTTTGCCCAGGGGACTTAAATCTTGTTCTGTCATCCCTACAGAAACAACATCTTGAGCCGTTGGCTGAGGTACCTTGATTTTACTGACTAGAAAGTCGGTATTTCTGATCACCATAGTTTCGGCCAGGAGAGTATCGGAATTGGCAGCCTTATCTTGTAAGGAACCATATCTCATTTTGCATAAGGATAGGGCGGGGTTCCGTCCTCATCCTTCCTTTCTACCAAAGGTTATATCCAGTTTCCACCTGAACCAGGATGTGGTACTTCCATCCTTCTTCCAAAACCCACCTCTAGAAAAGAGGGGTTGCTGCATACGTTGGATATTGTCAGGGCCGTAAGGGCCTATCTTAAAGCTACAGAGAAGGTTCGGAAAACAGATGTGGTGTTCGTTTTACCGGAAGGGCCCAAGATGGGTCAGGCAGCCGCTTGATCCACCATCGCAAGATGGATTAAACAATTAATTGTTCGGGCCTGCGGTTTGAAGAGGTGCCTCCTCCTTTGTCGGTAAAGGCCCATTCTACCAGGGCCATGGGCACCTCCTGGGCAGCACATCATCAGATCTCTATGGCTCGAATATGCAAGGCAGCAACGTAGTCATCAGTCCACACGTTTACAAAATTCTATCAAGTGGACGTAAGAAGGAATGCGGATACAGCCTTTGGGCAGTCAGTACTACAGGCCGCGATTCAAGCTCCTCAGGATCTGAGGGGGCTCCCTTGATTTGATTTGAGATTTACATTTCTCGTTTAAGTTGGATTTACTAGTATCTGAGTATACCTCTAAAATTAAATCCTTCTTTGGAAGATGTCTCCCTCCCCTCATTAAAGCATTGCTTTCGGACATCCCATATAGTAATGAATATGCCGCTCTGTGTCCCGTGATGTACGAGAAAGAAAAAGGGATTTTTAAATACAGCTTACCTGTAAAATCCTTTTCTTGGAGTACATCACGGGACACAGAGCTCCCACCCCTCTTTTGGGTGACCATTTTGGGAGGCATACTGCTTGCTACAAAACTGAGGGACTCCCTCTAGGGGAGGGGGTTATATAGGGAGGGGACTTCCTGTTTGAGATTGCCAGTGTCCACACCTGAAGGTACTCCATATAACCCATATAGTAATGAATATGCCGCTCTGTGTCCCGTGATGTACTCCAAGAAAAGGATTTTACAGGTAAGCTGTATTTAAAAATCCCTTTTTTTCAGCATAGGGACCATCCTGGAAAATTTGGGGGGGGTCGTCAGTAAATTATATTGTCTTTTTAACCACTTCCCTACGGCCGTACGACTATATGCGGCCGCAGGGTGGTTCTAAATCTCCGGGCAGGCCCTTTCCTCGTTCCCAGAGCGCGCAGCGGGGAACTTGTGTACTGGCCGTGTCCCTTGGACACAGCCAATCACAGATCAGAGTGGCCGTTTGCGATGCCATCTGTGCAGCGAGTGAGAGATGATCTCATATGTAAACATATGAGATCATCTCTCATTGCCGGCTCTCACAATGACAGCGTCCTGTCATAGAGAGAGCATACCGATCTGTGTTCCTAGTACATAGGGACACAGATCGGTCACCCCCCCTCCCCCCACAGTTAGAACACAATGCAGGAAACACATTAACCCCTTCCTCACCCCCTAGTGTTAACCCCTTCCCTGCCAGTCACATTTATACAGTAATTAGTGCATATTTATAGCACTGATTGCAGTATAAATGTGAATGGTGCCAAAAATGTGTCAAAAGTGTCCGATGTGTCCGCCATGATGTCGCAGTCGCAATAAAAATCGCAGATCGCCGCCATTACTAGTAAAAAAAAAAATAATAAAAAATAACAATTCTGTCCCTTATTTTGTAGGCGCTTATTGCGATTTTTTTTTTTTTTTTACCAAAAATATGTAGAATACGTATCGGCCTAAACTGATTTTTTTTTTTTAAATTGGGCTATTTTTTATAGCGATATTTTTATATTATATTTTTTTAAGTAAAAAATATTGTGTTTTTTTTTCAAAATTGTCGTCCTTTTTTTGTTTATAGCGCAAAAAATAAAAATCGCAGAGGTGACCAAATACCACCAAAAGAAAGCTCTATTTGTGGGGGAAAAAAGGACGCCAGCTTTGTTTGGGAGCCATATCGCATGACCGCGCAATTGTCAGTTAAAGCGACGCAGTGCCGCAAGCTGAAATTTCACCTGGTCAGGAAGGGGGTTTACATGCCCAGTAAGGAAGTGGTTAAAGTGGTTGTAAACCCTTATAGACCACTTTAACCTACAGGTAAGCCTTAATTAAGGATTTCCTGTAGGTGCAAGAAATACCTCTTAAACCTACACAGTTTAGGAGATATTTGCAATAAAGACAGGCGCACTGTAGAAGCTTTTAGAAACGGCGAGCTTGCGCCGTGACTGGCAAATCCTGCGCGTATGCGTCATCGCGGCTCCGGACAGTCAGTGCCGGAGCCGTGATACCGCTGCGGGGGCTTCGATCTCGGGTAAGTAATTCATAATGTAAATCTAAAACAGTGCAGCGCTAGAAATTAAACTGCTATAAAACAAAGGGTCCCAGAGTGTAGAGTTCAGAAGCCAAAGGTGTCGACAGCTGACACTCCAACAGGAAGAGAAAGATTCCTCGATAGTGAACAAGGTGCTTGAGAACAATTGTAATCACTGCGCATCCTTTTCAGTGCTTCCACCACCAGAGGTACAAGCTGCTCACCTTAATGAATGGACTTCTGAACTAACAGGTCATTCATACTGTGCCTTTACAAGGTGATCAAAAGTTGAGTGGGCTGACTTTCTGATAGTTCCTCCAATCGTTCTCCGTATTCGTTCTGTAAAGATCAATAAAACATGGTGCTCCCTGTTTGAAAAAATACACTAATTTATTGAATTCAAATACTCACAAAAACAGCACTGAATCCCAGTGCTAGGATACAGGTCATGTAGTATGCATATAGAACCAGGTAGGTGGCTGTACTGATGTCACGTGGCCCTCCCGCATGCGTATCGTACGTGGATAAGTACTTCAGCAAATTTATTGGGGGCCCATGTGTCAGTTCCTTTTATATATACGAACCCTGGTTTATGGAATATGTAAAGACCCGCCCCTCCTGCATCAATTGTATACCTGTCTCAAGGAGCGTGATTGGTTACCGTGGCTTGATGCATGGCTGGTTTGGATCTGCTCTTTCTGAGCTCTTGGACTCTGGCCGTACTATTTCGCTGTTCCACCAAAATAGAGGGTGAGAGGGGCAAAATCAATGCCTACATTTTTTTTACCTTAATGCAAGGAATGCATTAAGGTAAAAATGTTTAGGCTTTATAACCATTTTAACCACTTTAAGACCCGAACCTTTAGGCAGCTAAAGGACCCAGACAGTTTTTACGATTTGGCACTGCTTCGCTTTAACTGACAATCGTGCAACGTGGCTCCCAAACAAAATTGGCGTCCTTTTTTGCCACAGATAGATTTCTTTTGGTGGTATTTGATCACCTCTGCGTTTATTTTTTGCGCTATAAACAAAAATAAAGCGACAATTTTGAAAAAAAATTCTATATTTTTTACTTTTTGTTATAATAAATATCCCCCAAAAATATCTAAAAATAAATAAATTTGTTTCCTCCATTTAAGCCGATACATATTCTTCTACATATTTTTGGTAAAAAAAAAACCGCAATAAGCGTTTATCCGTTGGTTTTCACAAAAATGATAGCGTCTACAAAATAAGGAATAGTTTTATTGCATTTTTATTAAAAAAAAAAAATTTACTGCAACATTATGGCCGACAATTTTGACACATTTTTGGGACCATTGTAATTTTCACAGCAAAAAATGCATGGTTTACTGTGAAAATGACAATTGCAGTTTGGGAGTTAACCACAAGGGGGCGTTGCAGGGGTTATGTATGACCTCCTCTGTATTTCTAACTGTAGGGGGTGTGGCTGTAAGTGTGACGTCATTGATTGTGGTTCCCTATATAAGGGGGAACACACGATCAATGAGAGTGCCACAGTGAAAAATGGGGAAGCTGTGTTTACACACAGCTCTCCCCGTTCTTCAGCTCCGGGGACCGATCACGGGTCTCTAGCGGCGATCGGGTCCGCGAGTCCCACTGTCACGGAGCTTCGAACCGGGTCGTGGGTGCGCGCATGCGACCCATGGCTGGGCACTTAAAGAGGACATACCTGTATGTGCTTGTGCCCAGCCGTGCCATTCTGCCGACGTATATGTGCAGGAGGCGGTCCTTAAGTGGTAAAACCTGTTTAAATTGAACATATTCCTTCATTTAAAGATTCTGCAGACAGAGTTTAAGACCCTCCTAAAGGCTCTCTACTCAAGGGTGCTTGCTGCTTTTCTTGCCCTTCTCAGAATTCAGGGCATCTAGTTTACAGGTTATCTAGACAATATTCTCCAAAAGGACTTCTCTCCCTTGCAGTTGTCTGCAAACGTCCTCAAGTCTGATGCTCTAGTTTCTCAGTTGGGTTTCAGAAACCTGCCATCCAGCTGCCTTTTTTGACTGGTCTTTAACACATCCCAAGCAATGGTTTTCCTTCAAGAAAATAATTATTTTTCAGAGTTCCACGCTTAAGAATTGAGGTCAGAGAGGTATCTCACAATGAGATTTTCTAGTAGGGGACTAGGCCTCACAGCCACCTTCAAAGCTGTACTATTCACCCAATTAAATTTAGAGACCCCTACAGCACAATATCTTGTCAACCAAGCATGCTCCCTCTCTAGACCAACACTAAAACAGATTTATTTGGCCAGAACAAACGTTAATAAATCATGCTGATTACTATTAATGATATTTTTCAGATGTAGATTCTTGTGTATAGTCCCTTATCCCCTCCAGCAGTTGACTTACTATAGATGTTGGACTGACTGGTCTGTAGTTCCCAGGTATATCTCCGTTCTTTTTTAAATATTGGTACCACACTGGCTTTTCAACAATTAGCCAGTACTAATCGAGTTATTAAACTGTCATAAAAAATGGAAATAACGGTCTGGCTATTACCTAGCTAACTTATTTAACCACTTCGCGTCCGCAGCATAGTCGAAAGACGTGAACCGCGCTCACATGAGGCGCCGGGTTGACGTCTTTGGATGTAACTGCCTTTCGCCGCTCCCTGCGAGCGCGCATCGGGAAAAAACTGTGTTGGCCGTGTCCCTTGGACACAGCCAATCACAGATCGTGCTGAATGGCCAATCGCAAAGGCCATTCAGCACTCGATCCCGCTGTCCAATGAGAGATGATCTCAATTGTAAACAAATGAGATCATCTCTCATCGCCGGCTTTCTCTCCTCACACACAGCGTGTGAGGAGAGAAAGAGTGACAGCAGTAACAAAGTGAGTTGAAAAAAAAAAGTTAAAGTTAAAAACAGTGCCACAGTCTCTGCCAGTGCAAACAGCCTGTGCCACCTGCCAGTGCATTCGCATCAGTGCCACCTGTCCCTGCCATCAGTGCCACCTGCCCCTGCCATCAGTGCCATCTGCCGTAAGTGCCACCTGCCATCAGTGCAATCTACCATCAGTGCCACCTGCCAGTGCAATCTACCATCAGTGCCACCTGCCCGTGCCATCTGCCCGTGCCATTAGTGCTACCTGCCATCTGTGCTACCTGCCATCTGTGCTACCTGCCATCTGTGCTACCTGCCATCTGTGCTACCTGCCATCTGTGCTACCTGTCATCTGTGCTACCTGCCATCAGTGCCATCTGCCATCAGTCCGCGCCATTTGCCGTCAGTGCCACCTGTCAGTGTCATCAGTGCCAACAATGGCTAAAAGATCATTTTCACTTGAGGAGGCGTATGAAATTATTGCGGCTGACGAGAGCAACGGGGAGCTCTGCGATTCGGATTCCCCTTAAAATTCAGACAACGAATCTGACATCACCTATGAGCCGATAGTCAGCAGTGGAGCAGAGACATCCTCGGAGGAGGAAGAAGAAGAAGAGGAGGGTCCACCTGCCAGAAGAAGGCATATTGCTAAGGAGGCAGTGCCATCCACCAGCACCGCTGTGCCATCCACCAGCACTGCTGTGCCATCCACCAGAACCGATATGCCATCCACCAGAACCGCAATACCTCAGCAAGCAAGGTCACGTACCAGTGGGGTGTCACCTCAGTCCCAAAGGGTTAGGTCCCATGCCAGCCTTTCCTATTCCCTTCAGAACCCCCTGTGGCTTCCTTCTAATTCAGGAGAAGCCAACATTCCCCCTTTCATTTCCCAGCCAGGAGTCCAGGTGGACACAGAAAATTTTGCCCCGATAACTTTAATTTAATTTTCACCGACAACATGCTTGCCTCAATTGTGACCCAGTGCAATCTTTATGCACAACAATTTATTTCCAGTAACCCCACATCCTATTATGCCCGTCCCTTCGAGTGGAGAGCCCTAACAGTTGAAGAGTTTAAAAAAATTTTGGGCCTCGTATTCTGTATGGGACTAAACCATAAAAACCAACTACGTGCCTATTGGTCAAACCGCCCCATCTACCACATGCCCATCTTTTCCTCAAAAATGCCCAGGACCAGATATCAATTGAGCATGAGATTCCTACACTACAATGACAATACCCAGTGCCCTCCCCGAAATGACCCAAATTTTGATAAACTTTATAAAATTCGGCCACTACTTAGTTATTTTTCCGAAATTTTCCCCCAGTTGTTTACCCCGGACCAACAAATATGTGTAGATGAATCCCTAGTAAAATTTTCTGGCAGGCTGGGCATAAAACAATTTATTCCCAGCAAAAGGGCCCGCTATGGGGTGAAGCTCTATAAATTATGTGACCGAGCCACGGGGTATACGTATGCCTTCAACGTATACGAAGGAAAGGACAGCCAGCTACATCCCCCTAATTGTCCAGACTACATTGGAACCAGCGGGAAAATTGTTTGGCAACTCCTAAACCCACTCCTGGAGAAAGGATACCACTTGTATGTGGACAATTTTTATACCAGTTTGCCCCTGTTCCGAAACCTTTTCCAAAAAAACACCCCAGCATGCGGCACCGTGCGATCGAACCGGAAGGGCTTTCCTCAAAGCCTTGTCACCAAAAAATTTGAAAAAGGGGAGACGGCGAGTTTACGCAATGAGGAAGTTCTGGCTGTGAAATGGAGGGACAAAAGGGATGTGTATGTGCTTTCTACCATCCACAACAACACATTCGTTGAGACCAGAACGAGGAATGGGCTAATCCAGAAACCTAAATGCATTCATGATTACAATAAGTTCATGGGGGGTGTCGATTTGAACGACCAGATGCTGGAACCCTACCTTTCCACAAGATCATACCAGTGGTATAAAAAAGTTTCAATTTATTTGTTCAATTTGGCCGCATACAATACGTATGTGATATATCGGAAATCCACTCCAAGACCCAAATCCTACCTTTTCTACCTGGAAGAAATCACCACTGCCCTTTTATACCCCAGCAACCCACCAGCAAACATTCGAGCGCCACTTTCCAGATAAATTCCCTCCCAGACCAACAGGCCAAAAATGCCAAAAAAGATGCAAGGTGTACACCAAAGCAGGAGTGAGAAGAGACACCACTTTTTATTGTCCTAAATGCCCTTCCCAACCAGGCCTCTGCGTAGTTGGTTGTTTCGCCCATTACCATACCTCACTAAATTATTAGTCACTTCCTGCCATTTACCTTCACACCCCTTATACCTCTGCTTATGACCCCAGCTTGTTGTTTGACCACGATTCTGCCTACCGATTCTGTTTATACCTCTGCCTGATCTGGAACTGACCCGGGACTGTTATTTGACCACGCTTATGCCTACCGATTCTGTTTATACCTCTGCCTGATCTGGAACTGACCCTGGAATTGACCATTCTTTTTGCCTGCCTCTTGGACTGATCTTTTACCCTGCCAGTGGACTAGTGGGATTCATAGCACAAGGGTCTCACATATGTGAGGGGCTCCAGAATTGTTTTTCTGGATGTTTTTGTTTTCTCATTCTAGATTAGGGTCTGGTTGCCCGGAGGCTTCAAAGAGATTTGGGTGGGAGAAGCCTCTACCCCTGTCCCCATTCTGTCCTGAACGAGGCCTTACTTCTGCCTGCTGCCTGTAGGACCTATGCCATCATGCCTCTGCCTGTTGCATGAACTGACCACCTGCACTAACCCTGACGGGACAATATCCCTGCCTGGACAATTGTGTATGCCGATGCTTACCAAGTCCCTGCCTGCTGCCTGGACCAGTGCTATCCTGCTGTGTAGAACTGCGCTACTATTACCACAGGTAATCTTTTGTTTACGCTTTGCTCAGCATTATGTATTTTGGGGTGTAACTCTTGGTATGTGCATGCTATGTGTTCTCTGGAACACCTGACCGTGTTCCTTGCATGTTTGATCTCTGTATATGGTCAGGCTGTGTAGAAGTCTCACACATGGGGTATCTTTTACTCAGGAGGAGTAGCAGAATGTATTTTGGGGTGTCATTTTTGCTATCTAAATGCTATGTGTTGGAAATGTCTTAGAAACGGACAACTTTGTGTAAAAAAAAATGCGTCTTCATTTTTTTTCCACGTGTTCCAAAAACTTCTGGAAAAAAATGAACTGTTCAAAAGACTCATGCCTCATAGATTATACATTGGGGTGTTAGCTTTCCAAAATGGGGTCATTTTGTGGGTAATTCCATTGTACTGGTGTTCCAGGGCCTTCAAAAGTGTAATAGGTAGTCAACTAGTTAGATGTGCAATTTATGCTCCTAAAACCCCTGATGGCGCTTCCTGCATGTTGGGCATCCATATGTGGCCAGGCAGTGAAAAAGTCTCACACATGGGGTATCGTTTTATTCAGGAGGCATAGCAGAATGTATTTTGGGGTGTCATTTGTGGTATGCACATGCCATGTGAGAGAAATAAGCTATTACAATGACAATTTTGAGAACATTTTTAAATAAAAAATAGAAATCTTAATTTTGCAAAGTATTGTGGGAAAAAATTACAACTTCACATACCTCACCATGCCTCTTAATAAATACCTTGGCATGTTTACTTTCCAAAAATGGGTTATTTGGGGGGCATTTGTACTTTCCTGGCTTGTTAGGGTCTCAAGAAATGAGATAGGCCTTCAGTACATCAGGTGTGATCAGATGTGATAATTTATTATGATTTGCACTATAGCTTGTAGACTCTAAAACTTTCACACAGACCAAATAATTTCGAAATGTTTTGGGTTATTTTTATCAGACATGTAGCAGTATACATTTTTGCCAAAATGTATAAAGAAAAATTAATAATTTGCAAAATTTTATCACAGAAACTAAGAAAAAATCATTTTTTTTCAAAATTTTCGGTCTTTTTTTATTAGCGCAAAAAATAAAAAACCCAGAGGTGATCAAATACCACCAAAAGAAAGCTCTATTTGTGGGAAGAAAAGGACACAAAAATCATTTAGGTACAGTGTTGCATGACTGAGTAATTGTCATTCAAAGTGTGAGAGTGCTAAAAGCTGAAAATTTCTCTGGGCAAGAAGGGTGTTTAAGTGCCCAGTAAGCAAGTGGTTAAGGACTCTTGCGTGTAAGCCTGATGTAAGTCCTGGTGATTTATTGCATTAGCATAAGTTGTCAATTTAAAAGATATTCCTAACACAGCATGGACAGCATACGCAACCTCTGAGTAAGAACTCAGTTTTTGGGGGGGTCTTGTCTTCAGCCTGTTTCTGTAGAAGGGAAAATAACTGGGAATTGGCTTTCCCAAGTCTGCTGACTGCATCAGAGCAAACATTTTTTAGTGGGGAAGAATTTGTATTGGTAGGCAGAACGATTGCACTGGTCCAAAATTACATGAAATAAATCAATGAAAAAAATGTAACTGCTGTAAAATGTCAGTGTCTGCGTGAATCCCTGACTGTGCAGTAAAAACTAGCTGCTGCTGAGTTAGAGGGAAGCCATAACTGATATGCAAGTGCTTCTGGGACACTAGTTTGGCCTTATTTTTTTTGTGGCTAACATGACACCCCACCTGCACTACTGGCGTTCGCCACTTCAGCAGGATTATGTATAGCAGGGGTCGACAATATCCGGGCGCCAGGTCGCAATTGTGACCAGAAGTTGTGACCTGGTGCCTGCGGCGGCTAGTATATGAGGCCGCGGCTTTGCGGCCTACAAGTCCGCGAAGCCGCAGCCTCAATTACTGGCCGCCGCGATCGAGCGGCGGGGGAACACTGAGGCACAGGATCCTGTGTCTCCATGCGCTCCCGTGCCGCGCGATCGCCACGGGTCCGCGACAAACGGTAATTGAGGCCGCTGCTTTGCGGCCTTGTGAAGTCCCAAGCTCTTCTGTGAGCTGGCGCCATCTGGTGGTGGCCGTTTGGCATTACAAGTTAAACAGCAATTGTAATGTAATTTTTCACTATTTACACTGCCATCTCCTTCCCTATAATTAGAACCCCCAAACATTTATATATATATATTTTATTCTAACACTCTAGAGAATAAAATGGCGATCATTGCAATACTTTGTGTCACGCCGTATTTGCACAGCGGTCTTACAAGCGCACTTTTTTGGGAAAAAATAAAAACATTTTTAATTAAAAAATAAAACAGTAAAGTTATCCCAATTTTTTTTATATTGTGAAAGATGTTACTCTGAGTAAATTGATACCCAACATGTCACGCTTCAAAATTGCGTCCGCTCGTGGAATGGCATCAAACTTTTACCCTTTAAAATTTCCATAGGCAACGTTTAAAAAAATCTACAGGTTGCATGTTTTGAGTTGCAGAGGAGGTCTAGGGCTAGAATGATTGCTCTCGCTCTAACGATCGCGGTGATACCTCACTTGTGGTTTGAATACCGTTTACATATGTGGGCGCTACTCACGGATGTGTTCGCTTCTGCGCGCGAGCTCGTCGGGATGGGGCGCATTTTCTGGCTATTAACTTTTTTAGCTGGCTCCTAGATTCCAAGCAAATTTGTCAAGCCCTGATGTATAGTGCTGCTGGGTGGTTGCCTGCTTCTCTCCAGAATGCTTCATCCTTTTCGTAGACACCCTTTCCTTTGTTTATTGACCTACCGCTCGCCATGGGTTCAAATTTAAAATCTCAAATGGACAGTGAGAGTTCCCTGCTGCTTTCAGCTGTCACGCTATGGATTTTAAACACTTACTCGCTGGTGTGCATTTTTTTGGGACGTGGTGTTCGCTGGCTCAAGTGACACTGTACAGGTGTGACTGTGGCACTGGGACAGATGTGGCTGCCATCAAGGGCACAGTGGATGGCTGTGTTAGGCTTGTCACTGCTTCAGAATTCAGAACTAGGCTATTCCATGGATGTAAATAAAATAAAAAATTGGTGCTAGCGCAAGTGATAAAGCATAACATAGAATGTACAATATTGAATAAACACAAAGTGCACAAATGTGTGCTGAATCAGTGATATCAGTGACAAAAAACAAAGAAGAGGAAAAACAGTCCAAAAAAGTGCTAAATCAAAATAACACTAAGAAGTGCACTAAAGTCCTTGATGTGGATGGTGTAAATAAAGAGGGTGTCCACCGGTTGAAGAGGAGTGAGGAAAGGAGAAAACCCCACCACACAGCACGTCTAGTCTCACAGAACTCTCACCTCCAGCAAGACACAACCAGCATGTAGAATAATCCTTTGTGTAGGCAGCCTCCCTCGATAATGCTGGTAATCCCCACGGATCAATGAAAACGATGGGTGTCTGTATACTCAGGTGTTTTCAAGTGCCAAAAAATGGGAAATCAGAGGAGAAACAGAGAAACCTCCAATAGTGCGTTATCTTTGTAACCAGGGAGTTTAATAAAAAATTGCACTTACAAATAATGAAGATAAAATTTGCATCAAACAGCGGGATCGTAGCGCTTGTAGCACGTCACTCATCTGCCCGTCCTTCCCTTCCCTACGCGTTACGACACAGGGTCACGTGTCTTCATCTGGGGAATGCTATTGGTCGTGTACAGCTACATCGTATTTATGCAAAACCGGAAGTTTCGCATCGGCCATTTTTTCGTAGCCCGCCGCACTCGAGGACAGTACGCTGGAGCTGTTTTCATTGCGAGTAAATTAAACTTGCTACAGCGTGACTTTAAGTGATAGCCTTACTGTATATTTCTTTATAATAACTAAAACATCAGAATAAAAATATATATAAAAGTATAAAAATATACAGCTACATCATATTTCTGTAAAACCGGAAGGTGTACATCGGCCATTTTCCCGTAGCCCGCCGTGCTCGAAAAACAATATGCTGTGGTTGTTTCCATTTCAAATAAATTGGACATGGATTTAAACTTGCTACAGCATAACTTTATATGTGTATATTGGGTAATTTGAGACATATACCGACACACAAAGAATTGATTTACCTATATGTTTCTCACATCATTCTGTATATTAGTACCTCGCCATCTAGTGTTTAAATTTGAATATTACCACATATTGTCCAACCCATGGACATAATGCCATTTGTATATTCAAAAATGATGGGTGATCGGGCATCTGAGTGTCGTGTTCACATAGTGTTATATATTAGCATACTAAAACATTGGCTATTTCAGAGTGCTGTCTTCTGTAAAAAACGACACACAAAATATGCAGCTTGCATTAGTCGTTTGCCTCTTATCCATATGGACAAGGGGAACAACATAACCAAATTCTAATTGTACATAGCCGGAATATTTTCCATAATACAGAACAACTCAAATGTTTAAAACAATTTAAAATTGCTAAAAATTATTTAAAAAACAATTTAAATCAAAATCCACATTCATCCCTCCAGGAACTAAAGTTTTCATCTTGTGGATCCATTGTGACTCTTTTTGACTTATAGTCCTTATTTTGTGGCTTCCCCTCCAATTTTTTGTATATTTATCGATACCCCAAAACTCCAAGCAGGTAGGGTCCTTATTATGTACTTTCTCAAAGTGTCTTGACACATTATGTTTAAAGGATCCTTTAATAATATTTTTCACGTGTTCCTTTACCCGGACTTTCAGGGCTCTCTTTGTTCTACCAATGTACTGTAAATTGCAACTACACTGTAGGACATAGACCACCCCCTCAGTATAGCATCCAATACATTCCTTAATATCAAAGGTTTCTCCTGTATTGGTGGCTAAAAACTGAGTCCGTTTCTTTTGGGGTTTTCTTGTTTTTTCACATGCAAAACAGCTTCTACAAGGAAAAAAACCTTTTCCTGTGAAAAATGAAAACGGGGGTTTAGGTGGAGGGTCCACAACCGACTTGACCACTAGATCTTTAAATGTAGGCGCCTTTTTGTACATAATCTGTGGTTTCTCCGGGAGTATTTGACACAGATCTTTGTCGCTCTGTAGGATATACCAATATTTCTTGATGATCTTTTCCACATCTTTGTGCTGAGAATTGTAGTTCAAGATCAGAGCGGGAGCTTTCTGTTCTCTTTGTATTGGAGCCTTTGATAGTAACATTTTAGATCTATCTAGTGAGCCCACCTCTTTAATTTGCTTGGAAATAAATAGTTCATCGTATCCTTTACTGGTGAACCGTGACCCAATCAGTTGGGCTTGATTTATAAAGTCGTCTTCCTTCGTACAATTCCTCTTCATTCTAACCAGTTGACCCCTTGGGATATTAAATAACCAAGGTTTATGGTGACAGCTATCAGTGGATATGTAGCTATTAGTATCCACATTTTTAAAAAAGGTTTTCGTAGTGATCTTATCCCCTTCTATACTGATATTTAAATCAAGGAAGTCGACAGATTTCTCATCGATCTTCCAGATCAGTTTAATATTCTGCTCATTGGTGTTAAGTTTGTTCAGGAAGTTTTCAAGTGATTGCTTACTTCCATTCCAAATGATAATAAGGTCATCAATGTACCTCTTGTATAGAGTGAGCTCGGCAGGCATATCTTCATATACCGCTGACTCCTCCCACCTTGCCATAAATGCATTGGCTACGCTAGGGGCAAATTTAGCTCCCATCGTGATGCCAATGGTTTGTTTATAGTATGCTTGGTCGTACCAAAAATAATTGTACTTCAAGCATATATCCAGGCACTTAATGAGGTATTTCCGTTGCGAGCATATAAGATCACTAAAATTTCTCAATAACCATTTGGTGGCATGGCATGCGTCATGGTGTTTAACAATCGTATATAACGATGAAACATCTGCAGTCGCAAGGATTGTTCTGCCTTCCATCACTGGTATTGAGTCCAATAGCTGTAAGATATGTTTCGTATCTTTTAAGAAGGCATTGGTTTTTTGAACCGCTGGTTGCATGAAGTGGTCTATGTATTGACCCAATCTTGAGGTTAAAGAGTCTATTCCGTTGACAATTGGTCTACCTGGAGGGTTCTCTTTCGACTTATGTATTTTGGGGATGGTGTAGATTACCGGTACCCTTCATGATTCAGGAATAAGGTATCTTGCCTCCTTTTTATTTAGGATCCCCTTCTTTGTTCCCAGACAGATGACTCTTTGTACTTCCTTCTTATATTTCAAGAGTGGATTTCCAAGTAATTTGCAGTAGGTGTCTGTGTCTTGTAATTGTCTATCCAATTCATCTTTATATTGTTGTTTGGACTGGACCACCACTGCCCCCCCTTTTGTCCGCTGGACGGATCACGATATCCTTTCTCTGAGTGAGAAGTTTAATTCCCTTTTTCATATAACCGGGATCTGACTTGGGTTTTAGTCTCAACGAATCTAGATCATTCAATACTAATTTTTTGAAAACATCGATATGTTGATTATTCGTGACTTGAGGATTGAATAGGGATTGATTCCTCAGATCGCTATGCATGGGGAGTGTCAGATCCCTACTAGTAGGGTATGTAATTTTGGTGGGATTGCTAAGGAAATATTTCTTGATGCTCAACTTTCTTATATATTTCCGGATGCCTATATAGGTTTCAAATTTGTTCAGATTTTTCATTGGAGCATATTTCAGGCCCTTGTCCAAGACTGCCAGTTCTTCTGCAGACATGGTACACCCGCTAATATTTACGACGTTCTCACCACATCTTCTCTTTCTTTTTGTATCTCTTTCCCGCTCTAGTGCCTCTCTTAGTTCGGGGCTGAGTCTGCTCTCCTGAGGGCGGGCCCTTGGGGATCGGCATTGTTCCTGTGTCCGTTGAGGAGAATAATCTCTCCTCTCCCTGTCTAAAAAAGAGCGTTGGGAGTTATAGTCATAATGATGTTGTCGATGATCTGCGGGATAAGCTTCTTGGTGGTGTCTAATAGGATCAAACCTATTGTACATGGGAATAGGTGATCTCAATGGTCTTCCATATTGATCATAATAGGGAATCTCCCTTTGCTCTCTATGGTTCCCATCATTACTATTGCCACCATTTTGTGGTTTTTTGAAACGTTTCTTAAAAGGTTTCTTTTTAATATTTTTTGGGGTACGAGGACCTTGATAGCTGTTGGAAGGTGGTTCATAGTAGGGTTTTGACCTTTCTTGATATGGGTCCCTCCCTTCAAACCTAGGTTCCTGTCTTAGCATATCAGGGTGTGTATCCCTTCCTTCAAATCTTACATCTTGTCTTGCATATGATGTAGTAGGTTCCTGTATTCTTACTTCCCTTTCAGGGGTTGAGTAAGTGGAGGCTGGTTGAGCTGCTTCAGGTTTCAATTGCCATTTGAACACCTGTTGCGCCTTATAATCAGCAGTGTCCCGTTGGTATTTCTTCATTTTCCGCAGCTGAACTTCTAGATCCTTGGCAATCAGATCTTTGTTGAGCTGGGTAGTGAGTTTATTAAAATCTCCCATTTCTTTTAAAGGTTCAACCTTTATTTTTAATTCCTCTATCTGCTTCTCTAGCCCTCTTAATTTTCGCTGTTTACGTTTAAGCAGAAATTTCAGACCTTCTAGACTTTTGTTATTAAAAAAGTCATACCATTCATCCATCGCTTCTTTGCCAATAAGACCATCGTTGGGGGGGTATATCCCAGCGAAGTCTACGTGGTACTATGCCATCTCTAATGTACCTATCAAAGGTATTAATATCCCAAAAGAAACCTTTTAAGAAACGTTTCAAAAAACCACAAAATGGTGGCAATAGTAATGATGGGAACCATAGAGAGCAAAGGGAGATTCCCTATTATGATCAATATGGAAGACCATTGAGATCACCTATTCCCATGTACAATAGGTTTGATTTTATTAGACACCACCAAGAAGCTTATCCCGCAGATCATCGACAACATCATTATGACTATAACTCCCAACGCTCTTTTTTAGACAGGGAGAGGAGAGATTATTCTCCTCAACGGACACAGGAACAATGCCGATCCCCAAGGGCCCGCCCTCAGGAGAGCAGACTCAGCCCCGAACTAAGAGAGGCACTAGAGCGGGAAAGAGATACAAAAAGAAAGAGAGAAGATGTGGTGAGAACGTCGTAAATATTAGCGGGTGTACCATGTCTGCAGAAGAACTGGCAGTCTTGGACAAGGGCCTGAAATATGCTCCAATGAAAAATCTGAACAAATTTGAAACCTATATAGGCATCCGGAAATATATAAGAAAGTTGAACATCAAGAAATATTTCCTTAGCAATCCCACCAAAATTACATACCCTACTAGTAGGGATCTGACACTCCCCATGCATAGCGATCTGAGGAATCAATCCCTATTCAATCCTCAAGTCACGAATAATCAACATATCGATGTTTTCAAAAAATTAGTATTGAATGATCTAGATTCGTTGAGACTAAAACCCAAGTCAGATCCCGGTTATATGAAAAAGGGAATTAAACTTCTCACTCAGAGAAAGGATATCGTGATCCGTCCAGCGGACAAAGGGGGGGCAGTGGTGGTCCAGTCCAAACAACAATATAAAGATGAATTGGATAGACAATTACAAGACACAGACACCTACTGCAAATTACTTGGAAATCCACTCTTGAAATACAAGAAGGAAGTACAAAGAGTCATCTGTCTGGGAACAAAGAAGGGGATCCTAAATAAAAAGGAGGCAAGATACCTTATTCCTGAATCATGCAGGGTACCGGTAATCTACACCATCCCCAAAATACATAAGTCGAAAGAGAACCCTCCAGGTAGACCAATTGTCAACGGAATAGACTCTTTAACCTCAAGATTGGGTCAATACATAGACCACTTCATGCAACCAGCGGTTCAAAAAACCAATGCCTTCTTAAAAGATACGAAACATATCTTACAGCTATTGGACTCAATACCAGTGATGGAAGGCAGAACAATCCTTGCGACTGCAGATGTTTCATCGTTATATACGATTGTTAAACACCATGACGCATGCCATGCCACCAAATGGTTATTGAGAAATTTTAGTGATCTTATATGCTCGCAACGGAAATACCTCATTAAGTGCCTGGATATATGCTTGAAGTACAATTATTTTTGGTACGACCAAGCATACTATAAACAAACCATTGGCATCGCGATGGGAGCTAAATTTGCCCCTAGCGTAGCCAATGCATTTATGGCAAGGTGGGAGGAGTCAGCGGTATATGAAGATATGCCTGCCGAGCTCACTCTATACAAGAGGTACATTGATGACCTTATTATCATTTGGAATGGAAGTAAGCAATCACTTGAAAACTTCCTGAACAAACTTAACACCAATGAGCAGAATATTAAACTGATCTGGAAGATCGATGAGAAATCTGTCGACTTCCTTGATTTAAATATCAGTATAGAAGGGGATAAGATCACTACGAAAACCTTTTTTAAAAATGTGGATACTAATAGCTACATATCCACTGATAGCTGTCACCATAAACCTTGGTTATTTAATATCCCAAGGGGTCAACTGGTTAGAATGAAGAGGAATTGTACGAAGGAAGACGACTTTATAAATCAAGCCCAACTGATTGGGTCACGGTTCACCAGTAAAGGATACAATGAACTATCTATTTCCAAGCAAATTAAAGAGGTGGGCTCACTAGATAGATCTAAAATGTTACTATCAAAGGCTCCAATACAAAGAGAACAGAAAGCTCCCGCTCTGATCTTGAACTACAATTCTCAGCACAAAGATGTGGAAAAGATCATCAAGAAATATTGGTATATCCTACAGAGCGACAAAGATCTGTGTCAAATACTCCCGGAGAAACCACAGATTATGTACAAAAAGGCACCTACATTTAAAGATCTAGTGGTCAAGTCGGTTGTGGACCCTCCACCTAAACCCCCGTTTTCATTTTTCACAGGAAAAGTTTTTTTTCCTTGTAGAAGCTGTTTTGCATGTGAAGAAAACAACGGAAAGCCACCCAGGAGAAACCAAAACTGAAACGTTGACAGTACAGTTTTTAAAGGAACACACCAATACACTTTGAGAAAGTACATAATAAACCCTACCTGCATCGATATTAAGGAATGTATTGGAATGCATTAAATACCAGAATTGAGAGTGGAGTTGGTTCTACTTGTGACTTCCTAAGGGTCTATAAAGTTATACGATAAATATACAAAAAATTGGAGGGGAAGCCACAAAATAAGGACTATAAGTCAAAAAGAGTCACAATGGATCCACAAGATGAAAACTTTAGTTCCTGGAGGGATGAATGTAGATTTTGATTTAAATTGTTTTTTAAATAATTTTTAGCAATTTTAAATTGTTTTAAACATTTGAGTTGTTCTGTATTATGGAAAATATTCCGGCTATGTACAATTAGAATTTGGTTATGTTGTTCCCCTTGTCCATATGGATAAGAGGCAAACGACTAATGCAAGCTGCATATTTTGTGTGTCGTTTTTTACAGAAGACAGCACTCTGAAATAGCCAATGTTTTAGTATGCTAATATATAACACTATGTGAACACGACACTCAGATGCCCGATCACCCATCATTTTTGAATATACAAATGGCATTATGTCCATGGGTTGGACAATATGTGGTAATATTCAAATTTAAACACTAGATGGCGAGGTACTAATATACAGAATGATGTGAGAAACATATAGGTAAATCAATTCTTTGTGTGTCGGTATATGTCTCAAATTACCCAATATACACATATAAAGTTATGCTGTAGCAAGTTTAAATCCATGTCCAATTTATTTGAAATGGAAACAACCACAGCATATTGTTTTTCGAGCACGGCGGGCTACGGGAAAATGGCCGATGTACACCTTCCGGTTTTACAGAAATATGATGTAGCTGTATATTTTTATACTTTTATATATATTTTTATTCTGATGTTTTAGTTATTATAAAGAAATATACAGTAAGGCTATCACTTAAAGTCACGCTGTAGCAAGTTTAATTTACTCGCAATGAAAACAGCTCCAGCGTACTGTCCTCGAGTGCGGCGGGCTACGAAAAAATGGCCGATGCGAAACTTCCGGTTTTGCATAAATACGATGTAGCTGTACACGACCAATAGCATTCCCCAGATGAAGACACGTGACCCTGTGTCGTAACGCGTAGGGAAGGGAAGGACGGGCAGATGAGTGACGTGCTGCAAGCGCTACGATCCCGCTGTTTGATGCAAATTTTATCTTCATTATTTGTAAGTGCAATTTTTTATTAAACTCCCTGGTTACAAAGATAACGCACTATTGGAGGTTTCTCTGTTTCTCCTCTGATTTCCCATTTTTTGGCACTTGAAAACACCTGAGTATACAGACACCCATCGTTTTCATTGATCTGTGGGGATTACCAGCATTATCGAGGGAGGCTGCCTACACAAAGGATTATCCTACATGCTGGTTGTGTCTTGCTGGAGGTGAGAGTTCTGTGAGACTAGACGTGCTGTGTGGTGGGGTTTTCTCCTTTCCTCACTCCTCTTCAACCGGTGGACACCCTCTTCTTTTTTTACACCATCCACATCAAGGACTTTAGTGCACTTCTTAGTGTTATTTTGATTTAACACTTTTTTGGACTGTTTTTCCTCTTCTTTGTTTTTTGTCACTGATATCACTGATTCAGCACACATTTGTGCACTTTGTGTTTATTCAATATTGTACATTCTATGTTATGCTTTATCACTTGCGCTAGCACCAATTTTTTATTTACTTATTTGCTAATGCTGTGTATGCATTATTTGTGTTTGCTGCAGACTGTCATTGTTTAGAGATTTACTTAGTAGCGCAGAAGTCTCACTTGAATATATTCCATGGATGTGTTATTCACTTTTGGAGAATTTACTGTCCTTCACAGATTTACATCTGTACCACACACTTTCTATTTCTTAGTTCCTTTCAGTGTTATCTTGTCTTCATAATGTAGCTTATGCCACAATACTGATGCACCTGAAGTTGAACCTTTCCTGTGTATTAATAATACAATCACTTATAAATCCTTGATCACAGGTGATTTCCATTAAAGTAACAATGCAACTTTGGAAAAGACTGCAATAGTATAAGGATGCTATTGGCAGGCTGCTAGGAAGTAATGCCTGTTTTAACCCAATTTTTGCCAAAGGCAACTTTGTATTTACACAGTTGCCTTTGGCAAAAATTGGGTTAAAACAGGCGTTTACATCGCTTCCTCACAGCCTGTCAATAGTATCCTTATACTATTGCAGTCTTTTCCAAGTGACAAGCCTTAGCAACACAGCCATCCTCTGCAGTGGGGCTGTTCGCGGTGCATCCCCATTTGCTTGACTGTGTAGCATTCAACGGGCTTGAAACTTTGCGTGGGCACAAACTTCCCCGTCTGCTGGCAAGCGGCAAAAAACGCACCTCAATCACGCAAAGCCTTATTTTTAAAGAATATCCATAAGCAGCATATATTTTATTCTGTTAAATTTATTGCAATTGCTAATATTTGACTATTTTTATTTTAGATAACTATGACTGAGGCAGATGGTTTCCAGGCAGACACAGAAGATGAAGAAGATGATAATGATGACTGTGTGATTCTAGAGGAACAGCAAAAAAGAGGTGTATATTTAATTTTCTCCTATGTGCAAGATACTGGTCTTTGCTTTCCATGTCTTCAAGCTCAAAGACACCTTCCTTTAATATTCTGTACTACGTTGTAAGTAGTTTACTGGCCTAAACAAAGCATTCAAGGGGGTCCAATAGATTAGATGGGCCATAAAACATATATTTTTTTTTTTTTTTACATATACTGAGTTCAGATAGAATTTGTATAGAAATCTAAAGATGACTGGGCATCTAAATCATTCATTAACCCCTTTGCACCGGTGCCTCCCAGCCCATTAAGAGGTTTCAGATGCCAGGACCATGGGTTACAAGAAAGAAATGTGCATGATTCCCCCATCAAAACAGGCGGTGCTAATGGGGTACCAGGCAAGGCTTCCCGGCAGGGAAGCTATCCCCACCAAGAAAAGATAGATAACATATGTGGATCAGGCAGGCTGGTTGTGTCCAGGCTGAACCAGGCGAGATTTGAACAGTGTATGGCCGGTACTGGCCCTGAACTAGTTCAAGATTGTTTTCAGCTGCCAGGGTTTTAGGCTGCTATGTTCTACTTTAAACTGTGCCAAAACCCTCTGTTCATGGTCTTCAGCTGCAAACTTAGTGACTGCACTGCTGCCATACAGAGAAGTGTCCTGTAAATTTGCACTCAAAGCATTTGAGTATGCCATTACCCATTGTTCTCCTTATGTTCAAGTTTCTACAGCAATAAACCTAAACAAAATCCATGTGACTGTTTTCTGGGCTGGAGGCAGAGAACTGTTTGCTGTGTGCCTGGCTGCTTCTGCATTGAATAGGAAAATCCAGCGACCCCTTTGGGGGTGAGTACTAAACATGGTTTAGTTTCACTTTCAACCACTGCAGCTATTGTTAAAAAAAAAAAAAAATATATATATATATATATATATATATATATATATATGTATTAAAAGCCAGCAGCTACAAATACTGTAGCTGCTGACTTTTAATAGGACACTTACCAGTCCTGGAGTCCAGCGGCGTCTGCAGCAGAAAACGAGCAATCGCTCATCTATCTGCTGCTGCTCCCCACCGCCATCCTTGGTGAGGGAATCGGGAAGTGAAGAGCTCCGGCATTACTGCCCGATTCCCTACAGCTCATGCGCAAGTTGCGCAGCGCCGTCCTCGTTGGTCCCTGCTGTGTTCTGGAAAACGAGTGTTTCCCAGAACACAACGGGGCAGGGTGGGAAGTGACGCACTACCTGCAGAATCCCTGCAGTGAGGACTCCCGTAAGTGTGTGCAGGTATCTGCACCCCCCTCCCTCCTGAAAGGTGTCAAATGTGACTCCTGAGGGGGGAGGGTTCCGATGAGTGGAAGTTCCACTTTAGGGTGGAGCTCCGTTTTACGTGTGTGGGGATTGGGAGGGGGAGCTGTTCCTCTGAGTCCTGTCATAGAGCTCTGGTGGATATTGCAGCACAGCAACCTTGGAGAAAAGCTTCCCTGCCATTGGTGACATCACCAGTGATCTAATCCAGCATGTTTTGAACACTGTTCATTGTCAAGGAAGGGCTCACGTCCCACTAGCTGTGGGAAAGTCATCTTATCTGCAGGAAGCTGTCCCAACTGCTTACTGCAGTCCCAAAGCTCCCCAGAGGAAGGATAGAGTCCAGGAATCAACACTGGAATGGTCCTCAATGCTGTAAAAATGTTTACTTTTACATAATGGCTGGTCACCAGTTGGGAAAAAAAAAACTATCAGCCATGCTTATGGTATTACTACCAAGACATTGGTTGGCAAGTGGTTAAATCGCCCACGTGGCACTTTGCCCTTCATAAAAATGTTCGATGTTACTTCGCTTCCCCATAGAACTGCACGTGAATTCCTGCCAACACTTGAGTGGAAGTGATTTCTAGGGATGCAAGACAAAATTTACATTGGTGGAACCAAAGTGAAGAGTTCTGCAGCGGTGGAAAATATTTGCAAGGGGGCACAGTGGTGGAACTTGTGTGTAGAGGTGCATGGTATTTGATGTCCGGTGGGGGCGGTGTAAAATGGTGGCACAGAGATTTGCAAGAGAGTTTTACAGTAGTGGAACATGTGCAGGGGAGTATTGTGGTGAAACGTGTATGGGGGGTACACTGATGGAACATGTGCAAAGGGGGCTAAAGTTACTAAATGTGTGTAGGGGTTATGGTTGGGGTGTTCTAATGGTAGAATGTGTGTAAGGCATGGAATAGTTGTGTATGGGGGATCCAGGTATACAGGTGAGTGAAGTGACAAAATATGTGCAAAAGCATACAGTGATGGAATATACACTGCTCAAAAAAATTGAAAGAACACTTTGAAAACATATCCGATCTCAATGGGCAAAAATCTAATGCTGGATCTCTCTACTGATATAGACTGTGTAAAGTGTTAGGAATGAAAGGATGGAACAGCATTTGATGGAAATTAAAATTATCCACTTACAGAGGGCTGAATTCAAAGACAACCCGAAATTCAAAGTGAAATTATGCAGTAAGATAGTCCATTTGCTGAAATTTCATTGCAACAACTAAAAATGGTCTTCAGTAGTTTGTATGGCCCCCCAAGTGCTTGTATGCATGCCTGACAACATCAGGACATGCTCCAAATGAGACAATGGATGTTGTCCTGGGGTATTTCCTCCCAGATGTAAACCAGAGCATCACTGAGCTGAACAGACTGAGGTAAACCTGGTGGCACCAGATGGACCAAAACATAATGTCCCAGAGGTGTTCCTTTGGATTTAGTTCAGGTGGGCGTGGGGGGGCCATTCAATGGCATCAATTTCTTCATCCTCCAGGAACTGACTGCATGCTTTCGCCGCATGAGGCCGAGCATTGTCGTGCACCAGGAGGAACCCAGGACCCACTGCATCAGCTGTAGGGTCTGACAATGGGTCCAAGGACCCCCATGAAGTCTGTTTCTGATTGTTTGGTCAGAGACATTTGCACCAGTGGCCTGCTGGAGGTCATTTTGTAGGGCTCTGGCAGTGCTCATCCTGTTCCTCCTTGCACAAAGGAGCAGATACAGGTCCTGATGGGTTAGGGACCTTCTATGGCTCTGTCCATCTCTCTTAGAGTAACTGCCTGTTTCCTGGAATCTCCTCCATACTCTTGAGACTGTGCTGGGAGACACACGGCAAACCTTCTGGCAATGACACATATTGATGTGCCATCCTGGAGGAGTTGGACTGCCTGTGCAACCTTTTATAGGCTCCAAGTATCGCCTTGTGCTACCAGTAGTGACACTGACCCTAGCCAAATGCGAAACGAGTGGAAAACAGTCAGAAAAGATGAGTAGGGGAAAAAATGTCAGACACCTCAAACTGAAAAAACATTCCTGTTTTGGAGGTAGTCTTATTGTTGCCCATCTAGTGTACCTGTTCATTTCAATTAACAGCGAAGCAGCTGAAACTGATTAACAACCCCCTCTGTATACACCCCCCCCCCTCTGCTATTTAACTGACCGAATCAATATCCCAGGAGTTCTGATTCAAAAGTGTTCTTTTTTTTGAGCTGTGTGTGTATATAAACTGTACTTGTCTGGAAGCTCTAGAAAAATAGTATGTGTATCTTTAGCTTATTCAGTATAGCTTGGCAATGATACTGGATGATCTGGCTTTTTTTTTTTACTCCTGATTACTTATTACAGTGATCATTACTGTATAAGCAATAATTTCTCTGTTTGCCATTCATTTATGATGCCAGTGTTTACTATGACGACTACTATGATTGTTGTGCTTTGGCCAAAGCAATCACATGGTAAATAGCAGCTGTAATTGTCTTCTGGACCTGGGATCCACAGGCAATTGTGTATCCCTAGTGGCTTCTTGAGATTCTCCATGATCTATGCTTTCCCGCCACTTCAGCTTCTGCCTTGCCTGTTGCAAGTGATGAAGACAAAAGCTGTGCTTAGATCCTTATTTCTGCTTGATCTCACCCTGTTGGCAGACGAGCTGTGGGCCCAATATCTTACATTTGACAGACATCTCTTTGTTCTTGACCAAAAAGGGTAGAATATTAGGCAGAAAAATAACTCTGCACTGCCTATGTGCAGACCTCTCAAGGTATAAAACTCCTTGTCTGCTATAGGCAAGCCAGTTATTCTGCCTAGTGTTCAGGATTAAAGACCTGGTTCCCTTGCCTACTATCCAAGAGGAGTGTCGGACCACTCTCCACTGGTGCTGACATTGAGTATAGGGAGGGAATGTCCCATAAACAATTGGAAAATAAGTCCATTCTGGCTGGAACTTATGGGAAAGCTGGAGGAGGTAGTTATAAAATTAAGAGAGTTCTTGGACTTTAATTCTGGGACAGCACCGCTGGGAGTGGTCTGGGACACCTTGAAGGCCTTCCTTAGGGTGTTATTGATCCAACAGGTTGCCAAGATCAAGAAAAACTCTAGGGACTGGGAAGAGAAAATTAGGAAAGAAGTTTTGGAGGCAGAAAAACATTTTGTAGAGGACCCCTCTTTGACTAAACAAAAAAGATGGCTCGAGAAACAACAAGAGTATAAGATGGCAATTAATAGAACAGTGGAGAATAAACGCCTATTAGAACAGTGGAGAATAAACGCCTATTTCAGAGCCAAAGTTCATTTGCGGAAGGTGAGAGTGTAGGTCACACACTGGCACTTTTAGCCAAAACTAACTCGACCCCCTCCAATATACTTGCAATTAGGACAGCGGGGGGGAGATGACTTCGCAAACACCTGTAATCCTGGACACATTTGAGGCATATTATCGGGAGTTATATAAATCAAAAAGAAGGGATGAAATGCCACAAATGAACGAATTCCTAAGGAAAATAGAAACGCCAGCTCTGTCAGAGGAGGATAGAAGGACCATAGAAGCCCCCATAACCTTAGAGGAATTACAACAGGCACTGGGGGGGATGACCAATCAGAAGTCCCCAGGACCAGACGGTCAACCAGCAGAAATGTACAAACCGTATAGCGAGGTGCTGCTACCAGAATTGCTTAAGGCGCTAAATTGGGCACTAGAAGGAGGGGGGCTTCCTGCTTCAATGTCAGAAGCCATCATTATAGTACTACAAAAGGAAGGGAAAGATCCATTGAATACAGCATCTTATAGACCAATATCCCTGCTGTGCTCTGATGTGAAATTACTGGCAAGGGTGCTGGCAGCTAGGATAAATGAAAGTATCCAGAAACTGATACATTCCGACCAGTCCGGTTTCATACCGAATAGATCAACCAGCATTAACATTAGAAGATTGTACCTGAATTTACAAACGCCAACAGTGAACGCGGGAGACAAAGCCATCCTGTCCCTGGATGCCACCAAGGCGTTTGATAGCCTTGAGTGGGATTACCTTTGGCATGTCCTGGGAAAATTTGAATTTGGCCCCACCTTCATTGCCTGGATAAAAACGCTTTATAACTCTCCAAGTGCAAAAATATAAATTAATAATGTATA
Source organism: Rana kukunoris (assembly GCA_029574335.1). Taxonomy (NCBI): domain Eukaryota; kingdom Metazoa; phylum Chordata; class Amphibia; order Anura; family Ranidae; genus Rana; species Rana kukunoris. The sequence continues at coordinate 405,681,100 of CM056049.1, read as the reverse complement.
TTCGCGGTCGTTTAAGCTAGAAAGGGGGACGAGACCGGGATGTCTCCTCTCCTTTTCGCAATAGCAATAGAGCCACTGGCCATCGCGATCAGAAGCAACCAGGATATACAGGGCTTCCAGAGAAGGGCAGAAGAGGAAAAAACAGCACTTTATGCAGATGACATCCTGCTCTTCCTGGGGGACTCTACAAAGTCCTTAAATACGGCTCTAGAGACAGTGGAGGCATTCGGTCGCCTCTTGGGCCTAGTGATCAACCGGGAAAAATCTGTACTCTTACCGGTGGACCCAGCAGGCAACATGACATGTGCAGAAATTCCCCAGTTGAAAATAGTGGAAAAAAAAATGGAATATCTGGGTATAGTTGTAACTCGTGACCCAGAACAGTACTTTAGTAACAATTTAGAGCCACTGTTAGCCAAACTCAAAAGGAAAGCGGACATTTGGGGCAGACTTCCTTTATCGGTAGCCGGACGTAGTAATCTCATAAAAATGATTTGGATGCCACAGTTGCTGTACGTATTTCATAATTCACCTGTGTGGATAGGAAGGACATGGTTCCAAAAAATAGAGACCCTTTTTAGGGAACTGATCTGGAAGAAGGGGAAAGACAGGATTAGTCTCCAGACATTACAATTGCCAACAAATATGGGAGGTTGGCAGTTCCACACCCCCACAGCTATTTTTTAGCAGCTCAATTGCAGCATCTGGGGGGGTGCGACACCGAAGGAGGAGGGAACGCCAGCGGGAAAATTATGTTAATGGGGTCCCCGCACGAGTCCATAATAGAAACCTTGGAGGCTGAGTCTTTCCCAGTTATGAACTCAACATTGAGTTTGGTCAAGAGAACTTGGCAGGCAGGCAGGTTAGCCCTGGTGTACAAGGGGTTAACAGAATGCTCCCCAATCTGGGACAATAAAAACTTGCAGGAGATTGTAAACATGGGGAAGTTGAAAGAATGGGAAAAGCTAGGTAAAACCAGATTGGAACAACTATTCACAGATGACATATTGAAGCCTTTTGCAGTACTAAGGGAAGAATATGCCATAATAAACTCCCTGTTTTACACCTACCTACAGATTAGGCATGCCCTACAGGCTCAATTTAGGACGAACCCGGTAAGAAGGCAAAAAATTCCCCATCTCCAACGGTTAATTGAGTCTGGGATATCTAAGGGAACCATCTCAGACTTATATGCAAAGCTGAGCGATGGGTCTATAGGGGGAGAAAGACTGGAAAAAACTAAACAAAGGTGGGAGGAAGACATAGGCCAAATAACAACTGAGCAATGGGAACAGATACTCGCAGCTGGGAAACTAGTGTCACTCGCCCCATCACAGAGAGTCTCGCACCTGTTTTTACTTCATAGAGTTTACTACACACCAAAGAGGTTATATAGTTTTGGCAGGAAAGCAGATGATAAATGCCCCAGATGCCAAAATATAGGAGATCTTATACACATGCTGTGGAAATGCCCGAAATTACACAGATACTGGGTTAAAGTACTAGAGATTTTAAACACCACTTTAGGGATTAACCTGGTACTGGAGGCCAGGGTAGCAGCCATAAGGTGCCTGTTTCAGGCCAGGAAACGGTGGCAGGCAGAGAAAGTGCCCACAGTAACAGAATGGGTAAACGTGATAAACGCCACAGTATGGAAGGAGAAAGTAACTCTAACAAGGCAACTTTAATAAATTTGAAATGCTGTGGGAGCCATGGCTGAGTAGAATGGGTTGCCCACCCTAAGTAGAGGAGAGGAACCTAGTCAGGTGGATGGAGAGAGGTATGTGTGCAAGAGAGGTAACAGTGAGAGAGATAGAAACACCCCAGAGACAACATGGTGCTAGTTATGTAATAAGGTATTAACAGAAAGGAAAGAAGAAAAAAGGAAAAGCGGAAATTATAGTAAAGTGTGTGCATATGAGTATAAATAAGAAGGGTGGGGGGGGCATGGGTAAAAGGTGAACAAAGGTCGCAAGCTACGGGTTTTGTATACAAGAATGTATGTTATATAAACTGTACTATGCTTTTGGAGTGCAGAAAATTAATAAAGAATACTTGAATAAAAAATAAAAAAAGACCTGGTTCCCAGTTGGGACCTGTGCTTCCACAATCTTTCTTTTATTTATTTTCTCTCAAGCGTCTTCCAGGACAGCCCATGAGACCTAGGGCTCCTCCTACCAGGAAAGGAAACGCGTTAACCCCACCAGATAAAAGGGCGGTCCTCCAGGCCCCATGTCAGTATTAGTGTTTCCTCCGGACAGGGGGTAACATGTTCCTGGAACTGGTTCCCCTAGGTCTCAAGAGCATGGCTTCCTGAGCGATGGGTGAGTTTTCCTACCTTTTCCCAGAGCGACACATCCCCCGGAAGAGTTGGTTTGTGGTTGCTGTCCCTGTTTCTCGGTACATGGGGAATGTCCTTACCGTCATGGCGTCCGAAGCTCCCCCCTGCAGAACCGCATGGTTTTCGGCTGCTGTAGCAGCAGTGGTGGCTTGTTTCCCTGCCAGTACAGCCAGGCTAGGACATGCAGGGGAAGGAGGAAGCCATGCGCAGGAAGTGGCGGAACTTGCGTTCCAAGCTGGCTTACAGGAAGTCCCGGAGGGGTCACTTCTGGGGCGTGTGACGTCATAGACGGGTGCTGGAGACGCTGGTTCCAGTCTCAGGGAGGCTGGTCGTTTGAAAAGTGAAACCCAGCAAAGGCTGCGGATCGCTACAGGGTAAGGATGGACTCCTGTGAGATACCTGCACAGTGGCAGTGGAATCAAACCCGAACGCCAGCTCCTCCACAGGTAAGCCTGAAAGTGTGTGTACTTTTCTTGCACAAACCTGTGAGTGTCTTTTTCCCTTGTAACTAGTAAGGACTAGGTGAAGGGTGCACATGTTTCTTTTTCTCCTACACGGGGTGTTATGAAGGGTATGCGGCTGTAGATTTACAGGGTCAATTTTGTTCTCTTGCAGGCAAAGCCCAAGCGCAGCCACCAAAAAAGAAATGTGCAGTATGTGGAAGTAAACTGAGCTCCTCATGGAGTAAACCAGTTTGCCGCTCCTGTATTACAAGCCTAAAAAAAGATGACCCGGTAGCCTCATGTCAGAAAATACTGACTTCAGTTAGTGATGAGCTTAAATCCACTTTTAGCTCTTTCAAAACTCTGATAAATTTCAGGCTCCCACAGAGTGTCCGTCGTCAAACAGGAAAACTTCAGTTAGTAGCATTCCGCAACAAAATGTGGAGAGTAAAGACTCCGAGACTAAACCCAGATACCCGTTCTCCTGAAGAATCAGGGTCAGATACAGGGCCCAGGGATAGAGAATCCTCTAGGGGCTCAAGATTTAAGTTGTCTTTGGAAGATGTGGACAACCTATTAAAGGCTATTTATACAACTCTGGAAATGGAAGAGGAGGAGGTACAATTGTCTAAACATGACCTTATGTACAAAGGTTTGCACAAAAAGAAATCTAAGGTCTTTCCAGTGCACAGTTCCCTCCTTGATATTATCAAGCTGGAGTGGAAAAATCCAGAGAGAAAACCCTTCTTTTCTGCTAACCTAAAAAGGTTTCTATTTGATGAGGATGCAGCGCAGCCGTGGAACAAAAATCCAAAGTTAGACGCACCTCTTTCAAAAGTTTCAAAAGATTCGGACCTAGCATTTGATGATTGGCACGCTTAAGGACCCGATGGACAAGAGAGGAGATATTATTCTTCACAGAGCCTGGGATTCAGCTATGGGAAAGCTCAAGCTGGCTCTGGCCTCCACTTGTGTACCCAGAAAAATGGAAGAATGGCTTACACAGATACAAACCCATCTGTTGGCAGGTACCTCTAGGGAAGAGATTCTAAAATACTTTACTCTCCTTTTTAGCGACGTGGGTTATTTAGCTGATTCTTCCACAGAGTCGGTAAGAATGACAGCCAGGACTTCGGCCTTAGTGAATTCAGCCAGAAGAAGCCTTTGGCTTAAAACCTTGTCAGGCATCACATAGAGTAGTTAGATACTTGGAGAACAGAGTGAGGACGTGATATGACGTCGCTCACGAAGGGAGGGACTGAAGGTGGTCAGCTGGCCGGGCTCAACGTGAGGCTGGAGAGACACCAGGCGGCTGCGATGGACTGGCGGTATGTGAAACGCAGGTCTCCCCACGCAAGCCGGGTCTAAGTGACCCCGCAGACACCCGCTGCCAGGAACATCGATCGCTGGACCCGGCAGGGTAAGGTTTGGAGCCAGTTACAGTGCGCGGCGGTAGTGTCCCGAGTTGAGCCCTCCTCCGCCTTCCACCAGCATGGAGGGAACTGTTAACGCCAGGAGCAGTGGATCAGGGGAACAGTAAAAGCCGCAAAAGAAACAAAGAGAGTGGGAGTTGGTGAACGCCCCTCCCCCGGACCCCCTCGTTCACCCAGGAACACACGTGAGTAAAACCATCAGGAGATTGCGTAGAAAAGCAGAAACCAGAGGTAACCTTGTATTTAGAGGGTGGACTGGCTCAAGTACATTCCTGAAGAAGATTTTTTGACTGTGTTGGCAGTAATGGGCATGTCATTACAATACAGCATAAGCCTGGGACTATATTTGAACTGAAATAACTCAGTTGGTCATACTGTCGTATAACTGTTCTGATTGGTTCCCTGAGTGATTTCCTTGTCTGAGCCAATAAGGTAAGAACAGAAGCTGAACGGCGTATTGTAATACATCTGAGGAGGTTAAAGGGGTAGTGTTACACATGCCTAATATACCCTGGCAATGAAGACGGTGAATAAGCGTAAGAAGTGACAAATTTGGAGGAACCTGTGACCCACAGGGCTAGCGCTTGGCTGGGGGGCACTGGAAACTGGAGGAAACTGATTGGGCCCCTGGGAGTCCCTGTCAGATATCCCAAATAAATTGGCCGAACTTCGCTTAACACATATAAAGATAAATAGTAGCCAGCTTAAGGCGGACACTTAGTAACGTGGTAACCTAAGATACAAACGGATATCATACACGGAGATCCCCGCATACCCCTGCAAACAGATTCCCCCGGCTGGTCCAAAGGGTTAATAAGAGGGTATAAGTGTTGGCTACAGGGAGGGAAGGTAGGTCAAAACAGAAGGACAACCGGTAGGCATAGAAGCTATAGTAGCCCCCCCAATGGCCCAGCAAGGAAGTGGTCGGCAGGGGGAATACTAGACGATTACTATCAACCTAAAAGGGGGACAGGAAGTAAAGGATATTAAGGTACCCTCCGTCCTGACTCAAGTCCTTAGGCCAAAGAGGTTAAATTAGGGATTCCTAAGGATAGCAAAACTGGGGAAGCGAATCGGAGCAGGAAAGAGTATGAAGACCAGAACGACCAAGGCCACGAAGGGCTCGGCCCCAAAAACCCTCAATAGCAGCACCTCAGGAAGCTCCATCAAATCGTACCTGACACAAGATTCAAGTGCAAGAAGCCCAGGCATAATGAAACAACAACAAGGAAAGGACAAGAAGGAGGAAAAGAAAAACGCTGCAAGCAAAAACCCAGTGGGAACACCGGATGTATCCAGGGAAGAGAATGTTATGGAAGCCATGACGGAGAGTACACCAGAGTGCAGTACAGTGGAAGAATCAACAGAGTTGAGGAAGGAATTACAACTACCAACAAAAGGAGAAATGTCCGAGATACTAATGCGACTTGAAAATGCCATTAAAGGCGAAATCCATACACTAAGAACAGACCTTTTCTCCTCTGAGTGGAAGTATTGGAAGAGAGGTTTAGAGAAACAAGATCGGCATATAAATACCTTAAGAGAACAAGTGAGATGGATGCAACTTGACCAGAGAAACACGCAATATAAGTTAGAAGATCAAGAGAATAGCAACTTGATAATTAGATCTATACCTGAGGTAAAAGGGGAAGACTTGAAACGATGAATCAAATCTTCAAACCCCTGTTCGATGAAATCTCAGCGGAACCTTTAAAAATAGAGTGCATTGCATCGGAAAACCTAATAATGAGGAAGTAAGCTGGCCACGGGACGTAATTGTGAGGTTTTCGGTATTACGAGGACAAAGCAGAAATATGGAGAAAATTAAAGGGAAAACCGCCTATGGAATTCGAGGGGACTGCTCTACAAATATTTGCAGACTTGGCACCAGAAACTCTAGGCGCCAGCTTCTAAAACCTCTTCTGGAGAAGATGAGAGGCCAGAATATAAAATACAACTGGGGTTACCCGGCCTGCTTAATAGGGACAAAAGAGGGGAGATCAGCGAGATTAAGGTTCCCAGAAGACCTGCCGGGGTTCTGCAATAAGCTTGATATCCAGGTCCCAGAGCTACCAGGGTGGGCTTGAGTGGGCACTGGGGGTGAGTGGGGTGGGGATGAAGACACCTCACTAGATCCCTTATTATTCATGCAGAATGATGAACCCCTGATGTACAGCGTTCAGCGTCTACGTAATATATGGCAACTTGGGCCGGTGACGGTGAAATCACTTGGCGTAAGAAGCCATGGAAGGCCAGGTAGATGACTGCTTGAATGACCAGACTAGTTAATAACCCGAAGTGGGAACGTGACATGTCTCAGAATATGGCGCTGGTCACAGGCAGGTGTTTGCTACTGGTGTGGGGTTGTTGCCTGTGAATAACACGCAGGATGGTTTTGACCATAGTTTTTGGCGGCGAACAAAGATGGTTTGGTAGGATCTTGTAAGGAGATGAAATGCTGGATGCCAGATAAGTAGAGTCTAATGGTATTGTGTGACAGTGCCAACTGTGTGTGGCAGTATGATATAAAGGCCAGGATGTGATTGAGATCTCCTGATACTGCCCCAGGGTTTGAGGCTAGGAACCTGGCATATGTCTTACAGGCAGTATAGTAGGCTTTGAAGGTGTTTTAATCCAAGGTTAGCTGCGACCAATGTGGGATAAGAGACATGGCCCGGGTCGGCTCCAAGTTCCTACAAAGAGAATGACGCAAAGTTAAGACTGAATAGTGCGTCAGCCAAGGTATTGCATTTGCCTGGGATGTAGACGCAGAGGACATTAAATTGGTGCTGTAGGGATAGTTGCACCAGCATGCGCAGGAAGGACATGATGGCCAGCGACTTGGACCTGCCTTAATTTATGATACTGGTTGTGGCAAACGTCACTGTTTGTCCTGCCCAGGTGCTGCCCCAGACTTGAGCTGCTGCCACAATGGGGTAGAGCTCAATCAAAGATGAGGACGGACTGAAGTTGGGAATCAAGAAGATTTCTGGTGACCATGGCCCTGCAAATCGATAATGGCCAAAAATTTGCCGTAAAGCCTGTGGTGGCTGTTGCGTCCGTGACCACCTGAGGTGAAGAGGGAGAGGCTGATGGAATGAACATTGATATGTGTCACGGAAGGTCCCCACACTCGGACCTAATGCTTCCGTCATATACCAGAGGAAGGCCTAGCAGTCTGGACATAGATACCGGATATTTAAGCTGCCTTAAAACACACGAGACGAGACTTGTATGTGGGCTAAGTATGGATTCTTTAACCACTTCCATACTGGGCATGTAAACCCCCTTCCTGACCAGGTGAAATTTCAGCTTGCGGCACTGCGTCGCTTTAACTGACAATTGCGCGGTCGTGCGATATGGCTCCCAAACAAAATTGGCGTCCTTTTTTCCCCACAAGTAGAGCTTTCTTTTGGTGGTATTTGGTCACCTCTGCGATTTTTATTTTTTGCGCTATAAACAAAAAAGGACGACAATTTTGAAAAAAAATACAATATTTTTTACTTGTTGCTATAAAAAAATAGCCCAATTTAAAAAAAAAATTCAGTTTAGGGTGATACGTATTCTTCTACATATTTTTGGTTAAAAAAAAAATAAAAAAAAATCGCAATAAGCGACTGGTTTGCGCAAAAGTTATAGCGCCTACAAAATAAGGGACAGAATTGTTATTTTTTATTATTTTTTTTTTTTTTACTAGTAATGGCAGCGATCTGCGATTTTTATTGCGACTGCGACGTTATGGCGGACATATCGGACACTTTTGACACATTTTTGGCACCATTCACATTTATACTGAAATCAGTGCTATAAATATGCACTAATTACTGTATAAATGTGACTGGCAGGGAAGGGGTTAACACTAGGGGGTGAGGAAGGGGTTAATGTGTTTCCTGCATTGTGTTCTAACTGTAGGGGGAGGGGGGGGTGACCGATCTGTGTCCCTATGTACTAGGAACACAGATCGGTATGCTCTCTCTATGACAGGACGCTGTCATTGTGAGAGCAGGCAATGAGAGATGATCTCATATGTTTACATATGAGATCATCTCTCATTGGCCCATCAGATCGCACCGCAAACGGCCACTCTGATTGGCCGTTCGCGGTGATCTGTGATTGGCTGTGTCCAAGGGACACAGCCAGTACACAAGTTCCCCGCTGCGCGCTCTGGAGCGCGCGCTGGGAACGAGGAAAGGGGCTGCCGTGAAAACACGGCAGCCCGGAGATTTAGAGCCACCCTGCGGCCGTATATACTCGTACGGCCGTAGGGAAGTGGTTAATGGTACATTCTCCTAGTTTATATCTAGTTACAAGCTTGTGAGTAATCAAAAGAACAATAAAACTCTCCGCCCCCTCCTTACACAGGGGGGGCTTCAAGGTAGACACTTTGGCACCGGTCTAAAAAAAGTCACATTCCTTTAGATAATGACATTTAGTTGAGTTAATTACCAATTTGTAACAAAATGTGTTACCCAGACAGCCTGACCCCGCATTGCTTGTCAAGTTCCCTTGAACATAATTGACATGCTAATTCAATACACCTGATAATCAAAAGGCTTTAAACAGTGTTATCCCACAATAGAAAGGTCTAGGAGCAGACCTGAATTAACACCTTTACAGCCTTGCACAATGGACAATTAGTATATCTTCTGAGTCTATTGACCTGGTTAAAGGTCAGAATAAAATCACCTGTAATATCTCAAGACATCCTGTAATAAGAACTATCGGTAATGTCTCATCTTCTGCAATACATGAATTATGATTTATTAGCCACCCTATGCCTCTATTGGACATAAGGTGACCCTAGACACGAGTGTCGGAGTCTGTCACAATATGTCATTTTATTTCTTGAGAAATTCGTCCCACATGGCCAGACCCGCTATTGCTGCCACATCTAAATTAAGGATTTGTTCTGGGACCTGAAGTAGGCTTCCCCCCTAAACATGTGGTCGTGACAACAGCTTTTTGTCTAAACTAAGAGTAGTTGCCTCACACACCTTGCGTTCCCTTCACGGCCACGAGTGACGTCACACAGCGCCGGCAGGTCCGTGCGTGTGCTTTGCAGTAAGACACAACCTGACATGATGAGGAAGCTGAGAGTGCTATAACATCCCACATCTACATCGCTCCCTTTTGGGAACCAACCCATCTATACAGGCCAGGAAAGAAGATATCCATTGCTGTACATTCAAACTTTGAGCTCCTTGTTTGTGAGTGTAACCTTCTTAGGCGGCGTACAGACGATCGGACATATCCGATGAAAACGGTCCGCGGACCATTTCCATCGGATATGTCCGATCGGGAGTTTGATCCGATGGCGTGTACACACCATCGGATCAAATTCCCCGCCGCCGGACGGCGCTGTGACGCGGCGGTGACGTTGTCACCGCCACGTCACCGCACCAGGAAGTAAAACACTTCCGCGCATGCGCCAAATCCATTCGGCAGCGGCGCGGCGGCGGTGGGGGCCGACATGTCTGCTGGTAAGTGTACTAACCAGCAGACATGTCGGGCGGACAGATTCCACCGGATAGATTTCAAAGCTTGCTTTGAAATCTGTCGGGCGGAGAAATTTGTCCGCTAGCGCATACACACGAGCGGAGATGTCTCCTGAAACGGTCCATCGGACCGTTTTCAGCGGACATATCCCCTCGTGTGTACACCGCCTTAGACTTGAATTTGCCTTTTACATTAACCACTTAAGACCCGGACCAAAATGAAGGTGTAACGGTCACCACCGTTTACGACCTTCCATCCAACCACGACAAGCTTATCTGACACATTGCGACAATCTTGCATACACGATCCATTCCATTTCCCATAATCGAGACTCTGCTCTGGTACTGGTTTCAAAATGAATGAATGCTTTAATGGTTTCTCCTCAGCTTTTTATGCAGTACAAGATATTACAGGTAATCGCAGGACAATGCAATCTCCACCCCCCTATTTACACACTGAGGCTAATTATCTAATCAGTAGCTAGACATGTGGGCACCGCATCATCAATAGACTTAACACAGAGAGAATGACATTCCTGTAGATAATGACATCAAAACAAAATACTGTCACACAATGATTTTCCCTTCAAACCATATCTTTAGACAGACGGCTGTCTCTGAAGGGAAGGTTCTTACCTCTGAGTATCAATACATTCCTAAACATAATTGACATGCTAATTCAATACATCTAAATGGAAAGGTCTTCCAGGAGCCAATGTAATTAGCACCTTTTCAACAGAATGAAAGGTATTTCACAAGCCCGGCTTCACTTAGCATTTCAAAAGCCTATTATACAGAGGGATGAGTCACTTGTCTTGTTGATCTGATCTCAAGTCAACATGAACCACTTTGTAATATTCCAGTCCTGCAATATGAATTATTATTAATGTCCCATTTCATGTAATATATGAACCATGATCCCATTAGCCACCCTACACCCAAAGGGCACAGGGTGGACTCAAACCCAGGAATCATTAGTGTCCCTGGCACAGGAGTATCTCTCATCCTTCCAAAGTCTCTGATTGTCACGTTTCATTCCGTTACAGAAGGTAAAGGACCAGGCCCCTTTTTGCGATTCGGCACTGCGTCGCTTTAACTGACAATTGCGTGGTCGTGCGACGTGGCTCCCAAACAAAATTTGCCTGTCCGTGCCATTCTGCTGACGTAAATGTACATGCGGCGGTCCTTAAGGGGTTAAACACTGAGATGATCCTCATGGCAAAGTTAACCCCTTCCATACAGGGCATTTTCACCCCCTTCCTGCCCAGACCAATTTATAGTTGTCAGCGCTGTTGCACTTTGAATGACAATTGCGCGGTAATGCAGCACTGTACCCAAATTAAATTATGTTTTTTTCCCCACACAAATAGAGATTTCTTTTGGTGGTGTTTGATCATCTCTGCGGTTTTTATTTTATAAACAAAAGAGCGACAATTTAAAAAAAACACAATTTTTTATTTAATAAATATCACAATTTTATTTTTTAATTTTTTCCTCAGTTTAGACCGATACGCATTTTTCTACGAATTTTTGGTAAAAAAAAACGCAATAATCGTATATTGATTGGTTTGCGCATAAGTTATAGCGACTACAAATAGGTGATAGATTTATGGCATTTTTATTTAATTTTTTTTACTAGTAATGGCGATCTGCGGTTTTTTTTTGTGACCGTGACATTGCGGCGGACATATCAGACACTTTTGACACATTTTTGGGACCATTCACATTTACACAGCGATTCGTGCTATAAAACTGCACTGATTACTGTGTAAATGTGACTGGCAGGGAAGAGGTTAACACTAGGGGGTGCTGAAGGGGTTAAAATGTTCCCTAAAGTATGTTCTGTATGGGGAGGGGGACTCTCAAGGGGAGGAGACTGATGTGTGTTCCTCTGTACTGGGAACACACATCAGTCTCCTCACCGCTGACAGGAGGTGGATCTGTGTGTTTATACACACACAGATCCACACTCCTGCCGTGATCAGCGGTAATCGCGGGTGCCCGGCGGCAATCGGGGCCGTCGGGCACGCGCGCGGGATCGCGAGTGATGCCGCGGGCGCGCGCCCTAGAACGCTGGGAACAAAGGACGTCACATGACGTCCACTCATCGGCGAGGGGTTGCTGCAGACGTCGATCCCCTATGGCCCGGTATGGAAGGGGTTAAGCATGCCAAGCAAAGATTGTAGCTGCCTCTTAGTGCACCCTTGAGTAATGGTGAAGGTATGGACGACCGCCTGATGTGGGTCAATTTGTCGGGAGGCTGGCTAGCTTGCATGGCACGTGTGTCGAGTATGACGCCCAAGAAGGTGATGAGCTGTGCTGGGCCTTCCATATACTTTTCTGTTATAAGCATTGTTAGATTGTTTAACACCTCTCTCAAGCTGTTTAAATTTACTGGGGGCTCACTAGGTTTCGTTATGAGCAGAAAGTTATCCAGATAATGGATCACTTTCTGACAACATGCATGATGTGACGAGATCCAGGAAAGGGACTGGGCAAATGTGTCAAACGGCCACGGGCTTCTTTGGGCGCTAAAGGTCAACTTGGTGGCAAAATAGTACAAGCCTTTCCATTTGATTCGGTGCCATCGCCAGAGGTACAGTTCAATTGGCAGTAATTATTTGAAGGCATCTGAAATGTCTGCTGTAACGGAATGGCCCGTGGGACCCAGAGGCTCTTGCAGGTTGTGGGGTACTCCTGTTTCAGCTTCACCGATGGCTCTTGTGTCTAAAGTCATCCTATGTCCACTAGGGGCATAGGATGACTGAGAAATTATATCTTGGATTACATGAGATGGGGCAGTAATAATTCACAATGTATTCCAGGATATCTTGAAATATTACAGGTTATTGATTCTAAACCCAACCGCTCAATAGAAAGAGTGACTCATTCAATGTGGGAACACCGACTGTTCAGGTGTGAATGTCCTCTGCTACTGTCATGTAAATGAATCTTAGTCTGGCTCCTAAGAACCTGTCATTGTGTGAAGTTCTATTGATGATAAATGTGGATTGTGAGTTAACAAGACAGTCTAAAGGTCAGATGTCTGACTTATAAGCTGTAGTTAAAGGGTCACTAAAGGATTTTTTTTAGCTAAATAGCTTTCTTTACTTTAATGCAGTGCTGTTTTCATGTTCTCATTGTTCGTTTTTTGCTTTGAAGTTGCTGTAATTCTGCTCTGATCTCCACTCTTCCTGCTTGTCTGGCTCCTTATGAAAAAACTCATGGCAGTTGTTCACTGTGGTCTAAGCTGTGTGTCTAAAACTCCTCAGAACCAATTGGATTAATTGTAAAAACAAAACACTGCCCTGGATTTGTTTGTTTTTGTTCTGTGTGTCTTCTGTACTTCACAGAAACATGAACCCAGTTTAAAAACAAAAGTGAAACTAGAGGCACATTATATGATTGATTTTTATCTATGTTTAATCATTTAAAAAAAACAGTTAACTTTTATGTCTCTATACCCTGTAAACAGTCATTTCAGCAAAAAAAATGTTTTCCTTTAGCGACACTTTAACTCATGTAGATCAAGATCTGGTGCCAGGAGGTCTACCAAAAGATGTGTATTGGGCTCATTGTATAATGTTGTGGGCGGAGTCGGGCCATTGTTCATTGTGGTACCTAACTGTATATAAGAAGCCTGATTTTCTCATTAATGTTTATTCGTTTTGAACCAGAGAACAGAGCTGTGTGTCGTTTCTGGGGAGAAAATCCATATGGGTCCTGTTCGTCGGATTGTGGAGTGTCGATAAGCTGTCTTGGGTTCGGAATGAAATATCTTAAACAGCGTAAACCCCTGTCCTATTTGGGGTTCCGTTACATCTGCTTTAGACAGCCAAGCACCTGCTCCTATACTAATGATAGCTTGAATAGCTTGGTCTACTTATGAGTATTTAAGGGAGAACTCCTCTGAGGGTATGAGGATGGATCTCTAAAAGCACAAACTCACGGACATGCAGTAAGTTGGCAGAGTCGGCCTGGTGACGTAATACCACGCACAGGAACCAACACAGACCATTGTGGGTGGTCTGCTTAAATACCCCCTGGCTCTTCCCATAATTTAATGCCAACATACTGGCCTTTCTATATGTAAACAATTATATACTGTGTGTACAGTATATACAGGGCTTTTTTCCTGGCGGAACGGCGTTCCGCCACCTATTTCCAGTTAGTGTCCGTAAATTATATAGTATAGCCTGCGGCGCGCCTGTAATAAAACTCTGTAGCGCTATGTAATCCCGGGCCGGCTCCTCCTCCTGCTCCTCCATCTGCCTGAGAGCTTGTGAGGAGCAGTAGGCAGAGTAATCTGTACTCCGTGGCTCTGCCCTGCCCCTCAGTGCTGTGTGGGAGATCACCGTGAGTCCGATTTGAATGGTGATGTCCCTGCCTGTAAAAACCTCCATAGCGCGGTGTAGTCCTGGGCAGGCTGCTCCTCCGTCTGCCCGAAGGTATCGAGCAGAGCTTGTGACAGCGGTAGGCGGAGTAATTGTACTCTGCGGCTCTGCCCCGCCCCTCAGTACTGTGAGGGAGATCACCGTGAGTCTGATGTGAATGGTGGCAGTAAGTAGCCTATCGGGCTGTCTTCCTACTCCTCACTAGCCCCAGGCCAGGTCTGTGTGTTAAAAATCATGCTCAATGCGGTTGTGCTGGGTGATCTCCTGACTGGGTTGGGCAGTCTATTTCCCTGAGCACTTTTTGCAGGGCAGTCTCTTTCCCTGGGCACTTTTCTGGGCAGTCTTTCCCTGGGCACTTTTCTGGGCAGTCTTTCCCTGGGCACTTTTCTGGGCAGTGTCTTTCCCTGGGCACTTTTCTGGGCAGTGTCTTTCCCTGGGCACTTTTCTGGGCAGTGTCTTTCCCTGGGCACTTTTCTGGGCAGTGTCTTTCCCTGGGCACTTTTCTGGGCAGTCTCTTTCCCTGGGCACTTTTCTGGGCAGTCTCTTTCCCTGGGCACTTTTCTGGGCAGTCTCTTTCCCTGGGCACTTTTCTGGGCAGTCTCTTTCCCTGGGCACTTTTCTGGGCAGTCTCTTTCCCTGGGCACTTTTCTGGGCAGTCTCTTTCCCTGGGCACTTTTCTGGGCAGTCTCTTTCCCTGGGCACTTTTCTGGGCAGTCTCTTTCCCTGGGCACTTTTCTGGGCAGTCACTTTTCTGGGCAGTCTCTTTCTCTGGGCACTTTTTGCTGGGCAGTCTCTTTCCCTGGGCACTCTTTGGGCTAGATGGTCTCTTTTCTGGGCAATCTCTTTGCTGGATGAGTGGTATCTTTGCTGGACTGGGCAGTTTCTTTGCTGGTAGTCTCTTTGCTGGACTGGGCAAGGTCTCTGTGCTGCTGCGCATTTGGCAATGTCTCTGTGCTGCTGCGCATTTGGCAATGTCTCTGTGCTGCTTCGCATTTGGCAATGTCTCTGTGCTGCTGCGCATTTGGCAATGTCTCTGTGCTGCTGCGCATTTGGCAATGTCTCTGTGCTGCTGCGCATTTGGCAATGTCTCTGTGCTGCTGCGCATTTGGCAATGTCTCTGTGCTGCTGCGCATTTGGCAATGTCTCTGTGCTGCTGCGCATTTGGCAATGTCTCTGTGCTGCTGCGCATTTGGCAATGTCTCTGTGCTGCTGCGCATTTGGCAATGTCTCTGTGCTGCTGCGCATTTGGCAATGTCTATGTGCTCAGTATATGGGGGTGCATGCTTTGGTCCATATGAGTCGCAGGCATTGTGTACATCTAGCTGCCATTGGCTGTATACAAATGTTGACACATGTATTTTAGTCTTGCATTGATTTCTACAGGTGGTTGGCAGCCTAACTGCAGAACTTATGAATAAACACCTTTAACCACTTAACGACCTCCGCACACACATTTATGGCCACAACATGGCTCGTACAGGCACAAGGGCGTAAATTTACGTCCTCGCCTTCGTGCGGTCCCCCTGGCTCTGGGAGCGGGCGGATGTCTGTGTTTCTTTCTCGTACATCACGGGACACAGAGCAGCATATTCATTACTATATGGGTTATATGGAGTACCTTCAGGTGTGGACACTGGCAATCTCAAACAGGAAGTCCCCTCCCTATATAACCCCCTCCCATAGAGGAAGTACCTCAGTTTTTTCGCCAGTGTCTTAGGTGTTGGTCACGGAATAGCTTTGCCTCCACATCCTTGGGATTAAGGCGGGCTAACCGGATCTGTCCAAGGAGCCTCAGTGCCAAAGTGGACAGTACCCGGGCCCCAAACCGTGGGATTTTGCCTATAATGCTCCTCTCTAGAGGGCTGGACCCTGGGCCCAGGACTTGGAGTTTTCTAAACCAAAAGATCCTGTTTGCCAGGGTGCTGTATAGGTCCAGGACAGCGGCTCCTTCCAGGACCCCAGTGCCTGAAGGTCTACTACGCTACCCACGGAGATGGGAGCAGGTAAGAGGGGAGCCTGTGGGACTTGGTTCGACAGCAGGCTCTCCAGGGGAGATCTTAAGGGGGGTAGCCTGAGTATGCTCTGCATTGGCACCATGGTCACTATGTCTGATGGACAGGATGCCCTGAAATGTTCCCCCCCCATCACTTGATCCCCCTACCTATCTATGTATGTTTGCTGGCTACCTGCTGCTCGCTGGTTGAAGATCTTTTTAAAAAAAAAAAAACAGATCTGTCTCTAGGCTAAAGGGACTCCTTAGGGGCCTGTTTTAGCCTTACCTTGCCGGGATTCAAAATCTGCCGCCTGATGTGTCCTCCAAACCTGCATTCCTGGGCTCCAGAGTGCGTCTCCTCCTGGGCTCTCCTCCCCCGACAGTGCGCGCGCGTGCACGCGCGCATGCATATAGAAAATTTTCGCGCCGTTCGGGAGGGGGGGGCGGGGAGCGTGACTACAGTGTAGAGTGGGCGTGCCTTCAATTGCTGTTATACACAGCAGACGCGTTCTTAGCTCAGTTCAAAGCTGAGCTGGAGAGAGGACGTAGAGCTGGCAGCACAGTGACTCCCGGTGGCGAGAAGGGGTACTACATGCTGGAGTCAGCTCCAATACTTTTTGTTAAGCCAAAATCCCCTTGGAAACAGGTTGAATGCTGGCAAACATGTTGGGGGTGGGGCTGTATGTTGTGAATAATATTATAAAGGAAAACATACTGAGCCCCACCGTTTTTGGGCATTAGTGATCCTATTGTCCCCTAAACCTTATTTTTTTGTACTCCTGGCTATAACAGTCTGTTGTTGTAAGCGGAGTCCCTCGGTTTTGTATTATGGCTTCCAAGGGTTCAGGATCAAAACACAAAAAAAAAAAAAGGCAAAGACAAAGGGGTTCCTCCTCTGGTTCTGATGATATGCCAATACTTTCCCCACAGGTTATTCCTATAGGGGTCATCCTGGATATGCCATTAAGGGGGTCTGGTGCTGAGGCTGGCCCAGGTCGGCCCAACCCTGTGTTATCACAGAGGAGATGCTAGCCGTCACCCTAGGGGGGCTAGAGAAAAAAGTTAACAGCTATGATCGCTGGCTCTTCTTTTCTGGCAAGAAGCGGACTAGATCCCCATCGCCAAAAGGGACAGAACCTAGAGGAAGGATCTACCACTGAAGAATCGTTTTCAGCCTCCCAGACGGAGAGTCTGTGGGTCCAGTCTTTGACAGACATGGTCCGCTCGGCATTTAATTTGCCATTTCCAGAGCCTCAGGTTCCTGCGGTATCCTCTTTGGGTTCTTTTAAAAGCGCCTTTAAGCAACGCAGCTTTTCCGGTCCATCCTCTGTTAGAGGAATTGGTTTTTCCAGGATTGGAAAACGCCTAAAGCTGACGAGAGGGTAGTCTTTATGCACGTCTGCCAGGAAATATTTGTGCTTGCAGGCACTCTTTCCCCTGACCAATTGCTCTTTAAAAGGGGCCCGGATGGCTCAGTCGGTAGAGCATCGGACTTTTGGTCTGAGGGTCCAGGGTTCAGGTCCCGGTTCGGGCACTGCTTTTTAACTACCCGTGAGGTCCTTGAGGTCACATCTCCCGGAAAGCGCCCGATCTCGTCTGATCTCGGACGCTAAGCAGGGTCGGGCCTGGTTAGTGCCTGGATGGGAGACCACCTGGAAGGTTTTCTGTTATTTACCCTACGGAAAATACATTTTTCTAAGAAAGGGGGCGCTCCCAACTGTGGACGCAGCCATCTCATGGGTGAATAAATCATTAACTGGCCTAAGGGGAAACATACAAATGTTTAAGGTCCCGGTCGATAAACGTTTAGAGACACTTTTTCCAGCATCCTTGGCTACAGCCAGCAGTGGCTGCAATTGGAGTTGTGTCAGGCGTTAAAGAACCAGACAAAACAGATGCTTAAGACATCCCTGCCCAATAGGCAGAGGAGTTATTGGATATTCCCAGACCTCTGTGCTTTGCGGTAAGAGGTTATAAAAATACTCCATCCAGCAGGCGTCTCGTTGTCACTATTTTTAGTGCATATGAGAAGGCTCTTATGGTTGAAGAACTGGGTGGCCGAGCCCCATGTAAAAGACTGCTGGCAGGTTTGCCCTTCCATGGAAAGATCTGGATAAATACATTCAGACTGTTTCAAGTGGCAAAAGTACCCCCTTTTACCAGTCAAAGGAAGTTCCGGGGTCCTGCGTTTAAAAGGCAGCTCCCCCCTGTTCCGGGGCCCTCAAATTTCCAGGCAGTACGGACCTCCTGCGCGATCAAACTTTTAACAATGGATCGCAAGGACAGGCCTCTGGGGATCGATCCCCGACAGAGAGGGTCCGATCATCTGTGGCCACAGGCTACAGATTAGAATTTCTAAAATTTCCTCCACAAGGAAGGCCTCAATGCGGGCGGCGTTGGATCATCTGCTTTACCAGGGCATAATGATAGAGGTACCAGCCCAAGAACAGGGGCTAGGTTTCTATTCCAATCTGTTTGTCATACCAAGGCCATCGGCGATGTCAGACCAATTTTGGACCTAAAAGGTTTAAATGCTTACCTATGGGTTCGCTCTTTCCGGATAGAATCCGTTCGGTCAGCAGCCGCCACACTCCAGAAGGATCTGGCTTCTATAGACATAAAGGATGGTTACCTTCATGTACCAATTCTTTCAGCCACATCAAATACTTTTGTTTTTACGCTTCGCAGTGATACAGCGTCACTTCCAATTCGTGGCGCCCCCCTTCGGGCTGGCTACCGCCCCCGGGTATTCACGAAGGTCCTAGCTCCAATTCTAGTCAGTCTAAAGGATCCAAGGGATCTCGGTCCTAGCATACCTGGACGACCTCTTAATCATAGATCACTTGCTTCCTTGGTGGAATGCGTAGTAGCCCTCATGATTCAGTACCTCGAGAGGTTCGGCTGGGTCCTAAACCGGGGAAAGATCAGCATTTCAACCTACAAAGCAGTTGGAATATCTCGGCATGAGATTAGACACAGAACAGAAGATGGGTGTTCCTGCCCCTGGTAAAGGTCGAGGCTATCAAAAGATTGATTCAGTTGGTTCTAAGCAAAAGAGAACCAACTATTCGCCTATGTATGCGATTACTAGGCAAACTAATGGCCATGTTCGAGGCGATACCACACGCTTCCACACTCGTGTCCTACAGACAGCAATTCTAGCAGATTGGTTCTGCCCAGTGGTCTGGAAGGCTGGAGAGCGGTCTTGAACGGGTTCACTCGCCAAGGAACTTGGGCAGAGGCGGAGAGGCAGCTGCCCATCAAGGTCTGGGAGATCAGAGCGGCTCGGCTAGCCCTCCTGGCATAGACATCCAGATTACAGGGGTCCTTGGTGAGAAGTCATTCAGACAATGCCACAGCGGTGGCATATATGTGAACCACCAAGGGGGAACCAAGAGTCAAGCCACTCAGAGTGAGAGGAGCTTGGTTTTTCGGTGGGCAGAGGTTTATGTACCCTGCATATCGGCGACATTCATTCCCGAGGTGGACAACCTGCAGGCGTACTTCCTAAGTCGCCAAACCCTGTCGCCGGGGGAGTGGGCTCTGCATCCACAAGTTTTTTCAGACAATCTGCCAGAAGTGGGGAGTGCCAGACGTGGAGGTCATGGCATCAGGATTCAACAAGAAGCTAGACAGGTTCATGTCTCGAACGAGGGACCCTATGGCCTGCGGAACCGATGTGTTGGTTTGCCCTTGGCATCAATCATAACTTCTATATGCATTTCCCCCGCTGCAGTTACTACCCCGCCTGTGGCGCAGGATCATAGCACAGGCCGGTTATCCTGGTAGCCCCAGCTTGGTGCCGGAGGGCATGGTACTCGCTAGTCCTGAAATTGGCAGCGGGAGGCCCTTGGACTCTTCCTCTATGGCCAGACCTACTCTCACAAGGCCCGATCCTCCACCCTGCATTACGGCATCTAAATTTGACGGCCTGGCGGCTGAATCCCTGATTCTCAGGGGTAGAGGTCTGTCTAGGCAGGTAATCCCTACCCTCATTAAGGCTAGAAAGCCGGCCTCCAGGGTAATTTTGTTACAGGGTTTGGAGGGCCTACGTAGGCTGGTGTGAGGCTAAGAGATGGGTTTCCCACAAGTATACCATTGATAGAGTATTAAGTTTTCTCCAGCTAGGAGTGGATAAAGGCCTGGCATTAAGCACGATCTAGGGGCAGATTTCAGCCTTATCAGTGTGGTTTCAGAGGCCGCTGGCCGCCCACTCGCTGGTTAAGATCTTCGTACAGGGAGTCTTACGTGTTAATCCTCCGGTCAAATCACCACTTTGTCCATGGGACTTAAATTTTGTTCTGTCAACTTTACAGAAACAACCCCTTGAGCCGTTGGCTGAGGTACCTTTGGTTTTACTGACTAGAAAGTCGGTATTTCTGATCACCATAGTTTTGGCCAGGAGAGTATTGGAATTTGCAGCCTTATCTTGTAAGGAACCATATCTCATTTTACATAAGGATAGGGCCTTTCTACCAAAGGTTATATCCAGTTTCCACCTGAACCAGGATGTGGTACTTCCATCCTTTTTTCCAAAACCCACCTCTAGAAAGGAGGGGTTGCTGCATACGTTGGATATTGTCAGGGCCATAAAGGCCTATCTTAAAGCTACAGAGAAGGTTCGGAAAACAGATGTGGTGTTCGTTTTACCGGAAGGGCCCAAGATGGGTCAGGCAGCTGCTTGATCCACCATCGCAAGATGGATTAAACAATTAATCGTTCAGGCCTGCGGTTTGAAGAGGTTGCCTCCTCCTTTGCCGGTAAAGGCCCATTCTACCAGGGCCATGGGCACCTCCTGGGCAGCACATCATCAGATCTCTATGGCTCGAATATGCAAGGCAGCAACGTGGTCGTCAGTCCACATGTTTACAAAATTTTATCAATTGGACGTAAGAAGGAATGCGGATACAGCCTTTGGGCAGTCAGTACTACAGGCCGCGATTCAAGCTCCTCAGGATCTGAGGGGGCTCCCTTGACTTGATTTGAGATTTACATTTCTTGTTTAAGTTGGATTTACTAGTATTTGAGTATACCTCTAAATTAAATCCTTTTTTGGAAGATGTCTCCCTCCCCTCATTAAAGTATTGCTTTCGGACATCCCATATAGTAATGAATATGCTGCTCTGTGTCCCGTGATGTACGAGAAAGAAAAAGAGATTTTTTAATACAGCTTACCTGTAAAATCTTTTTCTTGGAGTACATCACGGGACACAGAGCTCCCACCCCTCTTTTGGGGAACATTTTTGGGAGGCATACTGCTTGCTACAAAACTGAGGTACTTCCTCTATGGGAGGGGGTTATATATTTGAGATTGCCAGTGTCCACACCTAAAGGTACTCCATATAACCCATATAGTAATGAATATGCTGCTCTGTGTCCCGTGATGTACTCCAAGAAAAAGATTTTACAGGTAAGCTGTATTAAAAATCTCTTTTTTCCGCCCCCCCCCCCCGCGATCGCTCCCAGCCAATGGGAGCGCTCCCCCTTCGTGTCAGTTCCTCCTCCTGTGTTTACACAGGAAGGAGGAAATGATGTCACCTCTCATCACAGCGGTGTTTCCCACCGCTGCTGATGAGAGAAGACATCCACAGTAAGTGTGCACCAACACAACACTGACACACATACACATAGGCACATTAACCCCTTGTGATTGCCCCCACCCCCCTGTCACAGTGTCACTGAATGCAGTGATCTAATCACTGCATTTAGTGTCAGTGTGACAGGCAGTGTAAAAGTCAGTTAGTGTTAGGTCCAGGATAGCCCCCCACCCCCCTAATAAAGTTTTAACCCCCTGATCACTGCCCTAGTTAACCCTTTCACTCCCTATTGCCAGCATCACTAAGCGATCATTTTTCTGATCGCTGTATTAGTGTTGCTGTTCCCGCTAGGTAGCTATTTTTTTTTATTGCGATTTTTTTTTTTTTACTAAAGACATGTGGCTGAATTAATTTTGGCCTAAATGTTTTACTAAAATTTAGTTTATTTGATTTTTTTTATAACAAAAAGTAAAAAAAATAGTGATTTTTTTCAAAATTGTCGCTATATTTTAGTTTATAGCGCAAAAAATAAAAATCGCAGAGGCGATCAAATACCACCGAAAGAAAGCTCTATTTGTGGGACGTAAAGGACGCAAATTTTGTTTGGGAGCCACGTCGCACGACCGCGCAATTGTCTGTTAAAGCGACGCAGCGCCGAATTGTAAAAACACCTTGGGTCATTTAGCAGCGTATGTGTCCGGGTCTTAAGTGGTTAATGAGCACTTTGAATAACGAGCAACTTTAAAAAAATCTGACTTGGCTTGCGAGTGTTGTCTCGCAAAACAAGCATAATTCAAGCTAATGGATTGTGCAGTACTGCATTTGGTCAAATGTGCGGGGGCGCCGTGAAACTCAGAATGTATACATACACACTATAAACACATCTTTATAAAGCTATTATGCAAAACCACTTTTATGGTTTATATCTAGTTACAAGCTTGTGAGTAATCAAAGGAACAATGAAACTCTCAACCCCCTCCTCACACAGGGGCTTCAATACAGATTTTCAGTGCCAAAGTGTCTACCTGTCTAAAGAAGTCACATTCCTTTAGATGACATTTAGTTAATTACTAATTGTAACAAAATGTGTTACCCAGACAGCCTGGCCCCGCATAGCTTGTCAAGTTCCCTTTAACATAATTGACATGCTAATTCAATACAGGGTCATTGTCCTGATGACCTAGTCAGGACAAAATAAACCACGTGTAATATGTCCAGTATCTCCTGCAATGAACTGTTAGTAATGTCCCATCTTCTGCAATACATGAATTATGATTTCTTAGTCACCCTATTGGACATAAGGTGACCCTAGACATAGGAGAATCTGAGTCTGTCACAGAATTAATCTACGATTTTTGTCAGGACTGCGATATTTTGGCGGACATATCGGACATTTTTGGGAACATTCACATTTATACAGCGAACAGTGCTATAAAACTGCACTGATTACTGTATAAATGTGACTGGCAGGGAAGGGGTTAACACTAGGGGGGGCGATCAAGGGGTTAAATGTGTTCCCTGGGAGTAGTCTTACTGTGGGGGGAGGTGACTGATCAGTGTCCTTATGTACAAGGGACACACCATCGGTCTCCTCTCCCTGACAGGACGTGGATCTCTGTGTTTACACACAGAGATCCACGTCCCTGCCTCTGTAAATGCCGATCGTAGGTACCCAACGGACATAGCGGCTGCCAGGCAGGCACAATGGCCTAAGGACGTCATATGACATCCTCCCAGGATTGTAGAACCACCTTGTGGCCATCATTCTACAATAGCTGGGTTGAAAAGTGGTTACAGTTGGGTGATGACGGATACATTGTCTTTGATATAAGATCTGTCATGGCAAGCCTAACGTCAGCATTGAGCTCCCAGGGCAGACCACCAAACCCTCTCTGGCAGATGTCACATATATATATATATTAGGGTTGTCCCGATACCACTTTTTTAGGACCGAATACCGATACTTTTTAAATGCAGCCACGTGTCCCCAAATGCAGATATGGTCCCTCTGAGTTCAGCCATGGTCCCTCTGAGTTCAGCCATGGTCCCTCTGAGTGCTCTGCACTCCACCCCGCACTAAAAAAAAAAAAAAAAAGTATTCTATTTAGGTATCGGGAGTATTCGCGCGAGTACAAGTACTAGCGCAAATACTCTGTATCGGTCCCGATACCGATACTAGTATCGGTATCGGGACAACCCTATATATATATATATATATATATATATATATATATATATATACCAGCCACACAGTATATGGCAGTGGGTAATCCTGCACTGCTATATCTACCAGTGAAGAAAATGGAGAGAACAGAGGGAGCCCCAGGGAAGGATTTCCTGTAGGAGAGGATCCAGAGGTTGTTTAGGAGATGATAGATCTGCCTGTCAGTGTCCTGATCAGCACAGATTATTATTATACAGGATTTATTTAGCGGCAACAGTTTGCGCAGTGCTTGTTGGAGGTTAGTCTAGAAGGGAGGGTCAAGTTGAACTAAGGGTAGTAGCTGTGGGGGATGACCAGATGGACAAAAATGAAAATACAGTTGTTAGGTGTGGGTAGGGTAGGCTTCTCTGAAGAGGGTTTTCAGGGATCCTTTAAAAAGCCAATAGCGAATGAGAAAGATGGAAAGATTGGGGTAAAAAGTACCATAGGCTTGGAAAGGCTCTACAAAAGTCCTGGAGATGAGCATGGGAGCAGGTGATTAGAGAGCAAGAGGTCTTGAGAAGAACAAAGAGAATGATGAGGTTGGTATTTAGAGACTAGGTCAGTTATGTAGCTGGGAGCAGAGTTGTGGATGGCTTTATAGGTAATTATTAGTATGTTGAATTTAATTTGTTGGGCGAGTGGAAGCCAGTGGAGGGATTGACAGGGAGGAGTAGCAAAGACAGAGCGATTGGTAAGGTGGATGAGTCTGGCAGTAGCATTCATGGACTGAGGGGGGGGGGGGATAGAGCATGCAGAGGTAAGCCAATGAGGAGGGAGTTGCGGTAATCGAGGCGAGAGATGACCAAGGAGTGAATTAAGTTTTGTGTCATTGGTTAGAAAGGGGCATTTTGGAGATGTTGCGGAGCTTAAGACAGCAAGATATGGACAGTGATTGGTCGTGAGGCTTGAAGGAGAGTTCAGAGTCCAGGAGTACTCCTAGGACCTTGTCATGTGGGGATGAATGAATGAAAACTTGTATAGCGCGGCACATGCGAACTGAATCGCCTCTGGGGATGGGCTGATAGTTGTGCCATTGATTTTCAGAGAGATCAGGGGAAGAGGCACGTAGGGGAGGAAAAATATGTTCAGTTTTGGATAGATTAAGTTTGAGGAAGTGGTGTGACATCCAGATTGATATATCTGATAGTAGGTTAGTGATGCGTGAGGAGAATTAAGGAGTGTGTTGAGGGGCAGAGAAATAGATTTGAGTGTCATCAGCATAGAGGTGGTATTGGAAGACGTGGGAGGCTGACCCAGGGAGGAGGTGTAGATTGAAAATAGAGGTCCAAGAACAGAACATTGGGGGACCCCAACAGAGAATGGAAGAGGAGAGGAGGAAGTTGTGTTGTAAGTAACAATAAAGGTGCGGTTGGATAAGTAGGTAGAGAACCAGCGAAGAGAACAGTCACGGAGACCAAAGGTGTGGAGGTTTTTGAGGAGGAGGGGGTGGTCAACTGTATTGAAGGCAGCAGAGAGGTCCAGCAGTAGGCGTACAGAATAGTGTCCCTTAGTTTTGGCCGTTAGTATATTGTTTGTTTTAGGCAAGCAGTTTCTGTGGAATGTTGAGGACAAAATCAAGACTGAAGGATCAAGAAGGTTATTGGCAAGGACGCTCAGTTGGTTGTAGACTAAAATTTCAAGGAGTTTGGATAAAAAGGGGAGCAAGGAGATGGGGCGTAGGTTGTCAAGGTTGGATGGGTCCAGTGAGGGCTTTTTAACCACTTCAGCCCCAGAAGGTTTTACCTCCTTCCTGCCCAGGCGAAATTTCAGCTTCCGGCACTGCGTCGCTTTAACTGACAATTGCGCGGTCGTGCGCTGTGGCTCCCAAACAAAATTGGCATCCTTTTTTTTCCCACAAATAGAGCTTTCTTTTGGTGGTATCGCAATAAGCGTTTATCAATTGGTTTGCTCTAAATTTATAGCGTTAACAAAATAGGGGATAGTTTTATGGCATTTTTATTATTTTTTTTTTTTTACTAGTAAAGGCGACGATCTGCGGTTTTTTAATTATTGGGACTGCGACATTATAGCGGACACTTTGTGAAATTCTTGGGACCAATCACATTCATACAGTGACAATGCTATAAATATGCACTGTTAACTGTATAAATGTGACTGGCAGGGAAGGGGTTAACCACTAGGGTGGGGAAGGGGTTAAATGTGTAGCCTAGTTTGTGTTCTAACTGCAGGGGGGTGACTGGGGGAGGTGACCGATTGTGTCCCTATGTACAAGGGATAAAGATCGGTCTCCTCTCTCCCGGACTGGACGTGGAACTCTGTTTACACACAGAGCTCCACGTCCCTGCTCAGTTACTGGGCAATCGCGGGTACCCGGCGGCGATCGTTGCCGCCGGGCACGCGCATCGTCATCCCAGCAAAGCGGCGGGAGCACGCGCGCGTGCCCCTAGCGGCTTTAAAAGACCAGAACAACAGAGCTACCTTGCCGCCGTCATTTGACGGCGGCTGGTAGACAAGTGGTTAAGCATGGGGCTGACTAGTGTATGTTTTAAAGAGTAAGGGAAGATGTCAGAAGAGGGAGAGATTGAAGATGTGGGTTAGAGACTGTAGAATAAAGCCAGAGGGTGAACGTAGCATTTGCGAGGGAATAGGATCCAGAGCGCAGGTGGTAAGATGGACGCTAGCAAGTAATTAAGCAACCTTGACTATAGTGGTGCGGTTGAAAGAGGGAAGTACAGTAATGATTGTGCATGTGGGCATGAGATGTAAAGCGCGAAGGGTATCTGAACGGTAGAGATCTCCTCTGGGACTTAGTCTTACGCCACTGGCGCTCCAGAGCACGGCTGTTTTTCCAGATTTCTAGTATCATCTTTTTGCCAGGGTTGAAGGGGACGGGGCCTCATTCTGCATGTAGTGCAGGGTGCCAGTCTGTCCAGTGATGCTAGAAGAGAAGTGTTGTGGTCAGAAGTGGCTAGGTCGGTGCAGGACAGGGGTGCAATTTTGTCATAGAGGCGGTCAGTCGCACAGTATAGAAGAAAAGGGTTAATATGGTGAAGGTTTCTATGAGTAACCGTTAGGTGTTTGAAAGAAGAGGAGAGGGAAAGAGTGAAATGAATAAGGAAGTAATCATAGAAGGGGTAAGGATAGTTGGAGAGGTTGCATGGAGTACATAGGTGGGAAAAGACAAGGTCAAGGGTATTGCCTTCGGAGTGAGTAGGAGCGCGTATCCATTGCTTCAGGTCAAAGGAGGCGATTAGACTGAGAAGTTTGTAAGTTGCAAGAGTGTTGGTATTAATAGGGATGTTGAAGTCACCAAGAATGAGCCTGGGGATTTCAGAAGAAAAAGTAGGGTAGCCAGGCGGAGAAGTTGTCAAGAAAGGGTAATACTGGACCCGGGGTCGGTGGATCACAGCTATCCTAAGAGAAACTGGGGAGTAGAGATGAATGCAGTGTGCCTTAAATAAGGAGAGTGACAGAGGGAGGTGGGTGAAGTACTTGAAAGGTGCTTTGTGGGGCCAAAATGATTCCAACACCCCCTCCTTTGCATCCACTGGATCTGGGGGAGTAGGTCCAAAGAAGACCACCGTGGGATAGAGCAGCAGAAGACGCAGTGTCAGATTGTGAAGCCAGGTTTCAGTAACGGCGAGTAAATTAAATGATTTGGTGATAAAGGGATCGTGGAGGGAGGTGAGTTTGTTGCAGAGTGAGTATTCCAAAGGGCACAAGAGAAAGGGAGTCTGGCCCTGGGGAATAAGAGAAATCGGATCTAGATTGTGTGCATTGCGGCTGCAGTCAGAGGTTGTAGGGTAATGGGTGTTTTGAATACAGTTAGGAGGAGGCCCAGGGTTTGGGGATACATCCAAACTTTCTAATATACTGCGCTCATCCAATGGTAGTAGCAAAAGTGGCTGCCAAGCAGACCAAGGAAAATGATGGGGCGTGGCCAAGATGGCGATCTAGAATGATGCTGGATTCGGAGCTCTGCTGGCTGATTGTCTTTTTATCCTTGCTCTTGCCTGTTGGACCGTGAAACTTTACTGTTGCTCTCCGGATGCCACCTAAGACCAGGCACAGGGGGAAGAAGTTATACTTTCCGCCGATCGTGGATGCTGAGTAACCCAGAGCGGACCTGCATGTGGTGACCCCTGCTACACGTGCCTGTAATAGGGCATCACAGACGGAGATGTCGGAGCAACCGGCCGATATGCAGCTTGGCTTCCAGGAGGTGATGGTGGCGATAGCCTCCTGTCAGGCTACCCTGACTGGTAAGATAGAGGCCGTGCAGCTACCGTGTTTCCCCGAAAATAAGACACCGTCTTATATTTTTTTTTCCTCAAGAAATCACACTATGGCTTATTTTCGGGGGGTGTCTTATTTTTATTACAGAAAATAAAGGTTGCCTACCTGAACCACACTTGCGCTTCTTAGCATTTCCTCTGTCCACCTGTAGACTGAGATTATCGTATTCTGCACGCCATTTTTGGACCATTCGGATATCCAACTTCTTCTCTTTGCAAAAAGCCGTAAGATTCTTGCCTCGGGAGTCCTCCACAATTCCTTTCTTGTACTCAACAGAATAACTCTTTCTTTTTGCACTCATCTTGTCTGGTTGTACCACTACAAGATATCACTACAAGATTCGACACTACATCTTATTTTCGGAGATTCGACACTACATCTTATTTTCGGAGATTCGACACTACATCTTATTTTCAGAGATTCGACACTACATCTTATTTTCGGAGATTCGACACTACATCTTATTTTCGGAGATTCGACACTACATCTTATTTTCGGAGATTCGACACTACATCTTATTTTCGGAGATTCGACACTACATCGCTACGTCTTATTTTCGGAGGGGTGTCTTATATTTCTATCTTGCGTCGAAATCCCGCTACGGCTTATTTTCGGAGTACGTCTTATTTTCGGGGAAACACGGTAGATGTTGGCCTTGTGCGCCAGGACCTAGACAAACTTTGCTTGCGGATGTCAGAGGTGGAGCGGCGGACCGGCCAGGAGGAGGACACCGTACAGGAGCATTATGCATCCATCCGCACGCTCCAGACGAGGGTACGGGCCTTGAAGTACAAGGTGGACAACGCCAAAAATAGGTACAGAAGGAAACACCTTCGGAGCGTTGGTCTGCCGGAGGTCGTAGAGGGGAAGAACCCTACGGTCTTTGTGGAGAATCTGCTAAAGGGTTTATTGCCAGCTGCACAGTTTTCACCATATTTCACGGTGAAGCGTGCCCATCGAATCCCCCCAGTCCCTGGACCACCTGGAACCCGCCCACGCACTTTTATTTTCAGGGTGCTTAACTTCAGGGATCAGGACGAGATGCTCCGGGCAGCCCGGAGGGAGACTTGAGATTTCAAAATGGCACCTTGCTCTTCTTTCCGGACTACTCCATGGAGACTCAGAAAGCCTGCAGATCTTTTGATCAAGTCAAAGTGGGGCTGCGTGCACGGAATATTAAATACAGTATTCTGTTTCCCGCCAAGCTAAGGGTCCAGGACGGAGAGACAGTCAGGTTTTTTACTGTTTCCCGTGATACAGCTGCATGGTTGGAGTCGCTGCCCCCTCTACGCTGATGGATGGCTTTTCATCTACTCTAGGCTGTTAACTGTTGACTCTTTTACTGTGGCTGGGCGTTTGTTTCACCAGACTGTTCCCGAATGTGGCTGTTGGCCCTGTTGTATCGTCTGACGACCTGTATCCCTCCATATTGCCTTTGGCCTGGGCCCAGAGTGCTGAAGACTGCTGTATGGCTGCTCCGGTTCTATTTCCTCTGCTGCTGGGGGACCATGGCTGTCTGGAGTGCCCATGGGTTATATCGCTGTGCCTCCCCCCCCCCTCTGGCATGCTGATATTGCGGATCCCTCAACTCGGGTTTGGGTGCCCTGGCTGCCTGGGGGTGGTGGGGAGGTTTGGGCAGAGATGGCTCTTCATTATGGCTACTCTGGCGGTGCATCTTTTTCATCCGTGCCCGGACGGTGTCGCCTGCATCTCCCTGCGGGACCCCCTACCTCCCTCCCTCCCTCCCTGGTCGCAACACCTAAATACCATACAACACATCTATATTAATATTACTACACTGGGGACCGCAGGTTCTCTGCTGTGGCCTTGGAACTCTTGGGTGGGTGCTGGGAAGTTGGGGCTATGTTGATAAGGTCGGATGGCTGATGGACTGTGTCTCCCGTGCTGGAGCTCTCGCTGTGGGGACTGAACTCTAGTGGACTTGGGACGACGGGATCCAGTTGATCCTTGTTTTCATGAGAGGGAAAGACTGCCCACATTGGGTTTTCCTTTTTTTTCTTCCGTTTCTTTCTTTTTGATTTTTTAATATCTCCGGTATGAGTGTTCTTCTCCTGCTCTGTACTGGATAAGTAACTAAGTTATGTGCCCCTGAGAACATTCAGGAGACTGTGTATGTGTTTATTTGCCAGCATCTCTATGGATCTGCTGGCAGATACTTTTTCGCCCTAGGAGCTAGCCCTCTTGGAAACAATAGTTCATCTTGGGGTTCAGGGATATGATGCATCGCCAAGTTTTGCTGGGGGTGCGGGGTGGGAGGGGAAGTTTTCTGCCATTGCAGATGTGGTGGGAAATTTGTGTTGTGGTGTTTTGTCAGTTGTCTTGCAGAATTATCACTATGCTACTTCACATGTTTACTGTGCTGAATATCAGGGTTTACTTATCTATCTAAGGGGGAATGTGTTTGTTTTGTGTATGTGCTCCTGGGGTCTGGTTTGGATGGAGGGGGGGACCGGAGTGCCATGTTCCAATTCTATTGTGTATAACCTATGGTGAACATCTCTGTGATCTCTTGGAATGTTAGGGGACTAAATTCAGCTGCTAAAAGGTCCCTGGTTTTTAAGTACCTGCAGAGATGCAACCCCCATATATGTTTTCCCCATATATGTTTTCTCCAGGAAACGCACCTGGTGGGTAATAGAATCCTGGTTCTGCGGGGGGCGTGGGTTGGGGCCCACTACCACGCTACTTACTCTACTTATGCAAGGGGGGTGAGCTTGTTGGTCCACAGATCCCTCCCGTTCCGAGTGCTGAATGTCCGAACGGACCCCGGTGGCAGATTTATAATTATGCATGCTGTGCTCTACACTAAAGAATTGGTTCTGGTGGCCCTATATCTCCCCCCTCCCACGGCTGAACAAATATGATATCATGCAGATTGTGTTGGGCTTTAATTTGCAGGAGGTTTTTCTTTTTGGAGATTTCAATATGGTGCCTTCGCAGGACCTGGACAGACTGCACGCTGCCGCCCGCCCCTCCTCAGGTCTATTGCATTGGGCTGACACGTTTGCTCTCACGAATGTGTGGCGTCATTTCCACCCCTCTGCCAGGGAGTACACCTGTCACTCCTCCTCCCACCGTGCTCTGTTTTGTATTGACTTGGCTTATGCCTCTACTGGGGCTTTGCGGTGAACAAGAAGGGTTGAGCACTTGCCTCACGGGATTTCAGATCATGCCCCTCTCCACCTTTCCATCTCTCTCGGTGAGTCCCCAAGTATACGCCTTTGCTGTCTGTCCAGGTTCTGGGCCATGGATGAGAGGCTGCAGGAGCCCATGGTCGAAGCCATTTGTAACTATTGGATGCTAAATGGGGATTCTGCTAGTGCCAATGGTCTGTGGGGTTCTTTTAAGGCTTGGATAAGGGGGGAGTATATTTCTCACATTGCTGCGCTGCAGAGGGAGGCCTCTAGAGCTCTGGAGGGGGAGGCTGGTCAGTGCGAGAGGAGATTTGTTCTATCACCTGATGAGGCTACGCACCGGGCTTGGCAGGGCGCGTTGCGTGATCTCTCTACTTAATATGGAGCAAACCAAGCTGGTGCCCCTGGCAATTTTGGTCCCGGAGTCTCTGGTGGTTCGGTGCATGTGGATTGGTGGACTAGAGGAGAGGATATTCCTCTACGCCGACGACACCCTACTATACTTGAACGATGCGGGCCCATCCCTGTCTGCTGCTCTAGATCTGTTCGATAAGTTTGGCTCCCTGTCTGGTTTCCGTATTAATTGGTCAAAGTCAGTTCTTTTCCCCTAAGACCCACAAACTGTTGCTTTGTCCAGCCCCACCGTGCTGCAATGCGTTACCGAATTCAAGTATCTCGGAGTTAGGGTGGCTAGGTCCCCCTCCCAATATTACACGCTTAATGTCATCCCCTTGCTCCAGCTCCTTAGTGAACGCTGTCAGTCATGGTCCGGCCTTCCGTTGAACCTAAATTTACTTACATGTTCCGGAACAGCCCGGCCTGGATCACAGCGGCCTTCTTTCGGGAGGTGGATAGGTGTATTCACTCCATTATCTGGAATGGGGCTGTCCCTAGATTGGCTAGGTCTACGCTACATCTTCCTACACACCTTGGGGGTCTGGCGCTCCCGAATTTTAAAATTTACTACTGGGCTGCAATGTTGGTCACAGTGTACTGGTGGCTTGAAGCCAAGCATTCTAATGCTGCGGTCTGTGTGGAGGCAGCCTGGCTGGGCTCTCTTCAGTCACTGCAAAATCTGGCTTATAGAGGCCTGTGGGCCTATGTAGGTCTGCCGGACCCAACTAGAGTTACCCTTAAGGTGTGGGTGGCGGCGAGACGTAGGTTCTTTCAGGGGGGGGGGGGGGTGTTGGGCCCCGGTACAACCTTTATGGGGGAATCCTAACCTGCCTCACTTTCAGTCCATACCTGATCCTCAGGTTTGGGCGAGATTTAGTATTAAGATTTTAAAAGATATTATGCCGTCGGGTACTTTGCTGTCATTCTCGCAATTGACTCAGACTTATGGGCTACCTGGCTGTATTTCTTCCAGTACGCTCAGCTTCGTCACGCGACTAGGGCCCAATTTCCTCTATCTGCCCTGTATGGTGTATTGCTTCCCAGTGTCATTACTGGTTTATATTGAGGACCTTTTCAGTACCCATTTTACCTTCCCACACTTAAATGTGTGAATTGATTCATTGTAACACTCACTATTTTTTTAGCACTTTCCAGTGTATGGGAAGCGCTTCTGATTTATTGGCGCTGCACTTTTATTTTTACTCTTTGGGGATACATCACCAGAGGATAGGAGAAGCCTAAGAGTGAGGGAGGTAATGTGGGAATGTGATTTTATATGAAGGGACATGCCCCAATGGTTTGGAGTATTGGGTGAATTTATAATTAGCCAGGGTTGATGAGTGCAGTAATAAGAGAAAAGAAGTGAGGGTGATATATATTAAGATGTGGGGTGGAGAGGAGGGGTGAAGGAAAGACGGTTAAGGATAGAAGACACAGCTGTCAGAAGGAGTGGTAGACAGTGCATTTTAGAAGGGGGAGCAATAGCTGACAGCCAGAAAGAGTATACCTGTATTATAAATTTCAAGGTGTTTTGTGTGCCCTCGCTTTGTGCATTTGCTAAAGTGCAGAGTCAGAAGTGCTTCCACTTATAGAAGCAGCCCAACTTGAAGAAATGGCCCCAGTTGCAAATGTGCCCCCCTGCAAATGCTTCCTCCAAAAGGATGCTTATATTTATACTGATTGGGATAGGGGGTGGGTGCATTTCCATTATCTAATCAGAAGGTAATAAAGGTTTGTTGGTCAACAGGGCAAAATTCTTACTTCAGAAACAGATCAGAAAGAGGGCACCAAAATTCAATGGGCCATTTTGGGTAGGACGAGGGAGATAAGGCATTGTAATGTGGACAGGTCTACAGAGGATTAAGCAAAAATAACATGCCAGTATTCTTAAATAGACATAAGCAAAGCAGATAGCAGTCTTTTTCAGTTTTTGGGTGGAGAGGTTTCAACTGCATACCAGAGCCATTTAGGCTAGGGGAAAACGGTTTTCAGTGTGAAGTAAAGGAAGCTTGTCTTCCCCTTCTGCTGTCATACTCTTTCCTCCCAGCACAGCCATTCTCAACCAGGGTTCCATGGAACCCTAAGGTTACTCCAGAGGAGGCTAGGGGTTCCTTGAGCTGTGGCTGATTTACCTCCTGTTTGATGCCTACATAGTTCTGAGCCAATTCCACTTGGAGGAGCCAGTGGTATTACACCAATGATCTTCATAGCTCTCTATAAGGGGGGCATTCTTACCACTACTTTAAAAAAGTGCATTCTTCTTATTGACCACCAAAGTAATATGCATTGTTTCTACTGACCCCCAATAAATTGGTTTTATCAGGGGTTCCCCCGAGATCAGATTTTTTTTTTTAGGGTTCCCCAGAGGTAAAAAGGTTGAGAAAGGCTGTCCCAGCACAATGTCTCCATACCATCCAGTATGATTTGATCCCCCCCCCCATTCATCCGTCCTCCCTGCCAGGGACAGATCAGTTGTCATCGGGCCCCATCCTACATGGCATGGCTCTCCATGGGTAGAGGATAAGCTCTGAGCTCCTCTGACTGGGAGTAAATGCAGCCGGTTGAGAGGCGAGGAGGACAACCCGTACAACTAGCATTAACCACTGTCTGGCTACCCCTCTCCCTACCTGCCGCCCATTTCACACTAGCAAGCCCCATCCAGATGTACTTTTCCAGGAATTTCAATAAGCCTCCCCCTCCTCCTCCCCAGATCCAGTACACAGGCAGCTGCTACGATCACACTGCAGTGACGAGACCACAACACACTCTGCTTAATCGTACCCACTAGCAGCTTCAATAATGTCTCGTGTTCCATACACCTTGGGATCGGACCAGCTTGTATGAGTCGCTCAAAAAAACAGAAGTGATTGGGGGGGTCCGATAAAAGCACCGTCCTACTGACCTGCCAATCACTAACCACCACAAGACACACAATGCCAGAGTGGGAGTGTTTGGAGCACTGAGCTCTGCGCTCCGAGGGCAGTCTAAAGGCCAGCAAATAGGTCTGCTTGCCCGCAACCACGTGATGATGTAATGCTTCTTGTGGCATCTGTGTGTCCGGCGTTGCAATTTATTTTTATTTTTTTCCATAGCTGTCCTTTTTATATGGAAGTGCAGCGCTAGGGTATATAAAGGTGCTGTCATGAGCATAAGACATGCAAAGGTATAGTCCAACAGGACAGCAAACGATGTTAGATAATAAGGAAATCAAAACATCACATAGCATATGAGTAATGGTGCATGAAGTCCATCAATGTGATTTCAAACAGGTGAGTGAAAACACTGAACTGGTGCAATGAACAGTGTAAATAGTTCATGGATGTGGTTCCCAATGAATCGAAACACTGCATATATGGTGCCAGTTGAAATAAATGAAAACAATATATGTAGCTTGTCTGTAGTCTTCAGAGTATCAAATAAAGGAAATGGGTACTCTTACCAGCTGTGATGGACTTACTCGTTAGTATTAACAGCAAGTCAGACAAAGCGTGGTGGTCTCAGCGGACCCTGGGCTCTGTTTGGGTCAATCTGTAGAGGTAGTCACTCAGGTTGGGATGATGAATCCAGTCTGGTTGGATATCGCTCCTCCAAAACAGGACCCCAAGTAAATGAGACCACTGGTGAATGGCCAGGCTCAAGAGTCAGCTCAGCAGGTATGGATGTATGGAAACAAAAAAGAAAGGCTCCCAATGGTGCAGATCAAAAATAAACCTGTGAAGGCTTTATTTGATATAAAATAAATAAAATCACGTGATATAAGTAAAAATCAGTATGGGGTACAAGCGTATAACCCGATGCGTTTCGGCTCAAAGCCATCAACAGGGGCATGTGTCTGTACCCCCACACTGCTAAATTTAAATACAAAAAATATCCCAAGCTCCTCCCCAAAGAGGGAGGGGACAGGAAATGAACAGTGATGACAGGATGTGATGAAACAAACATTTTGACATACACATTAAATATATATCACACCTGAATCTAACATATATGGACTGTCAACACTAATCAAACATAAACACCCTGTAAGGTGGAGAGAACGTCATATAAATAATAACAGTTTGTTTATGAAACATACACTATTAATATGATCTTATATGTGTCTGTAGGAAAAAGCAAAGACATTCACGCCAGATCATTATTTTCTGTAAGGGACTAAAATCTAACACCAGGGCCATATGTAAACCCCCTTAGTGTTAAAGAGGCTGCTAAAGTTAACCCCTAGAAAGAATCGAACCCAGAAACCATAATAGCAGGTGCATGGTGTCAGTAAAACCGGATGCCTACATAAATGATAATGCAGGGGACAACCCGTATAAAAACTGCAGACAGGCAAGACTGGGGGCGGAACCAGTGACGCGAAGAGGTGAACATCCAATCACTCGTGCCAGCGACCAACGTCCCGGCACTGTGGAACTACAAGGTCCGACGGCCAATCAGAGAAGGGCGTCGGTAAACGCCGGACCTCAGCAGCCAATCAACTTGGACAGGCGGCGGTGTGTATAGCAGAGAAGGCGCGGCCGTGGCGGCGTCATCGCCACGGCCACCCACTCAGATAGGACAAGCACAGCAGTGCCCTTACATCCATCACACATCCGCCCTTCTGGTGACGCGGACGGAAGTGCGCCCACCGCACGACGACATCCTCCTCCTTTGGAAATGCACGAGACAGTCCCTTGACGCTTTCATGGCTTTCCTTAATGACAATGACCGTGGCATCGTCTTGTCATATGCAGTCAGTTCCTCTGCAATTCACTTCCTGGATCTAGAGATCTCGGCCATTGACGGGCATTTCGAGTTCAAGACTTTTTTTAAACCTACCGACCGGAATGGTTACATTCCGGTCGATAGCTGTCATCACCGCCAATGGCTGCGATCCGTGCCCCAGGGTCAGTTCCTCCGGATGAAGAGGAACTGCACCAGGGAGGAAGATTTCGATTCACAGTGTCAGATCCTAAAAACAAGATTCTTGAATAAAGGATAGCGTTGGAGAGTTGGACGAGGCCATAAATACTGTTTCTAATATAGAAAGGTCATCTCTGCTTGTTGACGTGCCCAAGAAAGTTAGAGATGATAGATTTAAATGGTCCTTCTTCACTGACTTTTCCATTCAACACAATGGGCCAGATTCAGCAAGACTTGCGCTGGAGTAATTCGATATGCGTCGCGTAACTGTGATTATGCGCCGTCGTTTCTATGTGGCCATACCCACCAAACTAGATGCGACAGAAAACGGGCCTTTTCCGATCGGCTTAACTTTCCGACGCCAGAGTATCGTCAGCGCATAATTTCGCTTGGCGCATCAGTCGCGCCTATTGATTTCCCCTGCAAATATGCAAATGAGGGATATTTCCCGATTCGCGAACGGATTAGCACCATACGCTGGCTACATGCGCCGCGCATATGTCGTCCGTCCGACGCAAAGTTATTTCTACAAATAGCTGCTTTATCTTTACTCCAGACGGCCACAGGTCAGCAGGAGAGCAGCTACAGCAGCGTTACCGACGATAAGAGCTAGCTGAGCACCCCCATTTGCAGGGCAACACCTCTGTCCATGCTTATCTGTCAACTTTTACAGCCATGGAGGAAGACATCATAGGTCTCCATAGCCGAGATGACGGCTGACAGCTCCTGGCCTTTAGAGTTCAGCTTTCTCCTGTGTGTTTGCGGGGAACGGGAGCAGCCATCTCAGAACAAAAGTAACTTCACTGCGGGGAGGGGGAACAGGATATACTTTAGTGCCGGAATGGCGCATCTACGGGCGCATTTAAACGCTCAACGGAACGCATTGCGCTGATGTTTCCCATGAAGTGGTGCCGACGGAAGTTGTGGGCATGCGCACAAGGGGGCGAGTGGAGCCTCCCTCACTGCGCATGCTCCGTGGATGATGCGCTGAACGTAAGCCTCTGCGCTGGGCTCCGCCCATCATTTACATATGATCACACCCACTTCCACTTGCGTCGGGTTACGCCAGCGCATTATCGTTACTCTGGCGCAAGTTTACGCGCAACTGCTATGTGAATAACAGTACTTGCGCCGAAAGTGTCGGCGGAGTAACGTAAATGAGAAACGTTACTCCAAAGTAAAGAAGCGCCCATCTACCTGAATCTGGCCCAATGACATCAAGAAAATCCTCAATAGACACTGGAAGGTGCTCCGCAGTGACAAAATTTTGGGACCCTCCCTACCTGAGAAGGCAGGAATAATCTTTAGGGGAGCTAGATCAATACAGAGCGAAATTGCGCCCAATGTCATAGATCTCCCCCCCCCCCCCCAAAAAAAGTTGTATTTTTCCCAGAAACTAAAGGCTATTACCCCTGCAGGAAGTGTAATACATGCATCGTTAATGTTTTGGGCCGACGGAGGACAGACACCTTCACTTCCACTGTGACCAATCGTAGCTATCAGATGAAACAGTTTACCACATGTTTCACTAGCTACATAGTGTACCTCATCACATGTCCCTGTAAATTACAATATGTGGGCTGAACGATTCGAAACTTTGCCATCAGAGTCAACGAACATCTGGGCAAGATTAGGAAGGGCTGCCCTATACATACTGTCTCTAGGCATTATTTGGAACACCACGCAAAAGATCCAAGGGGCTCGTCTTTCCAAGTTATTGACAAATACGTGCCCCATTGGAGGGGTGACTCCAGCACGAGGGGTGTTTCTCGTTTAGAAATCTTTTGGATACATGAACTCAAGAGCTACACGCCCCATGGCATGAACGTCGATTGGGACGTTAACTGCTTCATTAATCGGGCGTGAGCTGTTGTGGACCTGTATATTCCAGTTCCCATTTTTTCTTTATTTTCATTTTTCTTTTCCCTTTTATTTTTTCAGTGTCTTCCTGATGGGATGCGTGTCCTTCTATTGGGCGGCTGAGACGCTCAATCTCATTTAAATGTACACTGAGCAAATAGTGCTTTCATTGGGGTTTTCCGGTCTGATCTGACATTTGGCTGACCCACGTATTATTTTTGTCCATTATATTATTTTACACCTTTTGCCACAGTTAGACCGTGCTCCCTGCTCTCACTTGGGTGTCCCCTGGGGCCAGACTCAGGTTTCTTGTCCCAGGAGACGCTCTTTGTTGTTGGTTACGTGACGTCATTGCGCAACACCGCCGTACGTCTATGTCCATTGGTGGCTTTTCCTGGCTTCTGATTGGCGGTGGGCGCACTTCCGTCCGCGTCACCAGAAGGGCGGATGTGTGATGGATGTAAGGGCACTGCTGTGCTTGTCCTATCTGAGTGGGCGGCCGTGGCGATGACGCCGCCACGGCCGCGCCTTCTCTGCTATACACACCGCCGCCTGTCCAAGTTGATTGGCTGCTGAGGTCCGGCGTTTACCGACGCCCTTCTCTGATTGGCCGTCGGACCTTGTAGTTCCACAGTGCCTGGACGTTGGTCGCTGGTACGAGTGATTGGCTGTTTACCTCCTCGCGTCACTGGTTCCGCCCCCAGTCTTGCCTGTCTGCAGTTTTTATACGGGTTGTCCCCTGCATTATGATTTATGTAGGCATCCGGTTTTACTGACACCATGCACCTGCTATTATGGTTTCTGGGTTCGATTCTTTCTAGGGGTTAACTTTAGCAGCCTCCCTAACACTAAGGGGGTTTACATATGGCCCTGGTGTTAGATTTTAGTCCCTTACAGACAATAATGATCTGGCGTGAATATCTTTGCTTTTTCCTACAGACACATATAAGAACATATTAATAGTGTATGTTTCATAAACAAACTGTTATTATTTATATGATGTTCTCTCCACCTTACAGGGTGTTAATGTTTGATTAGTGTTGACAGTCCATATATGTTAGGTTCAGGTGTGATATATATTTAATGTGTATGTCAAAATGTTTGTTTCATCACATCCTGTCATCACTGTTCATTTCCTGTCCCCTCCCTCTTTGGGGAGGAGCTTGGGATATTTTTTGTATTTAAATTTAGCAGTGTGGGGGTACAGACACATGCCCCTGTTGATGGCTTTGAGCCGAAACGTGTCGGGTTATACGTTTGTACCCCATACTGCTTTTTACTTGTATCACATGATTTTATTTATTTTATATCAAATAAAGCCTTCACAGGTTTATTTTTGATCTGCACCATTGGGAGCCTTTCTTTTTTGTTTCCATACATCCATACCTGCTGAGCTGACTTTTGAGCCTGGCAATTCACCAGTGGTCTCATTTACTTGGGGTCCTGTTTTGGAGGAGCGATATCCAACCAGACTGGATTCATCATCCCAACCTGAGTGACTACCTCTACAGATTCACCCAAACAGAGCCCAGGGTCCGCTGAGACCACCACGCCTTGTCTGACTTGCTGTTAATACTAACGAGTAAGTCCATCACAGCTGGTAAGAGTACCTATTTCCTTTATTTGATACTCTGAAGACTACAGACAAGCTACATATATTGTTTTCATTTATTTCAACTGGCACCATATATGCAGTGTTTCGATTCATTGGGAACCACATCCATGAACTATTTACACTAGTTCAGTGTTTTCACTCACCTGTTTGAAATCACATTGATGGACTCCATGCACCATTACTCATATGCTATGTGATGTTTTGATTTCCTTATTATCTAACATCGTTTGTTGTCCTGTTGGACTATACATTTGCATGCCTTATGCTCATGACAGCACCTTTATATATCCTAGCGCTGCACTTTCTATTTTCCAATTGCCTACTGACTTTGTGTGCTGGCCGCTAGCGCAGTTGTTTCCCACACATGTCCTTTTTTATATATATTTTTTTTCAATGGTAGTTTAACTCAAAGGTTGGGATTTTACAGTGGGTACAATCTGTTTCATTAAATTAGTCAGGTGCCTTTCCAGCTTATGGAAAAATGTATAAACTTGGTTTGCACAGTTGACTGCTAAAACAAGTTGACTGCAAAAAAAATGGTTTACAGTCCTGTCAAAAAAGACTGGCAATTTTGTAAGTATAGCCTTACATGTGTTGTCTATTTAGCTTAGCCACTGTCTCATTTCTGTTTTACAGATACTGACCCCATATTATGCACAATGAACGTCAACTTGAGTGAACAGCTTCCTCCCAAGCCGGAAATTTCAAGAGGATCAAACTGATTTTTCATCCGAATATTTTAAAGCTTTCTGGTTAATTGTATAGTATATTAAAAGTGGACATACATTTTGACGTTAACACTGAGGAGATTTTTAATATGCATCCTAATAACCTTATATGTCTCAAATAAAGCACAAATTAAAAAATCAAAATCAAAGTGGACCTTCAATCATTTCTTCATTTTTTCATCTATTAAATCTTCTGTCCTTGTTGTTTTAACTTTGGATAGTAAAATAGTTTTGCCTTTTAGTTATACTTTTTTTTTTTTTTTATGTTTTAAAGCTTTCTGGTTAATTGTACAGTATATTAAAAGTGGATTTGAGTCTATAGGCACCTTACAAACAAAAAACTAAAGATATACTATGAAAAGGACCCTCCATAAAGAGCTTTGTGTTCATTCACAGGACCTGTGGCTTCATTAAAAGGATGGTGGGGGGGCATGTCTAGCATGTGAAGAGGGGGGGGACGAGCTCCGATCCTGTCTGACTTTTAGCTACTTAACAGGGCTCTCTTCGCTCCCTGGGCTTCGTTATCCACCCTCCTGCTTCCCTAAGCCTTTCTCCAAACCAGCATGTTGTAGGGTTCCACCGATTACTTCTAGGCCTGGGGCCCCAGCACGCCCTATTTCTGCTGCGCCTACTGAACTATCAGGATCGTGACCGTGTCCTGTCGGCTTACTGATGGCGATAATACCCATTTCTTTTACACCCCTGAAGCCGCCTCAGCATGGCTGGATACCCACTGATGACCTCTCCTTGCCTCCTAGAAGCGATGATTCAGATAAATTCTGGGCTCAGCTTAGTATTGCATTCCCCTGTACTGTGTTGCTTTGTGTTATACAGCTTTGTCCTCTGTTCACCCCCACTCCTGCTCAAGCTTCTATCCTAGTTTAACCACCTGTTGGTTCCATGATGTTTGGACCTCCGGACATTCCTCCTATCTGAAGATCTCCAGCGTTGCTCTTCAGTTAACCCACATTACTCCGGGTAAGAACTTGTTCCATCTTTTCACCACTCCGGGCAAATAACCTGTTCTCCCGTTCCCTGCCACCCCCCTTTTACTTATTACCCAGCCAAGATATTTCTGCCTTTTCCAGCAGCTCACCTGCTTCCCTTTCCCCTGTTTCAAGACTAGAGCGTCAGTATGTGATATGCTCTGAAGTTACTGAGGATTTTTTCCATGTTTATTTGACACAGTATTGCACTTTTGCCTGTTATGGTTTATGGGTACAGGCCCGCTCTGTGCCTTTCTCAGTTTCAGAGCATGGTCACAAATATGGGCAGGATGGGCACCTCGGTGCCCAACCAGGTAATTTTTTTGGTTTTGTTCTGTTTTTAATATATCTTATGATTCTATATGAAACATATAGGTGTTGGATCCCTTGGTCTTTGGTGCTTTGTTTGAGACCCCTGAATATCTCAGGTCCCACGATCCCTACCTCTTTGCTGTATGGTGCCATCAAATAGCTCCACGTTGTCCTGGAATTTAAAAGAGCTCTATTACGTTACCTTAAATCTCATTCCCTCCAGTTAATAATTCTACAGCAGATGCATCTTGTGGGCAGCAAACTGATGACACTTAAACCGTGGATTCGCAAAACAATCCATGCCTCATAAATGTATATATCCCCCTCCCTTTTCATCTACATTACTGTATGTTATCATGGAAAAGATAGTCTTGTACTGCCCTGCTAAGATACTTCTCATTTTATTGCCATCTTGGTTTCAGATCTTGATATCTCTCCCAAACACTTTTCCACAGAGCTGATTGCATGGGCCCAGGTGATTTGGGGGTGGAGGCGACATGGAGATGGAAACATCCCAATGATAGGTCTTACTGCTGTTTCTCCACCACATACAACATGGCTTCATGAATTGACCTAGCCTTTGCTAATCTGGCATTAATGTCAGATGTGTTGAATGCTGCCTAGTGGCCTTTCTGACCATAGCCCCCTGGCACTCTTCGCTCCACATGCTCGTGCACCTCTGCCCTTTGGAGCCTTGGGTCCCATTGTATAGCCCACCTAGAAATAGTAGATAACATCCAACCCATTCTCACTGAATATTGGGAACTTAACTCGGGGTCCTCTAGAGATCACCTAGGAGGCCTTTAAGGCATTCACACGAGAACACATCTCCTCTTTCTTCAGTTCGTAAAGACCAGGCAGTGACGGAGCCTCCCTTCAGGATGCTGTCAATTCCTTCTCTGAGGAATACGCTACTGACTCTATTGATGCCTATTTAGCGCCAGGCTAAAAACGAAACCTACATCTCCATCTAGCTGAGGTTACTAGACTGGACCTCTAACAATAAACAGAGTTTTTGAGCAGGGGGACCATAATGGATGCCTATTAGCAATGTTGGCGCAACATGACCGGCCTCTAACTCTAATACTTGAAATTAGGACACCTTTGGGAGGGTCGGTCTCCTCCTCAAATATACTTAATGCTTTTCGGCAATTTTATGACGCACTCTTGCACATACGTATTGCCACAAGATTTTAGTCCCAGGACCTGGTGGAACATCTTGCCCCTTTGGCTCTGGGTTGGCTTTCAGATGAGGAGCGTTGGTGGGGCTAATTACCCCGGAAGAGGTCCTTGATGCATTTAAATCTTTCCTGGCTGAAAAGTCACTAGGTCCAGATGGTCTCCCCATCCAGTTCTACAGAAATCATGGGAATCTCCTAGCGCCAATTTTTCTCCTGTTTATACCTGAAGGGTAAGGGTGTCACTTTAAGACTGGCTCCACCCAGGAGTGATAAGGGGCATGGTAGCCATCTTTTAACACATGTAAGGGAGCATAATAAGATATACCTGTCCTGAGATGCATGTTGGAGTGTACAGTGAGTACTGAAATAAACATCTGTTGTTCCAGACCAGAGTTTTGTGTTTCGCACAACTCAAAGAATATAACGGTGCTGATGTG
The DNA here is from genome assembly GCA_029574335.1 of Rana kukunoris. Classification (NCBI taxonomy): domain Eukaryota; kingdom Metazoa; phylum Chordata; class Amphibia; order Anura; family Ranidae; genus Rana; species Rana kukunoris. Next base: position 405,637,429 of record CM056049.1, on the reverse strand, counting down.
GATGGGATTTACAAAGTTGCAATCTGTCTGAGAGGAACAAAGGCAGTGTGGATTGTCACCGGGATAAAAGCACTCACAGAGCCCAGCAGGGAAAGGTCATTGATCGGGACATTAAGTGAATTTGATGGAGAACAGACATCCTGGAGTTCCTTGGTTGAGATACTAAGTGCAAATGCCATCCTAGGTGACAGGCAAGTAGCAGTTATTCTGGCAGTGGTTGGTGCCAAGACATATGACACTCTTGGGATCTCCTTTCCCCTGTAAAACAAGCAACTAAGACATTGGAATAGCTCCTGACACTGTTAGAGGATCACTTCCAGCCTAAACCACTATAGAACCGGAATTTATCTGCCATCTATCAGCAGCAGCAGTCAGGTGAATAAATTAAGGCTTATGTGCTCGCCTTTCCCAGACTAGCCTCTACCTGTTCTTTTGGGGAGTACTTGCCTACTGCACTGAGAGATAAGTTTGTCATGGGACTGAATTGTGAGTCTAGCCAAAAGAGACTTAATAGAGAAAGACCTTACCCATACAAAGGCAACTTCAGTGATGGAAATGGCTGTAAAAGATGCAGAGAAATTGAACCCCCAGGGCAGAAGAGAAGAGGTAAAACAGGAAGTTTTCAGAACAGCAGTCAAGCCAACTGCTGCAAACTGGAAATACAGACCCCCACCAAGCTGGGAGTCAGCTTGCTACCATTGTGGGGATACAGACCATGACCACAAAGTCTGACGGTTTAAGCATCGGACCTGTCATAATTGTGATAAGATGGGCCATCTTAAACGAGTGTGCTGTAGCAAGGTGTGAGATAAAAAATCTCTAAATCCCAAAACAGACATATATGGTGGGAAGATATACATCATCAACTTAGTCGAAGGATGAGCAAGTGCTCCACAGATTAGACATGCATCTTATGCATTCAGCAGCCTCTGCAATGACTGTAGAGGTTACCATTGAGGGAAAGAAACTCAAGATGTAAACACAGGAGCAGCAGTTTATCACCCAAAAACAATGGAGATAACTTTAGACTTGAACAACTGTCCGCCCAATACCAATTAAACTGCAGATGCTCCACCCACTGGGTTGCGTGAAAGTACAGGTATACTACAAGGGTTAGACAAAGAGACTGCCATTATATATCCTAGAAAATGGGGGGACCCACTCTCTTTGGGAGAGACTGGATTGCTCACTTTGGTATGCCAGACATCACCATAAACCCCCGTAACACTGTTACAATTCCATTAGAAGATGAGGGATGGGTGGTGTCCCTGAAGCAGTGGTTCCCAAAGATCTTTGATGACCAGTTGGGGAAAATAAAGCATGACTGTATGAGACTCAGGCTGAAACCCAACGCTCAGCCCAAGTTCTTTTCTCGGTACCTTTCACACTTCGAGCAGGAGTGGAAGCTGAACTAAGTTGGCTGGAGGAACAAGGTGTCGTCTTAAAGGTAGAGCACAGCAGTCCTGATGTGAACATCAGCAGACGTATCTGTGGGGAGCTTTGGGAATCCTGACTTTAATGCGCTGCCATCCATGCATCTACCCGTCTGAATCGAGCCAATATTCCCGCCGGTCTGTATCCCTCAGTCCCGTGCAGTGTCCTGGGCCAGTATTTTACAGTGGCTTGGCCTGTGGTCGCCTGCCCAGCACAGCTTTGTTCTCCCGCGGCCGCTGCCATCTTGCCGGCCTGTGACTCTCCGGACAACACAGATCCCGGCCTGCCTGGAAGTAAGGACCGTCACCCACCCTCTCCTTCCTGCTCATCCGCCTCTCTACCAAAGTTCGGAGGCCTGTCTGGCTGCTGGGGGTGTCCATTGCGGCCGCAGCATGGCCTGGCATAGTGCGGCCTAGCGAGAGCTGTGACGCACAGCAATTTCCTGAGCTGGCATACCACAAGAGGGAGCCGCGGCTGGTCCGGAACTCCGATCTTCTTTGTCCATCCGCACGATCATCACTGCACACCACTGTCACAGCCTAGTGTGCTGCCCTACAGAGACTGGCTATATGCGCCAGCAGTGATACCCTGGAGTTGGACGGCCCTCTGCCATTTGCCTACCTCCGCTGCTCTGGGCCTTTTACACCCTTGTACCGCCTTATATCCTCACTGACCTGTCAGCTGTGTGCCTACTGCTAAGTGACTGGCGATCTTCTGTGGTCTGACAGCTGTGGCCGCCTTGGGTAGTCTGGCTGTCTCCTGGAAGCTCTTTTGGGCAAAGTTGTCTATCCTCCAAAGGTCTCTCTCTTGGTGCCTTATCAAATGTACTCCAAAAAGGGGAAGGCAAACTCCAGAGCTGCTAAGGGGGGGCTGTTGGGGCATCCTGTTTTACCAAGAAGCCAGCTGTTCTGCTTGCAGCCAGAGAATTGTCAAGATTCAGATATTTGTTATTTGCAACAACTGGTTTAGTGATCGCAAGGTAATTCTTGTGGATCACCGCCAGGCCTCCTCCTCTTTGCCCTATTCTGTTTTCGGTTATAATACGATAGTTTTCTGGCACCAGTTCACCTAGAATAGTGTTAGTCGGCTGTGAGCCAGCTTTCTGTAATAAAGAGGCAGTCTAAATCGTATTGTAGAATGAAATCATGGATTTCTAGTCAGTGTTTTACTGCCGATCTTGTGTTGATCAAAGCACATATGTGCTTGGGCTGGGGTAAATGGCTGGAATTTTTGACAGTCGATCGTCGATCTATTCTCAATAGTCGCTCAATTCTTAAGGCTTTTTTGGTGACGGCTGGTAGTATTGCGGCAAATCGCCTCAGACCCCAAATGGTTTCTGCAGAATATTGCAGATTAACCATGGTCGCCAAACACCAGGGGGGGGAGGTTTTTAAGGGTGATGGAGGGAAGATTAGCTGAATCCTCTCTCCTAGCTTGATCCAGAGGAAGGCAAAAAAAAACCTGGTCGAGCTGTGCCAATATGCTTCGGCAGGGAAAAAAATTCCTTCCTAAGAGGCGATCGGGCGAAGCCCTGGATCAAGTTCTAATTATGTTGAGAAGGGGGGGGGAGTGGGGATGAGGGGTACCCTTGTTGGGTGTAGCAAGATGGCCTCCGATCAGGCAGCAGGATCCAGGCTGCGGGCTGTCAGTTGGGTGGATCGGTGCTGCCAGGGAAGACTGGATCGGTGACTGGGAAAACAAGGTGTCCTTCTGGGGTAGGGGGGGGGGGGGGTTCTGGGCAATTTGGGCCGTTAGGTGGAGATTGCCGGTTGTGAGAAGCGCCGCGCTGCTAGGCCGCTGGTAAAGCCGCGGTCTTTCCTAGATCGCGGATGCCGCGACTCTCCACAGGCCGGAGCGGATGTCTGGAGAAATGACTGACGGTGGCGGGGAGGGGGTGAGGAGCGACTGTGGGCGCGCCTGGGGGATGTGAGGGAGGGCGATACCCTGAGGTTGTTGCTCCGTTCTTGTTGGGCCGCGGCCTATCCTGAAAAGGACGGCCTCGGACTGTCCCAACGGCGGAGGTGTGGAGGAAGAACAGTCTTTCCTGTGAGGCTGATGGGCAAGGATGCCTGCGGGAGGAGGCGGTGGTGGAGGAAAAAAGAAGCCAGCAGTACCCTTCCAAGGTGTTGTGACAAGGTGCTGCAAGCAGAGAGCTGTGAAAACCCTGCCTGCCTGTCTGATGCTGTCCCTGGGGAGAGCCGACTCGTTTGAGAGCGTCCTGCTCTCACTATCCCTATGGTGAGCAGACTAAGGTGAGAGCGTCTGCTGCACACCTCACTGACAGGAGTGCTATCCTGGGCCCAAACACACCTAGCCTAGTCTGTTAACAATTTTGTCAAATCCATTGTTGTGTTTTACCCTTCCCCTAAAATGTGTTCTAAAGTTGTTATGCCCCTGTAAGCGCTCACCTTGGCTGGAGTCCATATTGCAGAATTGTATGCTCACCCTTATAAATACACACAGCCCAAGGTAACAAAGTAAGAAGCTACCTGGGCTGTAAGTCTGTGCATGGGGTCTTGACAGGGATTTGCCAAAGGATGCTCAAAGTTAAGCCGTGGTTAGGGATTTCAGAATACACGATAAACATAGCCAGGGTCAAAAGCCGTAGTCAGTCTTGTAGCTGAAACAAAGCACAGGAATACAGGTACACAGGAACCTTTGGCAATGACAGGACAATCACAATGAACTGACAAATCCCTCAGAGTGAGGCAGTGTTTTATACCCTAGTTGATTGGGTAACCTGCCTCAGCTGGACCAGGAGGGACAGGTGCAGATTGCAAGAAGATTGTAGAATAATTACATTAATTTGGCTTTTTAGACCAAGATCTCTGTTTTGCAGGTTGAGTCTCCCTTTAACGTTGGAGATTTACTTGGCTTGGCAAAAGACAGGTCTTGAAATAAGTTAGGCTTGGATGAATGGTTTTTGAACGCAGTTGTTCTCCAGTGTCCAAGGTTTGACATGAGGTCAGCAGGTTCACAGATAAGAATACGCACAGAGTTCATGTGTCATAGAGCTGAACCAGAAATACATAGTCTTTGCATGTTTTAAAGTTAAAATCATGATCTTTAAACTTAAGCTACAATTTGATATTGTTGTTTAATTACAGTATTTAGAATTTGTGTGAAGTGATATATTTATATTTTTATATATATATTCAATTATGAGTTAATTATGCATTTGTAAGTTTTGGTATAGAACTTCTGAATCTTAAAGATATATGTTATGTAAGAATTTGGCATTTAACAGAAGGTTAACCCAATGGTTTTTAATAGAAAACAGCTATATGTTTCTGTCCATCAAAACAGCTTGAGAGAGATAGGTCAGCTTTTGGCAAGGTGATACAGACAAATATGGGGATAAGGGATAATCTCTATTCTGGAGTCAACCATGTTAGGACGATGGGTGGAGTTATGTAATTTAACTATAGTTTGAAGCCATATTAAGCATCTATGGAAGAGAGGGCATTACTTTTGTAGTTAGCTGACATATATTTTTTATTAAGATAAAAGGAGAGGTTTAACTGGCATACAGACACGCACACTTACATTACATATCTACACAGACACTTAAAAGGAATCACATCAAGGAAGACACTTTGTTTACTCTAGGCCTATACACAAGCTTACTTCACAAACAGCTGTTCTAGCAGACATCTCTCTCACTACAGAAGAAGCAAGAAGCTGAATCTTTTCCTGTAGATTTATTTTAAGCTTTTATTTCTAATTATCGTTTGTTTTTACTACATCAAGCTGTATGAAGATTTGAACTTTGTATGTATTTACAAGTTGATGCCAAGTGAGATGCGAATAAAACTCATTTTTTGAGTAAGCCTGGCTATTTGAACTTTTAAACGGAACGTCCTGAGAAAAGACGCTATTAACATAACACTTGTCAAAAGTCGCGCTTTTACATTAGGCGAGGCCAGCCCGTAATTGATCATTTTTTTCCTGACGTCTTGCCACAAGAGGGGGGAAGAGACGAACCGATTCATGAGACTTGAGGTCTCAGGAAAATCCGATCATAGAACCTAGAAAGGAGGTTTGCGCTTCATCGGACAAGAGGTCCAAGGGACCGAGCCAGCTAAGACGTGAAATACTCCTACGGTGAGTAGAAAACAATATGGAATTCATTGATGAATTAGTTAGAGATAGTAAGCTAGAATTTAAAGATGTGTCTTTATATCCAAATGACAGTCATCTTTGGGCCTATATGTACAGGTTATGCTTAGAAGCCAATGTTCAGATTGACAAATCAAAGTTTACTATGTATAAGCAGCATAAAAAGATAGCTAACATCTTAAAGTTGGTAAGAATATTTAACAAAATGATTATTAACCACTTAACCCACGGACCGTATTGCTGCCCAATGACCAGAGCACTTTTTGTGATTCGGCAGTGCGTCACTTTAACTGACAATTATGCGGTCGTGCGATGTGGCTCCCAAACAAAATTGGCGTCCTTTTTTCCCCACAAATAGAGCTTTCTTTTAATGGTATTTGATCATCTCTGCGGTTTTTATTTTTTGCGCTTTAAACAAAAATAGAGCGACTATTTTGAAAAAAATGAAATATTTTTTAAATTTTGCTATAATATATATCCCCAAAAAATATATAAAAAAAACTTTTTTTTTCCTCAGTTTAGGCCGATACGTATTCTTCTACATATTTTTCGTAAAAAAAAAAAGGAATTAGCGTGTGGTTTGCGCAAAATTTATAGCGTTTACAAAAAAGGGGGTAGTTTTATGGCATTTTTATTAATATTTTTTTTTACTAGTAATGGCAGAGATCAGCGTTTTTTTTTCAGTACCGAGACATTATGGTGGACACATCGGACAATTTTGACAAATTTTTGGGACCATTGGCATTTTTATAGCGATCAATGTTATAAAAATGCATTGGATTACTATAAAAATGCCATTGGCAGTGAAGGGGTTAAGTGTGTTCCTGGGTGTGTTCTAACTGTATGGGGGGGGTGGACTCACTAGGGAAAATCACTGATCTTCTGTACATACATCGTATGAACAGAAGATCAGCGTTTTCCTCGCTAACAGGACCGAGAGCTTTGTGTTTACACACAAAGCTCCCGGTCCCCGCTCTGTGACGAACGAGCGCGCGTGCCCGGCAGCAATCGCGTGTGGGCCGGCGGCGCGCGCGCGTGCCCCCTAATGGCCGCAAAAATGCGGACGTATAGCTACGGGCTCTCGCTCAGCAGAGGCACCGTCCCGCCGTATAATGACGGTGGGCGGTCGGCTAGAGGTTAATGTTGATTTACCTGCTAAAAATGTATGTACTTTAGAACAGACAGAATGTAACACATTACAGAACACAGGGAAACATGTAAATGTGTCTCAAGATTCTATTGATTGTCCAAATTGTGAGCTTTTTTGCAATTACATAGAGAATCTTGAGGAGCAACTTGACTCTAAAACAAATCTTTTGTAAAAACTCCAGAATGACAGTAGATTGACACAGATTGCTGTGTTATCTAAAGATGACAAAACAAAGAAGGCCTCTACATCAAAGCCTCAACCTTCCTATATTCCTGATAATTCAGAAATAAATGAAGATGCCGCTGAGGATGAAACAGAGGTTAGAAAGAGAAAATTACTTGACCGTGCAGCAAAACTGAAATTACAAATACATGACCAACTAATTAAAGTTTTAAAAGACATCCCAGCATATGATTTAAGAGCGGACGCTTTGCGTTAACGCAGACATATTTGAGTCCTACACTGACAGATACAACCTTAAAGACGAACAGCGTAATCATATATTTTATCTTTGGTTACCTGCACATTATGCTAGGCGACTAACAAAGTCACCTACTATTACTGATAATGGTCAGGAGATACATAGTGACAATTCAGACAGACTACGACAATTGTTATTATGCACGACAGGCGAAGAGTGTACCGTCCATTGAAATATTGGACTCCCTTCAAACGTCAGTTATAGAAAATCCATTCGATTTCATGCATAAATTATTATGCCGCGTACACACGATCACTTAATGTGATGAAAAAAAAACAACGTTTTGAAAAACGACACAAAAAATTGAAGCACGTTTTTCATTTTTTTTTGTCGTTTTTCACAAGACATAAAACGACGTTTGCCCCCACACACGGTCATTTAAATTGACGTTATTAAAAAACGTTTTTTTTTTTCATCACATAAAGTGATCGTGTGTACGCGACATTAAAAGCATTCAAGATGGTTTTGGGGGTAGATGATGAAAGCGATCCAGGGATTATTAAAGCATTTACAAAGAAATGTAAATATCTTGATCCAACTTCTTAAGCTATTGCACAAGAAAAAGAATCTTTATCAGAAGCGTTAAGTTTCATTGATAAAGTTAGAAGACAAATGAGACAGGGCAATCTTAAATCTAAAATCGCTTTGATTTAAAATGACACTTTAAAACAGAATAGTCAGACTACAGCAAAGACAAGCAGGACAGCTCCTAATAACTATGACAGGTGCAAGCAAGTGAGACAGAGAGAGCTCATCACTTGTTATTATTGCCAAAGACCAGGTCATGCACGTTACCAATGTAAACAGTTCTTAAGGAATATGCAGATGAAAGATTCAAGACATATAGGTAAAGAGAATGGACTTATACCTCTTGAACCTTCTGCTCCTCCTCGTCCAAATGTAACTCAATCTACTTCTCCCTATGCTCCTCTGATAAAACAAATCAGAGAATTATCAATCAGCAGTGGCAGTAATAGAAAGAGCTTCCACTCAGCCACTGGTGATTCAAACCCATTATTGCCTACCCCATGATTACAGAATAAAAAGGAAATAAAGTCTTATTATCTAGAATATATTACACCAATAAGTCTAGATAAATGTGGACGTCCTTATATCTAAGCAAAATTAAATGGTCAAAAACTCAATTTTTTGTGCGATACGGGAGCCGAGATATCGATTACAGGTGTAAAATTACCTCTTTTAGCAGATGCAGCAATTTGTACAGTTGTTGGGTTTAATGGATCAGGTAATTCTAAAGCTTCAAAGTGTACAAAGGTTTCATTTGAAATTCCTGGATATTCAGATACCGTGATCGATATCTGGTATTCTCAAGGTGCAGAGAATATAATTGGGACAAATATCATTCAACAAAGAGGTTGGATAATTGATCTAGGTAATAGTGTTATCTGGAAAGGTTCCATTATTCGTAAGCCTGTGGTAATTGACCCAGCAGATTACTGTGAAGTCGGCAGCATCTGTTTAGCAGAAGTGGTTGCAGAAGACCATAAATGGCCAGATATTGGTGACAATCGAGATCTGGAACAATTGGTCAAATCATACAAAAATCTATGGAGCCAAGGAAAAACGAGGCAGGTCTATTTAAAGGCGTAGAAGTAGACGTGCAAGCGCTGGACCCACCAGCTCAAAAGCAATACAAATTGCCTCCAGAGTCTATTGAACCAGTATCTGTTGTCATAAAAGAACTTTTGCAACAAGGTATCAGAAAAAAAAATTCTGTAGCAAACAATCCGTTATGGGTAGTACCTAAACGAGATGACCCTAGTTCATTCAGACTTCTGGTAGATCTCAGAATGCTGAATAAATATACTCCAAATTGTGCCCTGATAGTGGCAGAAACACCTGACATCATGTCCCGAATTGACGCAAAAGCTAAAGTGTTTTCTGTGATTGATATTGCAAACTTTTTTTTTTCGATAGCTTTGACCAAAAGTTGTCAATACAAATTTGCGTTTTGTTTTAACAATCAACAGTATACTTTCACTCGTCTTGTTCAAGGCCTGCACTTAAGTCCTAGCGTATTCCATCAAGCGCTAGCGAAAGTCTTATCAAAATTTTCTAGGCCAGACTGTATTTTGCAATATGTAGAGGACGTCTTGTTGCTAACGGAAAATGAGGCAGAACATTTGACCCTTCTAGCGGAATTGTTTGATCTGCTGCATGATGCAGGTCTCAAGCTGAATAGTCGTAAAGTTCAGCTCATACAACGCGAGGTCAAGTTTCTCGGTATTCAGATAAGCCCGGGTAAACGCCAACCTTTGCAAAAAAGGGTTAATGCTATTGCTGCACTTCCCGTACCAACCACATTTAAAGCTCTGAGACAATTCCTAGGATTAGTGAATTTTTCCAGAGAGTACATTGAGTCATTTGCTGAGAAAGCAAAAAGTCTGTACAATCTTCTAAAGACCAATGAGGAAAATGGTTTTGGTCCTTGGACAGAAGTACAGCAAAGAGATTTTTAATCTCTAAAAAAGGACTTGCAAACTGCACCAGCCCTGGCAACAGTAGAAAAGCAAGCAGAATTTGCTTTGAAGGTGCATACATCTGAAAATGCAATTTCTTCAGTGTTACTTCAATTATAAGGAGGAAATTGGAGGATTTTGGGATATTTCTCCAGACTTTTAACCCCAGTTGTGGTTTTGAAACATATGTAAGACATTTGGTAGGAGTTCACTATGCAGTGAAGGCAACTGAGCACATAATAATTTAACCAAATTATCTTACAAACTCCGCATTCCACTTTGAAATTTCTCCTTGAGAAAAATATTCAAGGTGTTTCCAATCAAAGATTTTCACAATAGTTGTTGGCTTTATCACCTAATCAGATCCAGATTGAACATAATGCCAAATATGTACTCCCTCAATTGAAAACAAGATAAAGTTTATTAATACAAGGCAATAACATGACATAAAATTAAAACCATGATAACCATACACAACACCATTAGAAGATCCCTATTAGGGGATGATGCAGAGGGTTGGAGGTCGCAGAAACTCAACTAGTTTCGTGGCGTAGCCACTTCATCAGGAGCATGTCTGAAAATAGTAATAAAACAGAAGATAAGGTCACAAAGGAAGACAAAACAATATAAAACATCAAGGGGACACGGGGATCAGTCCCTTACCTAAAAAGCCCCACCAAGGGAAGCACGGCAGTGGTGGCAGTAGAATTAGTATCTGGAACCACGTCATGAATAGGGAAAGGTGAGGGAAGTGGTGCAGCACGCGTGATCACTAAGTAATGGTGGAAAAAGTCGAATGGTGAGTGTTGGTGGATGAGGGGGACAGGTAGTGAAGGGAAAGGGGGGAAAAGAGAAGGGGGGGTGGGGGTCGGGAAGGAAGGGGGGGGAAGGATGGGGGGGATGGAGGAGAAGCAAGGAAAGGTACAGGAAACAAAGAGAGGGGAGGGGGAGAAGGAAATGGGGGGAAGGGTAGTAGGGAGGGAGGAAAGGGAGGCAAAGGCCAAGGGGGGGTGCAGGGAACTAGAGGAAAAGAGGGATCTGGGGAGGTGGAAGGAGTGAGTAGTAAAAGGGTGGAAGAAGGATGGAAATGGGAAGACGGGGTTGAAAGAGGTGCAGGAAGGAAGGTGTATTGGGTAAAAAGGGGAATTGGTGGATACATACAGGGGTCCTGGGTAGAGGAGCACGGCTGAAGCACGTGTATATGCCATCGGTGATATGGTTAATAAGGAGGGGATTGGTGTGATCCCAGAATAACATCAAGGTAATGATGCTGACCTGTGTCACCTGGTGAATAAATGATTAAAATAGGGATTATATACAACATAAACGTAGAGGGGGCAAAGGTGAGGAGGGAGCGAGGGGGGGGAATGAGCGGTGGACTGCATAAGAGATCTAGGGGAAACGTACTAAAGGCTGGATAAAGCGGCAGTGGTTCCCGGATCCAGCATGGGTAGGGCTGGAAGCCAAGGGGTTCTGGTGTGTCCTCCACCCGGCGTAGCCGACTATCGTGGGTGAGGACCGCGGCGCAAGGACGACGGGTCAAGCCAGAGAGCGTGACGCCAGCGCAGGTACGCGCACGCGTCATGCTCTGGTGTCCTCAACATGAGGGCGGGCACCCGCACTCAGATATATATAGTGTTGAGGACCAGCTAAGTAGAGTGGTGCTGTAAGAGGGCCGAACAGGTATTGGGTCATTACAGGGGGGTGTGTCCATGGCACCTAGGCCGGCCCATAGCTGGCAGGGCGGGGTGAACGGCTGAGCCCAGTAAAAATATTATTGGCATATTAGATACAATTTAAAAAAAGGTAAATATAAAATACAAAGCAGGTTGATAAAAAGTAATATATATAGAATAATTGTGTCTAGTTGGTAACTAGACACCAAGGTGGACCAGAGCAATGCCTGTGAGTGTTGTGATTGAGAAGTGCAGATGAGACCTATAGGGGGTATAGCCGCATGTCCCACAGTGACTGTAGTCTGTGTGGGATCGCAGCATCCATATATGGCCAACAACGTAATCTCAAGATGAAATAGGAATGCTAAGGCTGCCCCCGCAGTGGTAGTTTGCATTAGGGCAGACCTACGCATTCAGTCAAGGGGATACCTGGGTTGCCCTGACCAGTCTGGGGGTGCAGCAAACTAAGGACGGGATTGCAAGCCAAGTGTCTCATGCCAACACTGGACCCAAACCTAGTCACAGGAAAATTGCTGAAGTCACACCAATTGAAAAAAATATAAATGTATAGATAAAAGTACATAAGAGGCTACTCCCCAGAAAACTGCAGAGTGTTGGGTGGGCAGGATGCGGGGGACACTGCCAAGTGCCAGTCGCATGCCGCCAACCAGAGAACGGCCCAGGTGTGTTATCCACCTAATAGTATAATTATTGGAGCCTCTAGGATAGAATACATAATTGTTGAGATAAAAGGTACCATCAGCCTGAAATTCTGAATATAGATAATTGAGTCTAAGGTCCCCAAACCCAAGAACCCAGAGTGAGCAAAGGGCCAGTAGGACTGTTGCGGTACTAGTAAAAAGATAGCAGTATCAATGTACAAAAATTTAAAACAAGATAAAGTTTATTAACCACTTGCCCACGGTGTCATAGGAAAAATACGTCATGATTTTAAAGATGGATATCTCGGTAACGGCAGCAGCTGCTGCCACAACCGAGATATCCATCTTTTCCGTGGGCAGTGCTGTACACGATAATGGCGGTCCCAGCGGCGGATTCGCCGCAAGATCGCCGTTATCGGTGGCGGGAGAGGGGCCCCCCCCGCTCTCCCGCGCCCTCCGTCGCTTACCGGAGCCGTCGGTAGCGGCGGAGGCGATCGGGTCCTCTTGCTGGCTGTGTTGGGATACGAGTGAGGGAAAAATCGCCCCCACCCGTCCCCCATAGCTCTGCTGGGCGGAAGTGACGTCAAAACGTCAGTCCCGCCCAGCGTCTTAAAGAAACATTTTTTTTTTCTGAGATTTGAAAAATTACATTTTTTTTTTTTTTTTTTTTGCATTTAAGCCTAAATATGAGATCTGAGGTCTTTTTGACCCCAGATCTCATATTTAAGAGGACCTGTCATGTTTTTTTCTATTACAAGGGATGTTTACATTCCTTGTAATAGGAATAAAAGTGATAATTTATTTATTTTTATTTATTTCGATGTATAAAATTATAAACTAATTAAAAATAAATAAGAAAACAAAAAAAAATGTAAAACGCCCCGTCCCGACGAGCTCGCGCACAGAAGCGAACGCATACGCGAGTAGCGCCTGCATATGAAAACGGTGTTCAAACCACACAAGTGAGTTATGGCCGCGATCGTTAGAGCGAGAGCAATAATTCTAGCCCTAGACCTCCTCTGTATCTCAAAAAATGCAACCTGTAGAATTTTTTAAACGTTGCCTATCGAGATTTTTAAGGGTAAAAGTTTAACGCCATGCCACGAGCGGGCACAATTTTTAAGCATGACATGTTGTGTATCATTTTACTCGGCGTAACATTATCTATCACAATATATAAAAAAATTGGGCCAAATTTATTGTTGTCTTATTTTTTTATTCAAAAAAGTGTTTTTTTTTTTTTTTTTCAAAAAAAAGTGCGCTTGTAAGACCGCTGCGCAAATACGGTGTGACAAAAAGTATTGCAATGACTGCCATTTTATTCTCTAGGGTGTTAGAAAAAAATATATAATATTTGGGTGGGTTTAAGTAATTTTGTAGCAAAAAAAAACAGTTTTAGTCTCGTAAACACCGAATCTGAAAAACAGGCCCGGTGGGCAAGTGGTTAATACAAGGCAATAACATGACATAAAATTAAAACAATGATAACCATACACAACACCATTAGAAGATCCCTATTAGGGGATGATACAGAGGGTTGGAGGTCGCAGAAACTCAACTAGTTTTGTGGCGTAGCCACTTCATCAGGAGCATGTCTGAAAATAGTAATAGTAATAAAACAGAAGATAAGGTCACAAAGGAAGACAAAACAATATAAAACATCAAGGGGACACAGGGCTCAGTCGCTTACCTAAAAAGCCCCACCAAGGGAAGCACGGCGGTGGTGGCAGGGCACATATCCCATATGGTAGCCATGGGAGGGCATGTGTGTACACACATGCCCTCCCATGGCTACCATATGGGATATGCCCTCCCATGGCTACCATATGGGATATGCCCTCCCATGGCTACCATATGGGATATGCCCTCCCATGGCTACCATATGGGATATGCCCTCCCATGGCTACCATATGGGATATGCCCTCCCATGGCTACCATATGGGATATGTGCCCTGCCACCACCGCCGTGCTTCCCTTGGTGGGGCTTTTTAGGTAAGCGACTGAGCCCTGTGTCCCCTTGATGTTTTATATTGTTTTGTCTTCCTTTGTGACCTTATCTTCTGTTTTATTACTATTTTCAGACATGTTCCTGATGAAGTGGCTACGCCACGAAACTAGTTGAGTTTCTGCAACCTCCAACCCTCTGTATCATCCCCTAATAGGGATCTTCTAATGGTGTTGTGTATGGTTATCATTGTTTTAATTTTATGTCATGTTATTGCCTTGTATTAATAAACTTTATCTTGTTTTCAATTGATGTACATTGATACTGCTATCTTTTTACTAGTACCGCAACAGTCCTACTGGCCCTTTGCTCACTCTGGGTTCTTGGGTTTGGGGACCTTAGACTCAATTATCTATTTTCAGGATGATGGTACCTTTTATCTCAACAATTATGTATTCTATCCTAGAGGCTCCAATAATTACTCCCTCAATTAATGGAGTATAATGGATTAGAACATGAGTGTTCATGTGAAGTCCAGGATACCTGTTCTCCTCTGTTTCGCCGAGAAGCAGAGCTGACTGATGAACCAGTGTTTGTAGATGGTTCACGTTACTGTGTTTCAGGAGAGTATTTTGCAGGCTATGCAATCTGGTTTCCTAAAAGAGGATATGCCATACAACACAGATTTCCAGGACACTTTTCAGCACAAAAAGCTGAATTGTTAGCAGTAGAAACAGCACTGACTGTAGCCAATGAAGAGAACAAGGGTCCACTAGCAATCTATAGTGACAGTTCATACGTTGTGCATTCTCTTACTGACTGCCAATTTGGAAAAGAAGAGGTTTTGTAGACGCATCCAACAAAGTTTTGGTACATAGAGACCCACTAGAATACATTTTTGCACTAGCAGAGAAAAATCCTTGTGTCTATGCTATTGTAAAGGGACCAGCACATAAAAAAGACAATGATGAGCCAAGCATAGGTAACGGGACAGCTGACACATTAGCAAAGGAAGCAGCTGGTTGTCGAACAGCCAGAGATTCCAATTGAGCCTGTTTCAGTGAATATAGTCAAAAAGACAGATACCCTCTTTTGCAGAAGAACAGAAAAAGGATCAGTACTTATCTGGTTCTCAGGGGGATTCTAACGTTCCCTTTGTTTGTGAAAATGGGATATTGTGCCACGATTCAAATGGGCATCTGCGTCCTGTATTACCAAAACATTTACAAGGTGAGTTTACAAAATATAATCATGAAAGCTTAGGCCATGTAGGAAAGCAGAGATTGCTAGAAGTTCTCAAAGAAAAGTTTTACTGGGAAAAAATGGAAGAAACTGTAGACAAGGTGATTCAATCTTGTCTTATTTGTGCTCAAGTGAACCCCAGACCAAAGGGACAAAAGCCTCCCTTACAAAGAGTTCCTCCAGCTGATGGTCCACATTACAAATTGACTATATAGGACCATTGCCTACAGGAAAAAATGGGTTCAGGTATGCGCTTACAATCGTAAATGTGTTTTCTAAGTGGGTTGAAATCTTACCTGCTCATACAAATGATGCATTAACAGATTGTTCATCAATCATGTTTTTCCGACTTGGGGGATCCCAATGAACCTCAGTTCAGATCAAGGATCGCATTTTACAGGTAAGGTAATGCAAGCAATGTGCAAAATTCTGGGAGTCCAACAAAGATTTCATGTTCCATACCATCCACAATCTGCAGGTATTGAACAAATGAACAGGACTATCAAATCCAGGATTGCAAAAATGTTATTAGACAAAGGAAATACATGGGTAGATGCTGTACCTTATGTTCTGATGAGTATCAGAAGTACATCATCCTCATCTACTCACTACAGTCCATTTGAACTAATGGCAGGTAGAAAAATGCCACTTGTGTTCCCACATGAACCGTTTTTGTCCACTCCGCAAAAAGAAGCAATTGAGAAAACCAAATGGTTACAGATGTCGCAAGACAATCTGAACACCATTTTGCCACATGCAGCTTCTCACATGCAGAAAATTATTTCTCCACATACCTCAAAATTTGAGAAAGGTGGACAAGTCATGATTAAAACCTTTAGAAAAAGCGGACCATGGCAAAGTAATTGGGAAGGTCCTTTTGAGATTTTGGATACACTAGGTGTAATGATACAAGTCCAAAGGCCTCTCAATTTTGTGAAAAATGCACGGAGACAACAAAAAATATGGGTTCACGCTGATCAATGCAAATTGTTTATGCCAAGATAATGATATTGCATTTTTTTTACAGATATGGCATCTGATAACCAAACATGGAGAAACAACACACTACAAGAAGAAATAAAACTTCAGAAAATTGGAAAGCAAGAAAATACACAAAAAGGAGAAAATTCATTATCTCAGGACTCCTTATTCCATTAATGACATTTTTCTTCAGCAGAACATAACAAGACTGAGACCCTACATAAAAGAGACTTGCAGCTATCCAGAAATGACACTTTCCGAGATACAGTGACTTTGAAGCAAGCAATGACATATATGGATATGCTTGCATAGGATATGGGGTTACTTGTTGCGTGAATTTTTATTTTTTCCATAGCAACATTATTGAAATAGACGCCAGAATAGAATCCAAGACAAAGTTCACAAAAATGCAAGGATCGTATGTACATAGTAATACAACTGGTACATATGAGTGTAATTTAACAGATATGGGATTCTGGGTTGTAGTTATAAAAGGAAATGAGACTACAGCTTGGACTGGTGATGTAACCAATGCTAAGGTACATACTCCTTCTGTGGGAGGCTCCAAAACTGATATTTGGTTGCAAACACAATATTATTTACAGTTTGTAGATCCTGAGCATTTACAAATCACAGGAGATGTAACTAGAGTATGGGATTTTCAAATGACAAGAAGTTTAGCTCAGGTCAAAGTGAAGGTGACGATTACTGTTGTGGATTGGATTATTCCAGACATAAAGGTATCTCCAAAATTTCTTAAAATAGAAGAAGGAAAAGATAATTTAACTTTAATGTGTACTACGCAAATAGAATTACCTCAAAATTCACTATTAACTTGGAAGAGAAATTGTGAGTTGTTGGGCAGTCTTTTCTATAGCTCAGCTAACATAATTCGTAAGGGCAATTTTGGTAATTTATATTGGAAGAATAATAGTTTGATTTATCATCACACTAGTTCAAATCTAAATGACTCAGGTATATATGAGTGTTGCCTATCATTAGAAAATTATCCTATGAAATGTGATCTTGCAAATGTTGTAGTTTTATCGCCTGAATGTACTAACGAAAAATGTATTCCCGCCAGTCCTTTTCAAATTAATTATTTCCAATCCAGACATCTTTTAAAAGGACATTTTGTGATTATACTTTGGAAATTTAAAATTTCTGAAAATTTCATCAAGGTATCCTCAATGTCAAGAGTATTTAGTTAATATGGAATTGGGTATTGATAAATGGTTCGGAACTAATAATAAAAACAACAGCAGGAATAAACAAGGTATTGTAGGAGGAATTGGTACTTTTGGAAGTATTACCAATAGTATAGCTATTGCTACATTAAAGTCTGATCTAGAAGCATCAGGTTTAGTGGGAAGTAAAAGTATCAAAGTTCAGAGAAATTTAAACCAAATATTAGAAAATATGGTAATGAAGACAGCAACGGTTATAGGTCCATCTATAATCCATTTACAAAATATTACTTTGGATTTAATGAACAGTGAACAACATTCCCACAGCCAGACTATGTCTAGAAATAGACAGAGTATTCTACCAATTTTAAAATAACAGCTCAAGCATTCCAAAGTGGAATAACTCCTCTAGGTATTTTGCAAAGTTTACCTAATGAATATGTATTTGCAAAAAATCATACAAATTTATGGGTAGGATGTAATCGGCATGAATGCTTTAGTACCTCAATGATTCCTATAGCTGAAAAAGAACAAATGTTGGTTCCAATTACAGTCTTAGGATTACCAGTAAGTGATACTCAATTGTTATATTATCAAATGCAGTTTACCGATTTTGCTTTGGATAGTAATTTTTCAGAACCAGGACAACTTGATCTATCTTCATGTTTACATTTTCAATCAAAAATAATCTGTTTGCCTAAGCAGGACGAAGGAATTTTTCATTCTTGTTTTCATAATCATTCATTATGTAATGCAAGAATAGAAAAAGTAAAAACTTCTTCTGACTTAGGCTGGGTTCACACTACGATTTTCCCGTCCGTCAGCTGCATACGATTTCAGTTTTGAAAACGTAGGGGCCCGTACGGGAAAACGCATAAATAGACAATGCATTGCAAATCGTATGCACTCAGATGCATCCGGGTGCGTACGATTTGCTGGCAAAACGTTTTTTAACAGTACGCAAAACCGTGTTCGACCACGGTTTTGAGGCCGTTTTTGAAACCGTATGGCAAACGCATACGTTTTTTTTTAACGTGAAAGTCAATGCGGTTCCATACGTATAAACCGTATGCGTTTTTCGAAGCAGATGTGAAACCACTTCTACTTCCTGCCAAATTTCAATAAAACAAGAAAATCTTTATTTATTAAATGACACTAATTCCAAAAACGTATGCGTTTTTTTAATCAAAACCGGATGGAACCGTACGCACTTTTTGAAACCGTATACGTTTTATAAACGCATACGTTTCACTTTTGGGCATACGTTTACGTACGGTTCAATCCGTTTCAGCCGCATACGTTTTTCCATATAAATCGCATGCGGCTGACGGACGGGAAAATCGTAGTGTGAACCCAGCCTTAGTTACTTCAGTGGGAAAAAAGGTTTGTTTTCAAGTTATGACTAGCACTGAAACAGTTAAAGCTTTTTTCCTATCCTGTACCCAAATAGAAATCCTGAATCAAGGTTTGTATTGTATAGAAGGAGACTTTACAGGAATTAGTATAAATGGCGTTAGAGTCAATTTGACCAAAATTCTTATGAGAAATGTGGGTGCTCTTCCTGTACAATATAATATATCTCAAGTAGATGAATTCCCATGGAAAGAATGGGCAGATATCATACAAAAGGATAAGGGCTTATTAATTGCTTTATCTGAAGAACTTCATAAGGCAGATATTGGGCCAGATTCACAGAGCGATTACGCCGGCGTAACAGGAGATGCGCAACGGAAGTCAAAATTTGCGCATGCGTTTCGATGCTCCGCATCCCCAAATCGAGATACGCAAGAAATCTACTATTTTTTGTCCAGCGTAATTTCGATAGACAGGCGCATCCGTCCGCGCAAAACTGCGCTAGACACGCCATTGATTTGCTATTCAAATATGCTAATGAGGGAGTTACAGGGATCCACAAAAGAACGTTGCTGCAGCGCAGGCTATGCGCTGTGCGCAACAGCTGCACGGCCTGTCTAAAATTAGACCATATAAAAGGTGGTATAAAATTTGACAATTCGTCTACATGTCAGAGAAAGCAACACTGTTAGTGAGGAGCTGAGCAGTCACACGTGTTGCACAACAATCTGTATGCCAACATGCCAGGGACATCCTCGCTCATCCTATACTACTATACTATCCTATACTACTGAATTTAGAGGAGCAAAGAAGGATGAGGGCACGGTAGAGGATATACCGCACATCTCTTTGGCATGAGTGATTCTGAGGTGTATCGCATCTTCAGATTCACCCCCTCATGCCACCCTGGAATTAACCATAACCCTGTAGGATGACATCACCAGCCCAACACACCCCTCACATGCAGTGCAGCCACTGGTCAAGGTCATGGCAACACTCCATTTCCTTGCCAGTGGCTCTTTTCAAAGAACAAGTGGAGTGGTGGCTGGGATGTCACAATCCTCCATGAGCAGATGTGTGCACCAGGTTATCCCTGCAATCCTCAGACGCATGGCCAACCAAATCGTCAAACCAACCACTGAGGACCTGCGGCTGAAGGCAATGACAGATTTGTACAGAATTGCTAGATTCCCACGCACCGTGGGGGCCATTGATTGCACACATGTGGCACTCCAGCCCCCCCCCCCCCCCCCATGAGACAGAGCACATATACCGCAATCGGAAGCATTGGCATTCCATCAACGTACAGGTGATAGTCGATGCCCAAGGCCTCATATGGCACGTCCGTGCCAAACACCCCAGATCCAGCCATGACAGCTACAGATACAATCAGAGCCCCATCCGAATGGAATTCGAACAGAACGTGTATGGGGGACACATGGCTGGTTGGTGAGTGACATGGGTGGCAGGCATGACTGTCCCCCCATGATGCACACATCACAAGGGGCACATGCATGACTAACATCCTCCTGTCTTTTCCCTTACAGGTGACTCTGCATATGCACTGGGACCCCATCTCATGACTCCTATCTGGAACCCCCAAACCCCAGGAGAGGAAAGATACAATGAAGCCCACGCCCAAACACGTGCAGTGGTGGAGCGCACCTTTGGCCTCCTGAAGTCACATTTCCGATGCCTGGATAAGTCTGGGGGGACCCTGTTGTATTCCCCAAACTTTGTGTGCCAGATCATCAGTGCATGTTGCATTCTGCACAACTTTGCAGTGAGAAAGGGCCTGCAGATTGACATACGTGATGACCTGATTCCTGAACCAGACAATCCCCCCCTAACCGAGGTTACCCCGTCTTATGTGGGAAGAGCAGCCAGGAGACAGCTCACATTAGGCATCTTTGCACGTTAAACACACACATTAATCATGGCACAATGAGAATGCATGCATGCACACCACTGTGGTCCCTAGCACAGACACATCACATCCTCATCTAATTGGATTAGCACAAGCCCACCATGCTGGACTTGTGAGCAGCAACGCCACGGCTCCAATTGTGTCACTGTACTTTCATACACCATTCACACAGACATGGGAATCACTTCTCCTTGGTCCTGGGGAACCCTTCTCCACCAAAACTGAGGGTGACACCCCTTTGTCGGCAGGAATATCACCCTCACATTCCAAAAACATTCACATCACAAAAAAAAATTCCAGCAAAAAAAAAAGGGGGAAAACAAATTAAAGGGGTTGTAAAGACAAAAATATTTTCCTCTTAAATTAAAGTCTGACAATAGCTGATGAAGTAAAAAGTAATGTTTTGCATTATAACTAGTTTGATACCTGTTGAAATCGAGCTGTTTTATTCACCTCTGTCACTCCTGAATCGTTATTCTCACTGACTTCCTGGTTTGCGGTGCGCATTCATTCTTGCTACATCACGGCCTAATGGGAACTAGAGTAACCATTAGGCTTAGCCTCCATGCCTGTGAGGGATAAGAGAGCATCTTCACGCAGGGCTGTAGTCATAGGGAGGGGGTGAGCACATTCTACTTTCCACCATGCAAAACAGCTCAGGTGCTGGTGGAAAGCAAGAAGAGGAGAGACAGGAAATGGCATTTTCAAACCTGGATTGCTGTATTTTGGAGGTCAAAAGGAAAAACGAGGTAAGTGATATTTAAGTGCTCTGGCTTTCAGCAATCAATTGATCTAATGAAAAACGAACCTTTAGTGTTCCTTTAATGCCGTTGGCGTGAGCCACGCCTGGGGAGCACTTGGCCACGGCCCCGGCTCCTCAGGGGAGACTCATGGGGAGGGGGGGTAATCCGGGGAAGGAGGAGCAGCCCCTGGTCTCTGCCCTCCAAGGCCACGGCAATTCTGTTCAGGCCAACACCTAGTGTTGCCGTATTGGCCTGGATAGCCTGGGTAAGGGCCCTCACATCCTGCCCAACGTCTGCTGTAGTAGTCTGCAGTACATTTAGGCAGTTTGTAAGAGCCCGGGAGTGGCAGTCTAGGTCCCCAAGCATATCCTTTATGGAGGACAGGCTCTCCTCCATCCGCCCCAAAGTCTGGCTGACCTGTCCCAGATGGCGGGTCTGAAGGGCTCGGCCACCCCCCTGGTCTTCTGGGACGACTTCCTGCCTCCAGCTGAGGCTTGTGGCCGGGGAGAATGGGAGGACCTTGGGAGAGGAGCCCTGTTGGGGAAGGAGTGGGAGGGGCAAGCCCTTATGGAGGGCTGGCTGCTGCCAGCCAGAGAGGAAGACTCCTCCAAAAATAATCCACTGGCTGACATGACATCCTCCTCAACCTCCTCCGAGGACTCCGGCCTTGTCGGGGGGTCCTCATCAGGCTGGGATGGTGCGGTCAGCCCAGATGGCCCAGCACCCTCCTGCTCATCTGTGGATGACACAAAACATTCACAGGTTGGAGAATCCACACACTTGCCACATATTCCCTTTCACCCCCTCCCCCACTCATGCTACACACCTGATAGGGCAAAAAAAACCTTACCTGGCATCACACCTTCATGACTGGAGTCATAGCCAGGCAGGCCCTCCACCTGTTGTCTATGAAAGGTGTGGGCCACCGCACGCTTCTCCGCTGTCAGCTGAACAGGGCATGGTGGGCCTCCTCCAGTGGCCCTGGCATGGGCTGCCATTTTGGCCAGCTTCTTTCTGACCAGACGCCGGAGGTCATTGATCTTCTTTTCAATCCCCGACCGGGTCCCCCCCCCCCCCCAATGCATTCACCTCGTCAGTAAGGTTCTGCAAGATCTCACGCCTCCTGGCCGGGGGGGTGTTGACACTCTCAGGGCCGTGGAGGAAACGCCCATATTGGGAAATGGCCCGGGCAAGAATTTGTCTCCCCCAAAGTAAAATTTTACTTCCTCTTCCTCTCAGTCATACTCATACAAAAACTCTCTCCCAAACAGTCAGCAAAAGTCACTCACAAAAACAAGCCGGAAAAATCAAGCAAGAAAACAAACAAAAAACTATCAACCAAAAAGTCTCACAAGCAGTCACCAAAAAACACTTTCAAATATATTCTACCAAACACTAGATCAAACAGTCCACAAATCACAACGCTTGAACACAAGCACCTTGCTGTATAGGGAGGGATACAAAGGGATGTACTTTTGCAAAGGAAGTGCGTTTGTGTCCGTCTATGCTGTCTGCGTAGTTCACTAAGTTGCCCTGGTCTACTTTCACTGATTGCGCCATTCCCGAGTTGTGAGCATGCGCACAGAGGTGCTCACCATGGTCTGCTTCATGTGCGCGAGCCGGCCGGCCCTTCATTTGCATGGGGCCACGGCTCATTTCAATGTAACACGCCCACGTCCTTCCCAATTTGAATTACTCCGAAATTACATTGCACAGGCGCTATTTTCTGCGCAAATCAATCGAGAATACGGTGATTGCGCCGCTACATTGCGGCAGTCTAACGTAAAGGAGGTGCGCTACGCTAGTCAAAAAATGTGCCGATGTACGTGAATCTGGCCCATAGTGTTTAAGCATGAGCAAGGAATGTTACAAGTAATAGAACATGAATGGTTAGCGCTATCATCAAATTCTTTTTGAACGAATTTTAAGAAAACCATATCAGATTGGGGAAACACTTCAGTAGCTACTGCAGCTGGAAATATATTATTGCATCCAATAGTTATTATATTATTATATTCATTATTATGGTATTATGCATTTTATTTCAAATCTGTATTATGGTTAAAATGAAACAATTTTACAAATTAATGAAGAAATGATGACAAGTATTCTTACTCGGAGAATCACTTCTGGCTTAACTGATCCAATGGTAAACTGTGGTACATCTGGAGCGACTGATTCAAAATGTGTGTGAAAGGGCCATAAATGAAGTGTGCGTGATTTAGGTAATATAATAAATTATATTTAGGGGGAATTGTAGACCAAGATCTCTGTTTTGCAGGTTGAGTCTCCCTTTAACGTTGGAGTTTTACTTGGCTTGGCAAAAGACAGGTCTTGGAATAAGTTAGGCTTGGATGAATGGTTTTTGAACGCAGTTGTTCTCAAGTGTCCAAGGTTTGACATGAGGTCAGCAGGCCAGTAGGTTCACAGATAAGAATACGCACAGAGTTCATTTGTCATAGAGCTGAACCAGAAATACATAGTCTTCGCATGTTTTAAAGTTAAAATCATGATCCTTAAACTTTAGCTACAATTTGTTGTTTAATTATTTAGAGCTTGTGTGAAGTTATATATTTATATATATATTCAATTATGAGATAATTATGCATTTGTAAGTTTTGGTATAGAACTTCTGAATCTTAAAGATATATCTTATGTAAGAATTTGGCATTTAACAGAAGGTTAACCCAATAGTTTTTAACTGCTTCAGCCCCGCCTGCCGTCATTTTACTGCGGGAATGTAGCTCTCCTGGGCGAGAGCCCATAGCTATACGTCCGCATTAAAGCGGCCACTAGGGGGTCGCGCGCACGTGCCCGCCCGGCGGGTATGATGGCCGCCAGGCACACGCGATCGCTCGTTACAGAGCGGGGACCAGGAGCTATGTGTGTAAACACAAAGCTCCCGGTCCTGTCAGCGGAGGATACGCTGATCTTCTGTTCATACAATGTATGAACAGAAGATCAGTGATTTCCCCTAGTGAGGCCACCCCCCCATACAGTTAGAACACACCCAGGAACACACTTAACCCGTTAACCCCTAGTGTTAACCCCTTTACTGCCAATGGCATTTTTATAGTAATCCAATGCATTTTTATAGCATTGATCGCTAAAAAAATGCCAATGGTCCCAAAAATGTGTCAAAAGTGTCCGAAGTGCCCGCCATAATGTCGCAGTACTGAAAAAGAAAATGCTGATCGCCGCCATTGCTAGTAAAAAAATATATATTAATAAAAATGCCATAAAACTACCCCCTATTTTGTAAACGCTATAACTTTTGCGCAAACCAATCAATAAACGCTTATTATGATTTTTTTTACGAAAAATATGTAGAAGAATACGTATCGGCCTAAACTGAGGTTTTTTGGGGGATATTTATTATCGCTCTATTTTTGTTTATAGCGCAAAAAATAAAAACCGCAGAGATGATCAAATACCACCAAAATAAAGCTCTATTTGTGGGTAAAAAAAGGACACCAATTTTGTTTGGGAGCCACGTCGCACGACCGCGCAATTGTCAGTTAAAGCGACGCAGTGCCGAATCATAAAAAGTGCTCTGGTCATTGGGCAGCAATATGGTCTGGGGGTTAAGTGGTTAATAGAAAACAGCTATATGTTTCTGTCAATCAAAACAGCTTGAAAGATAGGTCAGCTTTTGGCAAGGTGATACAGACAAATATGGGGATAAGGGATAATCTCTATTCTGGAGACAACGATGGGTGGAGTTATGTAATTTAACTATATTTTGAAGCCATATTAAGCATCTATGGAAGAGAGAGCGTTACTTTTGTATTTAGCTGAAATATATTTTTATTAGGATAAAGGGAGAGGTTTAACTGGCATACAGACACGCACACTTACATTACATATCTACACAGACACTCAAAAGGAATCGCATCAAGGAAGACACTGTGTTTACTCTAGGCCTATACACAAGCTTACTTCACAAACAGCTGTTCTAGCATACATCTCTCTCACTACAGGAGAAGCAAGAAGCTGAATCTTTTCCTGTAGATTTCTTTTAAGCTTTTATTTCTAATTATCTTTTGTTTTTACTACATCAAGCTGTATAAAGATTTGAACTTTGTATGTATTTACAAGTTGATGCCAAGTGAGTAAGCCTGGCTATTTGAACTTTTGAACGGAACGTCCTGAGAAAAGACGCTATTGACATAACACGTGTCAAAAGTTGCGCTTTTACAGAGATCCAGAGAAAGGTGATCAGCACATCATTCAGAACCACCTTAGCTGGAAAGCAAGCAGAATACCAAACTAAGGAGTGGCTCAGAAGTAAAGAACTTAAGCAGCAACAGAGAGGTCCCAGGTTTAATACCACCCAGAGCCACTTGGGGCACGACCACGCCTCGCTGTCTGCTTGGCACGGTAGAGACCGTGGCAGCCCCTCACTACACGTGACTGAGGTGTAATCGGCACACTGTTAACTCCTCTCATACCAATGCATTCCAGTAGGTGTACAATCCTTTTAAACTTTTAGGCCACGTACACACGATCGGACCAAACCGATGAGCCTGGTCCGACGGACCGTTTTCATCGGTTCACACTAAAGTGGTCTGATGTGCGTACACACCAATGGGCCAAAATCCAATCGGGCCAGAGCGCGGTGACGTAGAACACAACGACGTGCTGAAAAAACGAAGTTCAATGCTTCCAAGCATGCGTCGACTTGATTCTAAGCATGCGCGGATTTTTGGCCCGATGCTTTTGCGTACTAATCATCGGTTTGGTCCGATGGTCAGGCATCCGTCGGACAGATTTTAAAGTAAGTTTTAAAACTTTGGTCCGACGGACAATGGGCTGTACACACGATCGATTTGGTCCGATCGTGTGTACGCGGCCTCATGGATAAAAAAGAGTAAAAATGTAACAGATACAAACAAAATGCAATCAATAATCAATCGTACAATTAGTGCCTCCCTATCTATATATCTAGCTGAAGACACAAATGATATGCATACCGAAGATGAATCTGAATGGGTAGCGTAGAATAGAACTCAGCAGTCCATGTGCTTGCTTCCAGGGTGAAAGGGGAAAAGGAAAGACTGAAGAGGATGATGCAAGGTCTGATGGGACTGAAAGTGTGGAGGCTTGCATGTACCAAGTCTAGTAAGTTATCCTAAATGACTGCATAGAAATAGAAATGGCACAGTTATACAAAATGGCCATTAGATGGCAGCATAGATTTAATTAATTAAACCAAAAGTCAATGAGAAGATTATTAGCCTTATTAATGAAGGTATGACACTCCCCATCTGGTTTTCCACGGATACCACATATCATGGCACTCCGGAGGAGAGTAACAAAATAAGTTCGGAAACAGGTCTGAGGAAAAGTTTAGGCTGGCCTTGCCTAATGACTTTGAGTTCAACTTTCCTGACATGTCCATCTTCACTGGGAAACACTTGGGTTATCAGACCAGGCCACTCGTTTCTCCTTGATTGAGAGTCTTTTATGAGAACAATGGCACCAGGCTCTAAGTTGGGCTTGCTGTCTTGCCATTTGTTCCTGGTCTGTAGATTAGACAAGTATTGTTTCTTCCACTTGTTCTAAAAGGTGTCAGCTAACTCTTGTACTCTTTTTCCATTGACATCTGTATAAGTCCTTTGGGTCCAGATTGACTGAAGGAGCTGTGATCACCTCATTTTCTGAGTGAGCAAAGTGGAAGGTGTAAGCAAGAAATTATCTTCAGGATCATTGGTTATAGATGTCAAGGGTCTGGCATTGTGAACCAAGCAGGCTGTAGCTCTCTGTAAGGACTTCCAAGTGGAGAATTTATGGAAGCGCTTGGATCCCAACAGTTGGTTAGAAATTGTAAGTAGTGTGTAAACCTGAGGACAGATATCTGAGTCAGATTCAGGTTCTAACAGTACATATGCCCCCTTTTCTGGAGTGGTAGGCACTGGCTTGTACAGGAAGGGTGGTCCTGTGAGCCATGTAGTGTCTTTGAGACGGGATGCTGGCACAGACCTTGTGGTATGATCTGCTGGGTTATGATCAGTTGAGACACAATGCCACTGGGTGGGCTGTGTAGACTTCCTGATTCTTAGGAATCTGTTGTGTACATAGAATCTCCTACTTTCATTGTAAATGTAGCCCAACACTACCTTGCTGTCTGCGTAAAACTCTGCGTCCTCGAGTTCTAGATCCATCTCAGATGTAATTTGTTCTATCGCTAGTACAGCAGCACACACTTCCAATATTGAAATGGTGGTTTCGGGACATGGTGTTAGCTTGGCCTTACCCATAACAAACCAATGTGGATTTGGCCCTTGATGTCTACTGACTTGAGGTAGGTTACTGCTCCTATTGCCTTGACTGAAGTATCGCAGAATGGTTTTGTACCTTGACACGCAAAGAATGCATTGTTGAATTTCCCCTCTTTTTTTTTTTCTCTTTTACGATCGGGATAGCTATAAATGGCCTACAACATAAGTTTTTAAAGGTTTTCTAGGTAACCAGCAATACCACTCGCAAAAATTTCACAATTCACACACACACTTACCAGGTATCTTTCACATTTCACCAAACACTATTATAAAGACACCAGATCATCACCTTGTTTAAGTATCGGATCACTCATTCGACGAACCTAGGCTTTTGCCATACTACGCTTATTCATCACGCCAGAATCACGTGTGTACTGTCTGCCTTTAGGATACACAATAACATGGTAGTTGTACGAGAGGGTAAAACTTTGCCCCTTTTTTCTTTGTTAAACCTCGTTAATACTTTCAAAGTCTATGGGGCCCCCTTCCCTTCTTTCTTTTTTTTTTTTTTTTCTCTCTTCAGTTCCAACTAGGTTTCTTAGGGGGGGTAGGCGCGAGCAAGAGGGATACGCACTGGGACGTATCAGAGGATGAGTGGTAGTATGAGTAGAACGGTCATTAGACAAGCCCCTATGGGGAGCCCTGTAGGGCAGGGAGGGAAAGGTGGGGGGAGGGCTGGGTGGGAGGGTGGTTCACAAGGGAAGGGTTCAAGAGCATATACTCCGGTTACCACAGGTCGTGTCGTTGCTTAAGGGAATAAATGGGGCCACGAAAGTAGTCTGGCTAGTTACTGGTCAAACTCAACAGGGGGCACTAGCTACTGCTTTATACTTTAGCTCGTTGACCAATGCCAAACATTTGCTTACCATATCATTCCCGATAGATGCAGGATAAATTATTGGCTATAACCTCATGGAATGTACGAGGCATGGGTGATCCAGCCAAGAGAATTGCAGTCATGACATTCCTTGAAGACGGAATGCCGGGAATAATATGCCTCCAAGAGACGCATTTGACCAAAGACTCTGTCTCGCTCTTGAATAGCTGCAAATTCCAAGCTCAATTCCACTCGGTACATTCCTCCTATTCAAGAGGTGTTAGTACAATGATTGGAAGAGGAATTACCTTTTCCTGTCTTAAATCCTGGATAGATGAGCAAGGTCGGTTTATATTCTTGTTTTGCCTTATTGAAAACAGGCCTTATGTTCTGGCTAACCTATATATCCCTCCACCCTTTAAGCTTGATGTACTATACAATCTCGTTGAGTTCACTCTTGATAAACCAGATGTACCAGTTATAGCTATTGGCGACTATAACAAAGTTTTGGATAGAACTATTGACAGATTCCCCCCTGGGACTGGTTCCAAGGGGGGGAGGCTGGCTCGTTTCCTAGATGAAACCGGGTTGAGGGATATTTGGAGAACCTCCTATCCACTGACCCGTCAATACTCGTGTTATTCCTCCTCCCACCACACTTTATCTAGAATAGACATGGCCCTGTGCAGTGAGGGTGTAATGCCCCTGGTGAAAAAGATGCACTATGGACCAAGAGGGGTCTCAGACCACTCCCCGCTGATGTTAATAATCAGGATAGGCACTGGTTTCTCTTGTAAAGAATGGCAGCTAAACCCCGGCTGGCTGGAGCTGATTGGGCAACCACTGATGGTGGCGTCACAACTAGTGGAATTTGTGCTTATTAACGAGGGAACAGCGCCGCTAGGGGTGGTTTGGGACTCCCTGAAAGCCTTCTTGAGGGGCCTTCTAATCCAGCAGGTTCCCGGGATAAAAAAAACAGGGAGAGTAGAAGAGAGTAGGTTGGCGGGCGAGTCTATTCAAGCGGAATTGAGATATATTGAGCACCCCACTTTACCCTTGCGGTCCGCATGGTTGGCTAAACAAGAGGAGTATAGAAGACTCATCTTAAAACTTGCGGAGAATAAGAGAATCTTACAAAAGCAGCTTCAGTTTGGCGAGGAAGAGAAGGTAGGGCGTACGTTAGCTCTTTTGACTCAAACTAACTCCCCCATCAAACGTCCCAGCAATACGGATAAATACGGGTGCAACCTCGACAGATGGCCTGACCATAGCAAAAACATTCTGTATATACTATAAAGAACTCTATAAGACTCGGGGGGCTGGAGAAAGGAGCCATGGAAACATTCTTCCTGAAGATAGCAGTTCCTATGCTATTAGATAAAGACAGGCAGGAGCTAGAAGCACCAATTACCTTAAAAGAAATTCAGCAATCGGTAACAGATATGCCAAATCAAAAATCCCCGGGTCCAGATGGACTTCCTATCGAGGTGTATAAGAAGTTTGGCGAGATCTTGCTACCAGAGCTATTGAAGACTTTGAAGTGGGCTGCAAGAGCAGGGACACTACCCCGCTCAATGACGGAAGCAACTATTATAGTAATACACAAGGAGGGGAAAGACCCCCTAGAACCATCATCTTATCGCCCAATCTCCCTCCTAACCTCTGATGTCAAGATCTTAGCCAAAATACTCGCGACCCGCTTAAATAGATTCATTAGTTATCTTATCTACCCTGACCAGTCCGGTTTCATACCAGGCAGGGCAACAAGCAATAACATCAGGAGAGTCTTTTTAAACATATATACACCAACAGACAATGAAGGTTCCCGAGCAGTGCTGTCGCTTGACGCCGCAAAGGCTTTTGACAGCCTTGAGTGGACATATCTGTGGAGGGTACTCGATAGCTTTGGTTTTGGCCCTCTCTACATCAATTGGATTAAGTTGCTGTATGATGAACCAAGTGCCAAGATCAGAATTAATAACGAGACCTCCGAGATCTTCCAGCTGGAGAGAGGGACGAGGCAGGGGTGTCCTCTATCCTCTCTTCTGTTTGCCCTCGCAATGGAAACCCTGGAAATTATGGCTAGGGCGAGGTCAGACATAACAGGGTTTAGAAGACACCATGGAGAAGATAAGATAGCTCTATTCGCAGATGATGTCCTGTTTTTCCTGGGGGACGTCGAAAGCACATTGGACAAAGCAATCCAGCTGGTGGAGGAATTTGGCCGGTTCTCTGGCCTCACCATCAACTGGACAAAATCTGCTCTGTTGCTGCTTGACCCGGTAGACCTCCAAAGGTCGGCAAGCGCCTCTCAAATAATGGTAAGCACTAAACTCAAGTATTTAGGGATCTGGATCTCAAAGGACCCCACCCAATACATTGACTTAAACCTCGCTCCACTACTATTGAAGTGGAAAAACAAAAGTGAAATTTGGAAAAGACTTCCTTTGTCTGTTGCAGGTCGCTGTAATTTAATAAAAATGATCTGGCAACCGCAGCTACTATACATGCTACATAACTCCCCGGTATGGATAGGACATAAGTGGTGCAAAAAGATAGACACTCTATTCAGAGAACTTATATGGAAGGGAGGTCAATCTAGAATAAGCCTTCAAACCCTACAACTCCCTGTAAAAGAGGGGGGAATGGCGGTTCCACATCCAAGGCTATATTTTTTAGCAGCACAACTGCAACATATAGTAGGATGTGGAACCGCCGAAGGAGACGGTTCAAACACCCGACTCCTGCTGACGGGCAACCCCCATAAACAACTAGTGGAAGCCTTAGAGGCAAACTTTTTTTGCCATAACCATTCGATTATAAAATTAGTGACCAAAACGTGGCACACAGTAAAAACACTAATGGGATATGTTGGTCCGACAGAATTCTCCCCTCTTTGGCACAATAATAACCTACAGGAGATAACAAATATTGAGCCATCAACTGAATGGAAGAGTAAAGGCATATGTCACCTAAAACATCTGTTCGTAGGGAATACCATAAAACTATTCCAAGATCTAGTAAAAGAATTTGGAATCTCTAATAAAACCTTTTTTACATTTTTACAGATCCGACATGCCATTCAGGTGCAATTTGGCTCCCAGACAGTTGAATGGGCTAAGATTCCTGCTTTGCTTACCGTAATTGGGGCAACATCGGCTAAGGGCTTGATAGCAAAGACGTACAGCTGTCTGGGCGCCAAGGCATTAAGCAAGACAGGTCCGGGCAAGAGCAGAGAGGCATGGGAGAATGATCTGGGAACAATATCTCCACAACAGTGGGATAGGATTCTCCAACAGGACAACTGGGTGTCCATAGCCCCGGCTCAAAGACTTTCCCACTTATTCCTTCTATATATTATACCCCCCATAAAATGTTTAAGCTAGGGTGGAGACAAGACAATGAATGCCCCCGATGCAAAAACAAAGGGGATCTTTTACATATGGTGTGGAAATGCCCCAAACTATATAGCTACTGGGTGGGAGTTATAAAACGGATTAATGAGGTATTTGGATCTTTGCTTGATCCAACAGCCAGGATATGCCTCCTGGGATGCATAGATGACAGCCTGGTTCCGCAGGGCACTTTTGAGGCTATATTAAGAAGCCTATTCCAGGCTCGCAAGGTAATTGCTCAAAAATGGCAGGCACAGTCCCCTCCCTCTATAAAAGACTGGACAGTAGCCATGAATCAAACAATCTCAAATGAAAGAGTGTACTTCACTAAACAGGGGAAATTTTCCCAATTTAATACACTATGGAGCCCATGGCAGTGAGGAGCTGAGAATTTCATCTCACTTAGAGATTCCTGAGATCACCCTTATTGGATTCACTGAGATCCACATTAACAGGAATAGTTCCTGACAAGACCTCGGTGGTAGCTTTTATGGCTGGATCTCCTTGGCTGGCTACTACGGGCTCTCCGCTAGTAAATGACATGACCTTTGATATCCCTGTGTTAGACGTTACCGAGTTCATATGCTCTCGAATGTAAGGGGGTAGGATGGGCACGAGGGGGGGGGGGAGGGTGTTGCACATAGCTACAACATAATCAACAAGACTTAGATTGCTCTAGTCTGCTACACGAGATATTAATTGAGATTTGATTTACACGGTTTTGTATCTTTTACCACTTTGTATGCAAATTGAATATATATTCGCTGGTTGGATTGTAAAATGGTTTTAAAACAATAATGGAAAGAAAAAAAATTAATGATTATAAAAAAAAAAGAAGTATCGCAAAATACACATAACTTTCTAGACTGATCCCTTGCAGGAGGAAAGTGGGTGTATGGTGTATGTGTAGGTTGGATAAAGTCTTTAAAGAGTCTCTCCATGTTACCCATAATGTCTATTTCTCAGGAGGTAGTGGAGAATACCAGTCATGTGTGTCTGCAGTAAGCTCTCTAAGCAGAATATTACCTTGGACGGTCACGGTGCTGCAAACTCGAGTGGATCATACAGGCTGTTTATGGTGGATAAGACACCTCGCCCAGTGAAGGGTTTTGGCTCTTGTTCAACCTGAAAGGTAAGGGTGTCAGTCTTGAGGTCAAAGTTGAGTCCTAGGCTGCATTGCATAGGAAGGGAGTCTGTAGCTAAGTCCAGATCTTTGAAGTCACTGGCATAATCTTGACAAGGGAAGGCCTCCATGACGACCTTGCTGTTTAATGCTATCTTATGCAGTCTAAGATTTGAAGAGGCAAGTGTGCTTTGTGTCCTCTTGAGCAGACTTATTGCAGCTTCAGGTGAAGAAAGTGATTTCAGACCATCATTTACATAAGTCTTGAAATAGAACTACTAGAGACTCTGATTAATTAATTAATTAATCTCCTTACAGTCTCAGGGAAGCTGGCATTATCTTACTGCAATAAAGAAAAAGACAGGATGGTTCTCAGTAGAGGGAAAAAGAAAAATGAATGGCTGCAGCACAGCCAGCTTCGGTTTTATTAAACAACACAGAATCTTCTCATTGGTTGACATAATACAGATACACACCCTCACATGATAAAAACACACCCAGTTCCTTCCCATCCAACCATTGGCACACCCAGTTCCCTCCCTCATTCACGCCTCTCCTAAGAGCACATGTAGAATTTCTTTGTTTAAATTTATTCTAAGGGGTCTCCCATACAAAAACCTTATTCCGTTTCCAGATGGTCGGACGTATAACATGGGACAGTCCAAAATGCAATGGGAGGTCCATGTTTAGAAAAAATGTCCTTGTTTTAGACAGTCCTTCAGTAGACTCTTTATTTGGCAAATATTGAACAGTCCAGCACAGTTTCTCTTGCTTGCAGACAGGAAGTTGGGGGGATGGGAGGGAAAATGTCTTGAAGGCACTTTAAAGCACAGTCCTCTTTTATTCTTAAATTCCAACAAGTAACACATCCTTTATATAATATCAAGGAAAAATAAAAACGTATTGTGGTTCACAATCTCACACATGCATACATATATATATATATATATATATAAAAAAGATATATAAAAGAATATAAAAACTTAAAGGAATATAGTGGAGAAACACATTAGTGGTTTCAAATAAAAAATTAGCTTCAACTTATCAAATATAATATTTTGCAATAATTCCATCACAGTCTCTTTCAATAAACTGTGTAACGTCTTTCTCACCTTCTTGGGCAGATAGCTTAAGTCCATAGATGGCAACAGCAGGGGATGGACTGTTACCAAAAACATGCACTTTCATGCGGTATTCTGTAATGTCTTTAGTAGGGTCATTGTCTTTGAACCATAGGAATCTCAAGAAGTTCCTGTGTTCTTCCTTGACTTGGAAGCTGTGAAACATCTGTTGTATGTCTGCAACTATGGCAACTGCTTCCTTGCAGAACCTGATGAGAACACCAAGAAGTGTGTTGAGATCTGGTCCCTTTAGGAGGACATCTTTTAGTGAGACCACTTCGTGCTGAGAGCTGGAGTCAAACACTACCCGGATTTTACCTGGCTTCTTGAGGTGGTAAGAAGATTGGTAGGTACCAGCACTCTTCATTGTCTTTTAGAGGTGGGGCTATCTCAGCATGCTCATCCTCAAACATCTTACTCATGAATGAGAAGAAATTCCCTTTCATTTCTGGCTTCTTTTGAAAATTGCGTTTTAAGGTAAGAAAACTGCTTTAAAGCTTGTTCTCTGTTGTTAGCAAGACAGGGTCTCTGTGCTTTGAAGGCAGGGGTGCTACCCAGCTTTTTTCATTGTTTTTATGGAATCCCTGTCTCATTATTTCCAAGAAGATATGGGGCCAGATTCTCAGCTGAGATACGACGGTGTATCTCAGATACACCGTCGTATCTCAGTTTTTTTCAATGGGTATCTATGCGTGTGATTCATAGAATCACTTACGCATAGATATACTAAAGTTCCGACAGGTGTAAAACAATTACACCGTCGGATCGTAGATGTAATGACAACGCCGGCCGCTAGGTGGCCTTTACGTTGTTTTCTCATTTGTAAATGATCCTAATACGCCGATTCCCGAGCGTAAAGATAAAGCAGCCCAAAGATGGCGCATCCTATGTTAAGTATGGACGCCGTGACCGCGGGAAATTTGAAAGTTTTTACGTCGTTTGCGTAACTCGTCCGTGAATGGGGATTTACGTCGATTACGTTCACGACGAAAACACCGTCGTAATTTGGAGCATGCGCACTGCGATTTTACTATGGCCGGCGCATGCGCAGTACGTTCAGCGCGTGGACGCGCCTAATTTAAATAGGAGACGCCCCCTACCCTACTATTTTGAATTAGGCCGCCCAATTTGCGATACGCCGCCGCAACTGAACACGCAAGTGCTTTGTGAATACAGCACTGGCGTGTTAAGTTGTTGCGGCGGCGTAACGTAAATAAGAAAAGTTACGCCGCCGCAACTTAAAGCGTGGTACGAGAATCTGGCCCAGGGTCTTCAATAGATGGGGCAAGTTTTTTTTTAATTCTTTTTAAATACGTTTTTATTTTATTCTTTCACATGTCTACATTAGTCAATATTATTATGTTTCTTCATTAAATCTTTTCTCATATCATAAATACAACCACATCAACAGAAAAAGTGTCATTATACATTACATTCCACCTTGAAAAAAGAAAAAACAACAGATAACAAAAGGGAAACAAAACAATAAAGACAAACTACCCCGTTACCCTGGTTGCAGCGCCCATCCCCCTCTTTACTGACTTCCAATAATCAGAATATCCTTCTATTAGTGCACCTCTTCTACTTATTCATCACTAAGAGTTGACCCCGAGTTCAACCACTCATCCCAAATTCTTTAATATTTCTGGGGTGTTCCTCTATGCTCGTACAATAGTTTCTCATATGGAAGGATTTGATTTACCGCCCCAAGTCATTGTCCCTTCGAAGGAGGCATAGGTTGCATCCATCCAAGTACAATTTGTTTGCGGGCCATAAATAAAGTTTCTTGTAAACAAGTCTTAGCATATACATTCCACCTCTGACTCTCAATTAACCCCAATAGACATACTTCTGGAGTAAATGCGACGCATCCTCCCACCACTTCTGATAGTATATCCAAAACCTGTCTCCAATATCTACTGATGCCCGGACAAGACCACATCATGTGCTCGAAGTCAGCCCGTGATAGGTGACATCTTGCACACTCCGCGTTTACTACTCTCCCCATCAGGCTTAGTTTATACGGTGTAAGATAAACCTGGTGTATTATGTATTATCTCATCTGTCATAGATGGACATATCGTTTGCCACTTCCTCTTAATCTGAAGTGGAGAGTCCCATATCTTGGCAAAATGTGGTATATACCAAGGTATATACACTCACCGCGCTACTAAAATAGTGAAGCAGCTGACACAACTAAATCAATTTAGCAAACATAGAATATACAAAAAAAAATGTGTAGCGCTAAATATAAAAAATGATTAGCAAATAATAACATAAGCAAAATGTTGATAAACACCATATGTGCACTAAAAAAGCATGAAGTGTCTCTAAAATGGTGATATTGTCAAGTCAATATAATGAAGTGACTGGGTGCAAGTGAGATCTGAATAGTCCACCACCGTAGATGAAGCTGAGGAGGCTTACCAGATGGATAGTGACCAAAATAAGTGTACACCTATTAGGTCAACTAAGGCTTAATGTGACACCAGGGACTGCTCACAGAAGGACTCCGGTGGAGAAAGGAGTAGTAAAGGTATCCGATCGGATGAGGGACCAGTAAGCGGCTTACTGTTTTAAGGCTACTGATTTTTCTACTAAATTGCCTTCTGAGTCATCCTGTCGACTGAATTTATTGAGAAGTGAAAGTTTTTGTGTTTGGTCCCTCATCCGATCGGATACCTTTACTACTCCTTTCTCCACCGGAGTCGTTCTGTGAGCAGTCCCTGGTGTCACATTAAGCCTTAGTTGACCTAATAGGTGTACACTTATTTTGGTCACTATCCATCTGGTAAGCCTCCTCATCTTCATCTACGGTGGTGGACTATTCAGATCTCACTTGCACCCAGTTACTTCATTATATTGACTTACCTGGACAATATCACCATTTTAGAGACACTTCATGCTTTTTTAGTGCACATATGGTGTTTATCAACATTTTGCTTATGTTATTATTTGCTAATCATTTTTATATTTAGCGCTACACATTTTTTTTTGTATAAGTCCCATATCTTGGCCTGCATAAAATGTGTACAACTTGGATACTAATCCCTTTGGTCCTTGAGTTCTCATAATTCCTATAAGGGGGAATCTAGATATATCTATACTTTTACTACCAAATTGGGCACTTAACGCATTTCTTAACTGTAAAAATCTATAAAAGAATGTATCGACTAGTTTATATTGTGTTATCAAATAATCAAATGAGCATATATTCCCTCTTTGGTATACCTGTTCCAGAGCTACTATTCCTTTTTGCTTCCAAAATATACTATCCTCGAATGTATATAGTTCTCCAAACAAGGAACTGTACCACATAGATAGCTCAGCAGGAATATCCCTGAAGCCCATTAATTTTTTTACCTCCCGCCATACTGATCGTACCAGTGAGAGCATCGGGATCTTGACCCCTGGTGTATGTATACGTTTTGTCTGTAATACTACCAAAAAGTTCTCAGCTTGTAATATATTTAACAAATACTTCTCTACACCCGAGCCTTGTTCCTGTGTAAACCATTTACGCAAATGTCTAATTTGTCCATGTAATACAAATAGACATCTGGCAACGCCAACCCTGCCTCTGTCTTTGGGCGCTGTAATGTTGTCGGCTTTACTTTACATCTACCTTTTGCCCATATACATTTTATAAATTGTGAATTCAACTTTTTAGGCACTACTACTGGGGAGTGTGAGAAGATGTACAAACACTTTGGTAGTAGAATCATTTTAATTAAATGTATCCTTCCCACCACTGACAAAGGAAGTTTACTCCAAATCCTCAACTTGACTTTAATATACTCCATCAATGGATAAACATTGGCCTCCAATGCCGCCTGGGATTGTCTTGTTATATGGATCCCTAAATATTTAAAGGAGTCCACACTCTTAAGTGGGGTATCCGTCATCTCCTCCATTTCCCCCTCTCGATGCATTGGCATTAGAAAAGACTTCTGCCAATTAATCTTAAGTTCTATGAATGTTTATCGATGTTGATTTGCCAACTATAGATGTTATTACAGTATTTAATCTTTTGGCCAATATCTTGGCCACAATTTTATAATCGCAGTTCAACAAAGATATTGGCCTATATGAGGTACATTCACTTGGGTCCTTATCCGTTTTTAATAGTAAAACTACTGTTGCTTCATACATGGAATGTGGGAGTTCTCTAACAAAGGCAAAGTTAGTATTGGAGCCATCAGATCTACATATCGACTATACACCTCCAGGGGTAAACTATCTGGGCCTGGGGATTTACCCGTTGCCAACGAGCCAATAGCTTCCCTTACTTCTGCCTCTGTAATCTCCTCGTCCATTCATTTCACATTTTCTCTTGTTAGTTTGGGGAACTCTACTTCCTTTCCTCCAGGTACCCCACTATATCCTCCTCTGCAAATGTTAATGAGGTGGCATACATATTTAACATATTCATGGAAGCATTTCAGTATTTCTTCTATTGTACAGACTAATATCCCCTGTTCATTTTGTATCTTGGAAATAGCTGAAGATGTCTGTTGTTTAGCTATAAATGCCAATAGTCTACTAGCTTGATTACCCTGTTCAAAAAATGTCTGCCGTAAAAAGAATTGTTTCCGTTTGGCTTTTATTTCTGTCTGACCTTTATATAGCCTACGCAGGTTTTCCCACCTTGCCTGATTTTCACTCGAGGGGTTGGATATAAACTCA
This sequence comes from Rana kukunoris, assembly GCA_029574335.1. NCBI lineage: Eukaryota > Metazoa > Chordata > Amphibia > Anura > Ranidae > Rana > Rana kukunoris. The sequence continues at coordinate 405,598,626 of CM056049.1, read as the reverse complement.
TCCTCCGCTTTTGTACACTGTTTAGCCAGTTCCTCCTCTCCTTGCCTACTAGCATGTTTAACGTGTGATATAGTTGACTTCAAGACCCCCCGCAGGTATGCCTTAAATGCATCCCATACACTACCGTCCATTGCATAGGTCCCATGTGCCTTAATAAAGATATCTAGTTGTTATGGTATATGGTCATCAGGCCCAATTTGTGCTAGCCAGTATGGATGCATTTCCAGGTTGGCCTGTTACCCCTAGGACCAATATTTAATCTGAACAATAGTGGGGAATGATCAGATACCCCCCGAGGTAGGTAGCCAACTGATTGTACCAATGGTTGAACTTTTTAATTCCCACAAACCATATCTATATGCGACAAACAGCTTCCTCCTGGGGCTGACCATGAATACGCCCTGGTCTGTGAATTCCTAATTCTCCACAGGTCAGTCCAACCTACCTCAACCAAAAGCCGGTTTGGCATATTTTCTCTTCTTACCCGTTTAGGGGTCGCCCCTCCATGTCTGTCTAAGGTTGGATCCAATAACATATTGTAATCCCCCATGCACATCACATAGGCATCAGGATATTGAGCTAGAAACAGCACTGCCTCCTTCAAAACCTGTATACCCCCATGAGGTGGATTATAAATTCCCATCAACATAAATGGCAACGAATATAAAACTCCATAAATAAATACATATCTACCCTCAGGGTCACATTTATACTTAATACATTCCCATGGCACTTAGCGGTGTATCAACATGGATACTCCCCTTGAGTATGATGTGAGTGGTATATATGATTAACCCATGATTTCTTTAAATATTTAAAATTATCCTTTGTCATATGCGTTTCCTGCAGACATACTATTTTTGCCTTGGTCTGTCCAATGATTGTAAATATCTGACTTCTCTTAGTGGTTGACCCCATTCCTCTTACGTTCCAGGATATAAAAACACATTGTTCACTCATGTTTTCCTAACTTTAATAATCTCCAGGGCCAATACTCTCTCAGCTTCATATCTTCCTTAAAGGTTATCTCTGTATCAAGTAGGGTGGTAGCGCTGCTTCCCTTGGCAACAAGTTTGTCTCCATTCTAAACCTTCCATTTCTAATACCCTCGTTAAACCTTAGTAACTCAAAGTGTAAAAAGAAAAAAAATTAGACATTGCCTGTGACTGGCATTTACCCAAGTCGCTTGCAATTCGTAAAGTGTCCAGCCTATATAATTAAAGTACTGCGGCTTCTTCCACTCCCTTTCCCTCCCCTACCCCCATCAAGGGGATAGGAGAGAAAAAAGCAAAAAAAAAAAAAAAGGGGGGGGTGTAGTCTTCTCATAGAGTATAGTATAGTCCAGTCCTCCGATTAGATAATTGATGTTTAGATGTTAGTATGATGATTATAAATTACGTTGTTTCGCAGCAACACACCAGGCCCTCCAGAGAACGCAAATTTAATTCAACAACTTCAATACAGAATAAAGTCCAAATTCCAGATGATACAAAAATCCAACAGAGTATTTCAAAGTCTCATCTTAGAGAATATATATATCCTGATCACTTCCAGACCAACATATATTCATATAGAGAATACATAAGGGTATATTCTCTTCACTTCTAGACCTGTGCCAAATTCAGACACAGAATCTACCGGGACTACATTCTCTGAGTGACAACCAGAATTCCCAGACTTGATTTTCTATTCACTGAATAGCTGAGCAATTTAACACCCAACATATTACTATATATACTACAGCATATTCCCCCACTTGGATCGGCTCTAACTACTAGAACGGATCCATAATTCAAACAACCAACATCATTATGGTTTGAGGTACTGTATGCTTTACAATGGCTCATATGAAATATTAAGTTGAGACTGGTTACATCTCTCTTTACCAACCTCTAAAATATCCCCATGAAACAGTTAGATAATATATCTTTAGACCGTGACTGGAAAAGGTATCAGTAAACAACCGTGGCCCGTATCCGTATAGCTGCTAGGCCTTATTTCAAAGATTGCTCTCTTTTTTTTTTTTTAAGTCACATCACGATCTTGAATATTGTGCAAAAACGAGCTGATGTCATCGTCCATTCGGACTTCATCACATCTCTCACCATCTCACTGAAAGTAAAGCTTGGTATGCTTTGGGAGGTCCAATCCACATAAGTCCAGGATTCTCTCATCTCCAGGCTCAAAGTTTTAATTTTTAAAGATGGTTTTACACAAACACCAGCAAATCCTGAAATACCACTTTCATTTTCATAGTAGGAGGAACCATCAATGTATCAGCAGTCCCTTTCAAGATCAAAAAGTTTTGGGTATGGCAGTAAAAATTCTGTGCTGCAAACTATTTCCTTGCACGCGACATTCATGAGTTTCACCTTCAATCAACAATCCACAAATTAGGACACTAGGTTCTTTTAACATCAAACCCTCGATATTTGAATTTGTTGATTGCCAGCAACAATTTGCTTTCGTAATGTGCTGTAGGACGACCCCTCATTGCGTTTAATAGAGCCGTTACTTGTATCATTCAGTCCATAATTCCACCAGAATGGTCTACCAACATATGTATATATTCCCCCATGCGATGGTTTAGATTTTATCAGCTTGACATCAGTGTTTATCAGATCTTCTGTCCAGACAATGCGGCAGTGGAAATTCTTGCTAGTATTTTTTATATGAAAGGTAGAAAGGTCTTTTTCATACATATATGTCACAGCCTTCAGAATATTATAAACATCCGATTCAACAATGTTTCAAATCATGGTTAGAGTGATACATTTCACTCACCCTCTTATAAATTTAAGAAAAACCACCCAACTTACTACAGGGAGTGCAGAATTATTAGGCAAATGAGTATTTTGACCACATCATCCTCTTTATGCATGTTGTCTTACTCCAAGCTGTATAGGCTCGAAAGCCTACTACCAATTAAGCATTTTAAGTGATGTGCATCTCTGTAATGAGAAGGGGTGTGGTCTAATGACATCAACACCCTATATCAGGTGTGCATAATTAGGCAACTTCCTTTCCTTTGGCAAAATGGGTCAAAAGAAGGACTTGACAGGCTCAGAAAAGTCAAAAATAGTGAGATATCTTGCAGAGGGATGCAGCACTCTTAAAATTGCAAAGCTTCTGAAGCGTGATCATCGAACAATCAGGCGTTTCATTCAAAATAGTCAACAGGGTCTCAAGAAGCGTGTGGAAAAACCAAGGCGCAAAATAACTGCCCATGAACTGAGAAAGGAAACTTGGGAAAATCTCGCGCCAAACTAAAATGTGAGGGGGGGGGGGAAAGTGCAAAAATAATAATACAAGCTGCTCCCTAACTAATGCAGAATACTGGATTAGACATGTGAAACAATTGGAGAGTAGGGGCGCTAATTATTGATAGGTATAACAGGTATTATACAACATTAGTGAAAATAATATAATATAAATATGTGAATGTCGTGCTAACCATATAACAACAAACCAATAAGTGCAGAAAAAATATATAGTGACAATAGACAATGTGTGTCTATCCAAAAGTCCGTGTTTGTTTAGTGCAATGTTGTGCTGCAAACAATAGTATTCCAATGGGTGCTCCGTGTGGTCTTCTAAACGTATATCACCTTCACCAAATAAACACCGCAAGTGTGAATGGATGGCTCCTTACCCGAAGGTGTTGACCTATTGTTTAAATAAGGTCAAATAGGCTCAGAAATCAGCTCTTGTCCGTGGAAACCACGATTGAAAACCAGGCTGTGGATAGGTCTCATATAAAGAGAGAAACAGCTCCCATGGTGTAAAACCTTTTATTAAAATAATTGCTAAAAAATATAATGCCAAATGGCCTCTTACTTTCGATGGTGCCCGTGTTCCCGGCACTGAGGCTGTAGGTATATAGGGATTGGAGAGAGAAGTTGTGATGAGCTGTGTGAAGCCGGCGTGCGTTCCACCGCCGTCAGGCTTGAAAACCAGGAAACCGGAAGTATGCTAGTAGTGCGTGCCCAGGTACCGCCTCGACGTACGTTTCGTTAATGTCGTCATCAGGAAGCGTACCTGGTGCACGCTATGGGCTACTTTTAGAGGTCTGTCAGTCAGCCAATGGGAGGGGCAAATCAATTGGGCAACAGCCTCTGTCCCGGTCCTATAGCAACCATGTATACAACCGCGGGGTTCAACAGCAATTCTATACATAGACCAATTACAATCTTTTTGCCTGTGTGAAATTACAGGTTACTAGATGCAAAAATATATATAATACAATGGATATGTTTGCGATTGTATCTCCTATGTTCCCAATCTATTTAAAGATTTAATGGCATTATAAAATTAAAATATTATAACATATAAAATATATTTTATATTACATATTGGAACCATATATATGTATATATAAATACAGTAAGTATATATATGGGCAAATTTAATAGTTGCATTACCAAAAATGGAATTACAAAATAAAAATAAATAAAAATAGATAAAATATCAGTAGTGGACCTAAAATTTGTTCAAAGATATTTTACATTGTGCAGCTCTACATACTCCTTAGATGTCCGTTAAAAAGCAGTTGAGGTCCAATTCTATATTGAGGCCCTGGGGCCTCATAGTTCTGAGGCGATGAATCCACTGGGTTTCGTTTTGTGATACTGCCTTTGTTAGGTCTGTTCCACGCCAGTGATTCGTAATTCTGTCTATTCCAAAAAATGTTAATAGACTGGGGTCTCTGTTATGACAAAGGTCAAAGTGTTTTGACACACTATGGTCAGGGAACCCCTTTATGATGTTGGCCACATGTTCATTGATTCGAATTTTTAATTCTCTAGTAGTGCGGCCTACATATTGAAATTTGCAAGGACATGACAATACATATGTGACGTATCTAGAATGGCATGTAATCAATGGTTTGATGGTAAATTCTTGTTGGGTTACACTTGATTTAAATTTAGTAACCTTTTTTCCTTGCCTATTTGTTTTGTTGCATGACCTGCATCGGGTGCAATAGTGGAAACTGGACCCATCAAGGAAGGTGAGAGGTTTTGCCGGGGGGTCTGGGACATTTACTGCCACCATATTTCTTACACCCGGAGCTCTTCTATATATGAAGGTAGGGTGTGGGGATAGGATTTTAGCCAGGTCAGTATCTTTTAGTAGGATTGGCCAATATTCTTTAAATATTTTCTCTATGTTTTTGTACTGTCTGTGATACCCAGACAAGAAAGGCACATCTTCTTTTCTTGGTAATTTAATCCTATTTTCCAATAGAGATGGTCTGTCCATACCCAACACTTCTTTTCGGGCCTTGTCTATTTTATTTGGACTGTAGCCTTTTTCTACAAATTTCTTGGTTAGTACCTCTGATTGTTGTTCATAGTCCACTATGTCATTACAGTTACGGCGTAGTCTCATAAACTGACCTTTTGGTATGGCACCCAACCATTTGGGATGATGGCAACTTGAAGTGGGTACATACCATTACGGTCAGTAGGCTTAAAGTAAGTCTTTGTGTGGATTTGATTATGTTTTTTGGTTAATGTGAGGTCCAAGTAATGGATGGAAGTTTTACTAGATTCAGCAGTAAAGCTGAGGCCATATTCATTGGTATTCATTTTGGTTATAAATTGATCCAAGGAGAATTGGGACCCCTCCCACAAAAGTATAATGTCATCTATGTATCTACGGTAGTAGATCAAAGATGAATTATTATCTTTATAGATGGTTTCCTCCTCCCATCTATTAAGTACCAAATTTGCCACACTGGGTGCATACCGAGCCCCCATTGCAACTCCTCGTATTTGTTTATAGAAGTTGCCCTGAGCCCAAAAATAATTGTTCCCCATAGCTAGTTGTAGTCCTTTGACCAAGAACATTATTTGGGCTGGGGGTATGGTAGATTTAGATGTTAATGAGTCTTGTACCGCTGAAATTGCATCTGGTTGGCGGATGTTGGTGTAGAGCGACTCCACGTCCACTGTAACCAACCAAATGTTTTCAGACACTGTAAGTGTTGCTAGGGACTTTATAAGGTCTCTACTATCTCTCAAGTAAGATTTACCTTGGGTAACTAGAGGTTGGAGATAGATGTCTAGATACTCTCCTACCCTAGAGTAGAGTGAGCCTATTCCACTAACAATAGGTCTCCCTGGAGGGTGAGTTTTGTTTTTGTGAATTTTGGGAACTATGTACAGTACCGGGGTACGAGGTACTTTAGGAACCAAGTATAATGCTTCCTTCTCAGTGAGGATAGCTTGAGTTAGGCCATCTTTAATCCAAAGGGAGAGTTCCACTTTAAGTTTGCTCAATGGGTCACCCGGAAGGAGGAAATAGGTGTCGGTGGCACTCAGTAGACGTTGAATTTCTCCATAATAATCTACTTTGTTGAGTATAACCACACCTCCCCCTTTATCAGCAGGTCTTACTACTATATTTTTATTTTGTTCCAAGGACTTGATCCCTTCTGTTACCAGGTTTAGATTGGAATTCTTCCAAGAGGGTTTAATATCCAAATCTTGGATTTTGCCTTGGACCATGTGTTTGAAGACCTCCACATGGTGGTGGGTCCCCTTTTTCGGGTTAAAGACTGAGCTATTCTTCAGCCCGCTATGTTGAAATATAGTAGTATTAATTGGAGGTTCATAATTGGGTTGTTGGGCAAAGTGTTTTTTAATATTCAGTTTCCTCACGAATTTTTCCACATCTATGAAAGTTTCGAATTTGTTAAGATTTTTATTTGGGGCAAATTTCAATCCATGTGACAATACTGTTAGTTCTGCTCTAGATAGGTCTACGCCTGCCAGATTGAATATTCCTTCACCTAATTGTCCCTTGGTCTTTTTCTTTCTGGTTCCCCCTCTTTTACCTCTGGGCCTGTGTGTTCTTGTTGAGACTGTGGGGCAATATTGGGGATCTTGTAGGGCTCGTTCCAGCCCCTCCATTCCCCCCCTGTTGTTGTCCAGAGTTTTGGGTGTTATGCTTACCTCTATGGTTGCCCCTAGATTTCCCTCTAGGGGGTCTGGAGGCAAATGGGGGTGGACCCTGTTGGTAGTAGGTGTAATTGTAATCCATTGGACGATTATCCAATGGGGCATATCTGTTGTATGTAGGTGCTGAATAGGGAATGGGGTATTGGTTGTGGGGGGGCCCCATATTGTAGCCGCCATAAGGCGGAGGTGGTGGTGGAGGCCCCCTGCCGCCCTGGTGGGGTCCTTGAGGTATGGTTGGTTTTTTGAATTTTTTGGGGGTAGAGGATTTTGCTTTGATCTTTTGGGTTGCTAGAGTGACCAGGGTTGTGTACTTCTGAGTCTCTCTCCATAGTAGATTCTTTAGAACCAGTTGTGTCAGTTTTGATCTGCCACTTGTATACTTTGGATTCTTGGTAATCTTTGGTATCCCTATGGTATTTTTTAAGTTTTTTATTTTTGATAGTGGTGTCATATTTGGTTAGATGGATTTGTAAGGTTTGGGCTTTTTCCAAATATTCTTTGGTTTCCATAAATGGTGCCATAGATGTTTTAAGGTCTACTATATGGGCTTGTGTGATGGCATTTTTTGCCTTGCGTCTTCTAATCATCAATTGCATCAGTTTCTGTTCACATGCATTGAAAAATTGGAACCATTCATCCGCTAGTGTGAGATCTTCTAAACCATCATTGGGGTAAACGTCCCATCTGAGTCTCTTGGCTTGGTGTTTGATTTTTTAGGATATACATCTCAAATGATGCTATATCCCACCAAGTCCGAATTTGTTTTTCCATATTGAATTGAAGCTGTTTAAAGCTTTTTTCAATATCTGGATTCTGACTAGGTTGTTGCTGGAATATGTGCTCTATATTGGTTTTGGCGACTATCCATAAAATTAAATATATCCATGGCTGCGTGAAATAAGGCCACAGAGTGGTCTGCTGAATGGAAACTTGGGAAAATCTCGCGCCAAACTAAAATGTGAGGGGGGGGGGGGGGGGAAAGTGCAAAAATAATAATACAAGCTGCTCCCTAACTAATGCAGAATACTGGATTAGACATGTGAAACAATTGGAGAGTAGGGGCGCTAATTATTGATAGGTATAACAGGTATTATACAACATTAGTGAAAATAATATAATATAAATATGTGAATGTCGTGCTAACCATATAACAACAAACCAATAAGTGCAGAAAAAATATATAGTGACAATAGACAATGTGTGTCTATCCAAAAGTCCGTGTTTGTTTAGTGCAATGTTGTGCTGCAAACAATAGTATTCCAATGGGTGCTCCGTGTGGTCTTCTAAACGTATATCACCTTCACCAAATAAACACCGCAAGTGTGAATGGATGGCTCCTTACCCGAAGGTGTTGACCTATTGTTTAAATAAGGTCAAATAGGCTCAGAAATCAGCTCTTGTCCGTGGAAACCACGATTGAAAACCAGGCTGTGGATAGGTCTCATATAAAGAGAGAAACAGCTCCCATGGTGTAAAACCTTTTATTAAAATAATTGCTAAAAAATATAATGCCAAATGGCCTCTTACTTTCGATGGTGCCCGTGTTCCCGGCACTGAGGCTGTAGGTATATAGGGATTGGAGAGAGAAGTTGTGATGAGCTGGTGAAGCCGGCGTGCGTTCCACCGCCGTCAGGCTTGAAAACCAGGAAACCGGAAGTATGCTAGTAGTGCGTGCCCAGGTACCGCCTCGACGTACGTTTCGTTAATGTCGTCATCAGGAAGCGTACCTGGTGCACGCTATGGGCTACTTTTAGAGGTCTGTCAATCAGCCAATGGGAGGGGCAAATCAATTGGGCAACAGCCTCTGTCCCGGTCCTATAGCAACCATGTATACAACCGCGGGGTTCAACAGCAATTCTATACATAGACCAATTACAATCTTTTTGCCTGTGTGAAATTACAGGTTACTAGATGCAAAAATATATATAATACAATGGATATGTTTGCGATTGTATCTCCTATGTTCCCAATCTATTTAAAGATTTAATGGCATTATAAAATTAAAATATTATAACATATAAAATATATTTTTATATTACATATTGGAACCATATATATGTATATATTATACAGTAAGTATATATATGGGCAAATTTAATAGTTGCATTACCAAAAATGGAATTACAAAATAAAAAATAAATAAAAAATAGATAAAATATCAGTAGTGGACCTAAAATTTGTTCAAAGATATTTTACATTGTGCAGCTCTACATACTCCTTAGATGTCCGTTAAAAAGCAGTTGAGGTCCAATTCTATATTGAGGCCCTGGGGCCTCATAGTTCTGAGGCGATGAATCCACTGGGTTTCGTTTTGTGATACTGCCTTTGTTAGGTCTGTTCCACGCCAGTGATTCGTAATTCTGTCTATTCCAAAAAATGTTAATAGACTGGGGTCTCTGTTATGACAAAGGTCAAAGTGTTTTGACACACTATGGTCAGGGAACCCCTTTATGATGTTGGCCACATGTTCATTGATTCGAATTTTTAATTCTCTAGTAGTGCGGCCTACATATTGAAATTTGCAAGGACATGACAATACATATGTGACGTATCTAGAATGGCATGTAATCAATGGTTTGATGGTAAATTCTTGTTGGGTTACACTTGATTTAAATTTAGTAACCTTTTTTCCTTGCCTATTTGTTTTGTTGCATGACCTGCATCGGGTGCAATAGTGGAAACTGGACCCATCAAGGAAGGTGAGAGGTTTTGCCGGGGGGTCTGGGACATTTACTGCCACCATATTTCTTACACCCGGAGCTCTTCTATATATGAAGGTAGGGGTGTGGGGATAGGATTTTAGCCAGGTCAGTATCTTTTAGTAGGATTGGCCAATATTCTTTAAATATTTTCTCTATGTTTTTGTACTGTCTGTGATACCCAGACAAGAAAGGCACATCTTCTTTTCTTGGTAATTTAATCCTATTTTCCAATAGAGATGGTCTGTCCATACCCAACACTTCTTTTCGGGCCTTGTCTATTTTATTTGGACTGTAGCCTTTTTCTACAAATTTCTTGGTTAGTACCTCTGATTGTTGTTCATAGTCCACTATGTCATTACAGTTACGGCGTAGTCTCATAAACTGACCTTTTGGTATGGCACCCAACCATTTGGGATGATGGCAACTTGAAGTGGGTACATACCCATTACGGTCAGTAGGCTTAAAGTAAGTCTTTGTGTGGATTTGATTATGTTTTTTGGTTAATGTGAGGTCCAAGTAATGGATGGAAGTTTTACTAGATTCAGCAGTAAAGCTGAGGCCATATTCATTGGTATTCATTTTGGTTATAAATTGATCCAAGGAGAATTGGGACCCTCCCACAAAAGTATAATGTCATCTATGTATCTACGGTAGTAGATCAAAGATGAATTATTATCTTTATAGATGGTTTCCTCCTCCCATCTATTAAGTACCAAATTTGCCACACTGGGTGCATACCGAGCCCCCATTGCAACTCCTCGTATTTGTTTATAGAAGTTGCCCTGAGCCCAAAAATAATTGTTCCCCATAGCTAGTTGTAGTCCTTTGACCAAGAACATTATTTGGGCTGGGGGTATGGTAGATTTAGATGTTAATGAGTCTTGTACCGCTGAAATTGCATCTGGTTGGCGGATGTTGGTGTAGAGCGACTCCACGTCCACTGTAACCAACCAAATGTTTTCAGACACTGTAAGTGTTGCTAGGGACTTTATAAGGTCTCTACTATCTCTCAAGTAAGATTTACCTTGGGTAACTAGAGGTTGGAGATAGATGTCTAGATACTCTCCTACCCTAGAGTAGAGTGAGCCTATTCCACTAACAATAGGTCTCCCTGGAGGGTGAGTTTTGTTTTTGTGAATTTTGGGAACTATGTACAGTACCGGGGTACGAGGTACTTTAGGAACCAAGTATAATGCTTCCTTCTCAGTGAGGATAGCTTGAGTTAGGCCATCTTTAATCCAAAGGGAGAGTTCCACTTTAAGTTTGCTCAATGGGTCACCCGGAAGGAGGAAATAGGTGTCGGTGGCACTCAGTAGACGTTGAATTTCTCCATAATAATCTACTTTGTTGAGTATAACCATGGTTGCTATAGGACCGGGACAGAGGCTGTTGCCCAATTGATTTGCCCCTCCCATTGGCTGATTGACAGACCTCTAAAAGTAGCCCATAGCGTGCACCAGGTACGCTTCCTGATGACGACATTAACGAAACGTACGTCGAGGCGGTACCTGGGCACGCACTACTAGCATACTTCCGGTTTCCTGGTTTTCAAGCCTGACGGCGGTGGAACGCACGCCGGCTTCACCAGCTCATCACAACTTCTCTCTCCAATCCCTATATACCTACAGCCTCAGTGCCGGGAACACGGGCACCATCGAAAGTAAGAGGCCATTTGGCATTATATTTTTTAGCAATTATTTTAATAAAAGGTTTTACACCATGGGAGCTGTTTCTCTCTTTATATGAGACCTATCCACAGCCTGGTTTTCAATCGTGGTTTCCACGGACAAGAGCTGATTTCTGAGCCTATTTGACCTTATTTAAACAATAGGTCAACACCTTCGGGTAAGGAGCCATCCATTCACACTTGCGGTGTTTATTTGGTGAAGGTGATATACGTTTAGAAGACCACACGGAGCACCCATTGGAATACTATTGTTTGCAGCACAACATTGCACTAAACAAACACGGACTTTTGGATAGACACACATTGTCTATTGTCACTATATATTTTTTCTGCACTTATTGGTTTGTTGTTATATGGTTAGCACGACATTCACATATTTATATTATATTATTTTCACTAATGTTGTATAATACCTGTTATACCTATCAATAATTAGCGCCCCGCCCCTACTCTCCAATTGTTTCACATGTCTAATCCAGTATTCTGCATTAGTTAGGGAGCAGCTTGTATTATTATTTTTGCACTTTCCCCCCCCCCCTCACATTTTAGTTTGGCGCGAGATTTTCCCAAGTTTCCATTCAGCAGACCACTCTGTGGCCTTATTTCACGCAGCCATGGATATATATTTAATTTTATGGATAGTCGCCAAACCAATATAGAGCACATATTCCAGCAACAACCTAGTCAGAATCCAGATATTGAAAAAAGCTTTAAACAGCTTCAATTCAATATGGAAAAACAAATTCGGACTTGGTGGGATATAGCATCATTTGAGATGTATATCCTAAAAAATCAAACACCAAGGAGACTCAGATGGGACGTTTACCCCAATGATGGTTTAGAAGATCTCACACTAGCGGATGAATGGTTCCAATTTTTCAATGCATGTGAACAGAAACTGATGCAATTGATGATTAGAAGACGCAAGGCAAAAAATGCCATCACACAAGCCCATATAGTAGACCTTAAAACATCTATGGCACCATTTATGGAAACCAAAGAATATTTGGAAAAAGCCCAAACCTTACAAATCCATCTAACCAAATATGACACCACTATCAAAAATAAAAAACTTAAAAAATACCATAGGGATACCAAAGATTACCAAGAATCCAAAGTATACAAGTGGCAGATCAAAACTGACACAACTGGTTCTAAAGAATCTACTATGGAGAGAGACTCAGAAGTACACAACCTGGTCACTCTAGCAACCCAAAAGATCAAAGCAAAATCCTCTACCCCAAAAAAATTCAAAAAACCAACCATACCTCAAGGACCCCACCAGGGCGGCAGGGGGCCTCCACCACCACCTCCGCCTTATGGCGGCTACAATATGGGGCCCCCCACAACCAATACCCCATTCCCTATTCAGCACCTACATACAACAGATATGCCCCATTGGATAATCGTCCAATGGATTACAATTACACCTACTACCAACAGGGTCCACCCCCATTTGCCTCCAGACCCCCTAGAGGGAAATCTAGGGGCAACCATAGAGGTAAGCATAACACCCAAAAACTCTGGACAACAACAGGGGGGGGAATGGAGGGGCTGGAACGAGCCCTACAAGATCCCCAATATTGCCCCACAGTCTCAACAAGAACACACAGGCCCAGAGGTAAAAGAGGGGGAACCAGAAAGAAAAAGACCAAGGGACAATTAGGTGAAGGAATATTCAATCTGGCAGGCGTAGACCTATCTAGAGCAGAACTAACAGTATTGTCACATGGATTGAAATTTGCCCCAAATAAAAATCTTAACAAATTCGAAACTTTCATAGATGTGGAAAAATTCGTGAGGAAACTGAATATTAAAAAACACTTTGCCCAACAACCCAATTATGAACCTCCAATTAATACTACTATATTTCAACATAGCGGGCTGAAGAATAGCTCAGTCTTTAACCCGAAAAAGGGGACCCACCACCATGTGGAGGTCTTCAAACACATGGTCCAAGGCAAAATCCAAGATTTGGATATTAAACCCTCTTGGAAGAATTCCAATCTAAACCTGGTAACAGAAGGGATCAAGTCCTTGGAACAAAATAAAAATATAGTAGTAAGACCTGCTGATAAAGGGGGAGGTGTGGTTATACTCAACAAAGTAGATTATTATGGAGAAATTCAACGTCTACTGAGTGCCACCGACACCTATTTCCTCCTTCCGGGTGACCCATTGAGCAAACTTAAAGTGGAACTCTCCCTTTGGATTAAAGATGGCCTAACTCAAGCTATCCTCACTGAGAAGGAAGCATTATACTTGGTTCCTAAAGTACCTCGTACCCCGGTACTGTACATAGTTCCCAAAATTCACAAAAACAAAACTCACCCTCCAGGGAGACCTATTGTTAGTGGAATAGGCTCACTCTACTCTAGGGTAGGAGAGTATCTAGACAACTATCTCCAACCTCTAGTTACCCAAGGTAAATCTTACTTGAGAGATAGTAGAGACCTTATAAAGTCCCTAGCAACACTTACAGTGTCTGAAAACATTTTTGGTTGGTTACAGTGGACGTGGAGTCGCTCTACACCAACATCCGCCAACCAGATGCAATTTCAGCGGTACAAGACTCATTAACATCTAAATCTACCATACCCCCAGCCCAAATAATGTTCTTGGTCAAAGGACTACAACTAGCTATGGGGAACAATTATTTTTGGGCTCAGGGCAACTTCTATAAACAAATACGAGGAGTTGCAATGGGGGCTCGGTATGCACCCAGTGTGGCAAATTTGGTACTTAATAGATGGGAGGAGGAAACCATCTATAAAGATAATAATTCATCTTTGATCTACTACCGTAGATACATAGATGACATTATACTTTTGTGGGAGGGGTCCCAATTCTCCTTGGATCAATTTATAACCAAAATGAATACCAATGAATATGGCCTCAGCTTTACTGCTGAATCTAGTAAAACTTCCATCCATTACTTGGACCTCACATTAACCAAAAAACATAATCAAATCCACACAAAGACTTACTTTAAGCCTACTGACCGTAATGGGTATGTACCCACTTCAAGTTGCCATCATCCCAAATGGTTGGGTGCCATACCAAAAGGTCAGTTTATGAGACTACGCCGTAACTGTAATGACATAGTGGACTATGAACAACAATCAGAGGTACTAACCAAGAAATTTGTAGAAAAAGGCTACAGTCCAAATAAAATAGACAAGGCCCGAAAAGAAGTGTTGGGTATGGACAGACCATCTCTATTGGAAAATAGGATTAAATTACCAAGAAAAGAAGATGTGCCTTTCTTGTCTGGGTATCACAGACAGTACAAAAACATAGAGAAAATATTTAAAGAATATTGGCCAATCCTACTAAAAGATACTGACCTGGCTAAAATCCTATCCCCACACCCTACCTTCATATATAGAAGAGCTCCGGGTGTAAGAAATATGGTGGCAGTAAATGTCCCAGACCCCCCGGCAAAACCTCTCACCTTCCTTGATGGGTCCAGTTTCCACTATTGCACCCGATGCAGGTCATGCAACAAAACAAATAGGCAAGGAAAAAAGGTTACTAAATTTAAATCAAGTGTAACCCAACAAGAATTTACCATCAAACCATTGATTACATGCCATTCTAGATACGTCACATATGTATTGTCATGTCCTTGCAAATTTCAATATGTAGGCCGCACTACTAGAGAATTAAAAATTCGAATCAATGAACATGTGGCCAACATCATAAAGGGGTTCCCTGACCATAGTGTGTCAAAACACTTTGACCTTTGTCATAACAGAGACCCCAGTCTATTAACATTTTTTGGAATAGACAGAATTACGAATCACTGGCGTGGAACAGACCTAACAAAGGCAGTATCACAAAACGAAACCCAGTGGATTCATCGCCTCAGAACTATGAGGCCCAGGGCCTCAATATAGAATTGGACCTCAACTGCTTTTTAACGGACATCTAAGGAGTATGTAGAGCTGCACAATGTAAAATATCTTTGAACAAATTTTAGGTCCACTACTGATATTTTATCTATTTTTATTTATTTTTATTTTGTAATTCCATTTTTGGTAATGCAACTATTAAATTTGCCCATATATATACTTACTGTATTTATATATACATATATATGGTTCCAATATGTAATATAAAATATATTTTATATGTTATAATATTTTAATTTTATAATGCCATTAAATCTTTAAATAGATTGGGAACATAGGAGATACAATTGCAAACATATCCATTGTATTATATATATTTTTGCATCTAGTAACCTGTAATTTCACACAGGCAAAAAGATTGTAATTGGTCTATGTATAGAATTGCTGTTGAACCCCGCGGTTGTATACATGGTTGCTATAGGACCGGGACAGAGGCTGTTGCCCAATTGATTTGCCCCTCCCATTGGCTGATTGACAGACCTCTAAAAGTAGCCCATAGCGTGCCCAGGTACGCTTCCTGATGACGACATTAACGAAACGTACGTCGAGGCGGTACCTGGGCACGCACTACTAGCATACTTCCGGTTTCCTGGTTTTCAAGCCTGACGGCGGTGGAACGCACGCCGGCTTCACCAGCTCATCACAACTTCTCTCTCCAATCCCTATATACCTACAGCCTCAGTGCCGGGAACACGGGCACCATCGAAAGTAAGAGGCCATTTGGCATTATATTTTTAGCAATTATTTTAATAAAAGGTTTTACACCATGGGAGCTGTTTCTCTCTTTATATGAGACCTATCCACAGCCTGGTTTTCAATCGTGGTTTCCACGGACAAGAGCTGATTTCTGAGCCTATTTGACCTTATTTAAACAATAGGTCAACACCTTCGGGTAAGGAGCCATCCATTCACACTTGCGGTGTTTATTTGGTGAAGGTGATATACGTTTAGAAGACCACACGGAGCACCCATTGGAATACTATTGTTTGCAGCACAACATTGCACTAAACAAACACGGACTTTTGGATAGACACACATTGTCTATTGTCACTATATATTTTTTCTGCACTTATTGGTTTGTTGTTATATGGTTAGCACGACATTCACATATTTATATTATATTATTTTCACTAATGTTGTATAATACCTGTTATACCTATCAATAATTAGCGCCCCTACTCTCCAATTGTTTCACATGAACTGAGAAAAGTCAAGCGTGCAGCTGCCAAGATGCCACTTGCCACCAGTTTGGCCATATTTCAGAGCTGCAACATCAATGGAGTGCCCAAAAGCACAAGGTGTGCAATACTCAGAGACATGGCCAAGGTAAGAAAGGCTGAAAGACGACCACCACTGAACAAGACACACAAGCTGAAACGTCAATACTGGGCCAAGAAATATCTCAAGACTGATTTTTCTAAGGTTTTATGGACTGATGAAATGAGAGTGAGTCTTGATGGGCCAGATGGATGGGCCCGTGGCTGGATTGGTAAAGGGCAGAGAGCTCCAGTCCGACTCAGACGCCACCTTGCTGGCGTCTGAGTACTGGTTTGGGCTGGTATCATCAAAGATGAGCTTGTGGGGCCTTTTCGGGTTGAGGATGGAGTCAAGCTCAACTCCCAGTCCTACTGCCAGTTTCTGGAAGACACCTTCTTCAAGCAGTGGTACAGGAAGAAGTCTGCATCCTTCAAGAAAAACATGATTTTCATGCAGGACAATGCTCCATCACACGCGTCCAAGTACTCCACAGCGTGGCTGGCAAGAAAGGGTATAAAAGAAGAAAAACTAATGACATGGCCTCCTTGTTCACCTGATCTGAACCCCATGGAGAACCTGTGGTCCATCATCAAATGTGAGATTTACAAGGAGGGAAAACAGTACACCTCTCTGAACAGTGTCTGGGAGGCTGTGGTTGCTGCTGCACGCAATGTTGATGGTGAACAGATCAAAACACTGACAGAATCCATGGATGGCAGGCTTTTGAGTGTCCTTACAAAGAAAGGTGGCTATATTGGTCACTGATTTGTTTTTATTTTGTTTTTCCATACAATGTTTTTTATTAAGAGATTAGAAAAATTTAGGGCTGTTACTGATCAAAATTTTTGTGTTCGATTAATCTTTTTTTTTTTTAATCGATTAATCTACTAATTTCGATTAATTTAATGCACATACAGATCCGACTACTTTTAGCTGATCGCCTTGCAGGCTGATTCCCAGTGCAGCTACCAGCAACTGGAAAATGGATAGCAGGATACAAAAAACACACAAAGGCAGCACTCGATGGGAATAGCATTAAAACTTTTATAGTCTTCAAGTAGGTAACCAAATAAATATTGCACTGGAGATAAAATCGATGGAGCTACATAAACTGTAAAAATTGTGCAAGTAATACCAAACGATACCAAAAGCAATCGTGTAGCTAAGTATGATACTGGTATAAAAATGTGTACAACGATACCACTGCTGAATCCAGATGAGGAGAGGTTAACATCAGTCCATCGGCATGTAGCTGTCCCATGAAGGGAACTATCACAACTCCCAGTGGATGGCTGTAGATTCGCAGATTCCCAGATTGATAGAGGGAAGTGTAACACCCCTTGCGTGTGGCAGATAGTAAGGTCCCGCCGGCATGCAGATATGAAGGCACAGCAAAGGAGCCCTTCAGATGGACACGGCAAGCCCCGCCGGTGTCCGTGACATTACTGGATCTCCGATGGAACTCCCTGAAGGCCCAGAACCGGCGGAGAGGTGAGTACCAATCAAAAGAATTTTAATCGATCAAAAAGATTTTGATCGATCAAAAAAAATTAAAGATTAATCGATCAATTAAAAGTTAATTTGCACAGCTCTAGAAAAATTGCAATACAAGAAACAGTGAAACAACAGTTAAAAGACACTGACTATTAAAGGTACTTGAGAATGCCACGATTCACATGTGCAAAAGCATATAATAAACAACATGCCTCATATGGCAAATTTGTATAACCAAAATGAAATTAACATGGCATTGATATGGCGCAGTGACCCCCCCCCCCTCCTCCCAGTGATGATACTTCGTATTGAACTGCAGGAGCAGAGGACTCCAGCTCTGGACCACCTCCCCCAATCCCTCTCTGTTGGTCAGAGTGGCAGTCCCGACCAGAACCCCCATCCCTGTATTAAGTGGGAATATGGAAGGGCCACCCACCCCGTGCGTATCCATACTAGGGGTGTAAATCAAATATCAGTGGCAATACCAGAAGATTTCAGGTACCTCGTTCGTAACTATGTAACAGATATGTCTTTAAAGGGAGAACATAAAAAAATTAAGTTAAGAACAAAAATAAGAAAAGAGTAAATAAAAAGATAAGCTAAACAACAAAGTATATATGCCCCTTTCTTGCACACAACCCTTGTCTTGTACTAATACTTGTGACCCACAAGGCACCCATATCCTTTCAGAGACCTGTAAAATTCAAATACCATTGTTGCCAAGGAGACCATGATATGATCATGGCTTCGGAGGAACCCATCGCATGTGAGTGCATCACCTCATATTTGCCCTGTGTATGCATAGTAAAAATTACCTCATTGAGTGAAGGCGGTACAACATTCTTCCAGTGACGTAGGATTACCAACCTTGTGGCCAAGAGTAGGTTCGACACTACAGTTCTACAGGAATTTGGAACCTTGTCAATTTCCAGTGAAAGAATTGCCAGTCCAGGCGTCAGCGGGCCAATTGAGTTCAGGATCTCCCTGACCACACCCCACACCGCAGCCCATAGGTGGTTCAACCTCGGGCAAGACCACATAATGTGGACCAGCGTACCTACCTCGCCACACTGTCTCCAACACAGAGGAGACGTGTCACGATATACCTTGGACAACCTATAAGGGGTTAGGTACCACCTCAACAGCAGTTTTTGGTGTGTTTTCATTAGGCTAGTACTTTTAGTAGAGGAATACACAACCCTCAAAGACTTTTCCCATTGGAGGATTGTATATTCCTTCCCCACATCTCTTTCCCAGGCCTCCATATGTTGCATTTTAAAAAACTTATGTTTTTCCTGCAAACCCATATACAATACTGAAATCCCCTTGGAGGTGACGTTGGGTTGTTGGTAAAACTGGGATATCTTATTGGGGAGTGACGTGAGAAGATGCGGGTTCTTCCTAAACAAGTGTGATAGTGAATATATTTGTACTGTTCAGTTGCCAGGAGCTTATACTTGTCCCGGAGCTTCTGAAATGGCAATAGTGAAGATCCCTCCACTATATCCTCAAGGTGACAGATACCCCTGGAGACCCACCCATCAAGGTTGATATTTTAGGTATAATATTATGTATAGCGGTAATAGGGAGCTGCAACGGAGACGTTGGCCCCATCCACCTGTAAGAGTCTCGGAGGTGACCCCAAGCCCTAACAGACGCTCTAATGGTTGGCGCAGTGCCAGGGTCCAAGGTCACACAGAAGTGTGATGTCAATAGAAAATCTCGTAACGTACCCCGTTTGATTTGAGACTGTTCTAAGTCTACCCACAGTGTCCCTGAAGCAGGCACTAGCCAGTGCTGCAACTGGGACAGAACGGCAGCAAAGTAATAGCCCTGGAGGTGGACATGCCCGATACCGCCCGCCTTTCTATGTTTTGTGAGTTTACTGAAGGCACATCTGGCCCTCCTCCCCTGCCACAGGAACCTATTCAGCATGGATTGTAGGGATTTGAAATAGGAATCGGGATAGGTAGTGTTCTAAAAAGATACAGGAGCTGAGGCAGCACCTGCATCTTAAAGGCCGCCAGTCTACCCAACCAAGATAATTCAGTTTTGGCCAAGGCCTCCAACCTACCCTGGAAGGAGTTCAGAAATGGAGTATAATTGGCCTGTAGCAGCCTGCTGGTTGTTGGTGTTAGGACAATCCCGAGGTATTTGACACCTTCCTCCTTCCATACAAATGGGAACCTCTGTTCCATTCGTAGTCTGGTTTCTCTAGGGACTCCTAGACCTAAAATGTGCGATTTTGATTCGTTCACTTTATAATATGAGATTTCATTAAATGCCCTCAGAGAGGAGTAAATTGTTTCGACAGATTTCTCTATATCAGTGACCATCAGTATGATGTCATCTGCGAATAGACTAATCACATGGTTTTTTCTTCCCACCCGGATCGCAGAGATGTGGGGATGTAACCGCAGAAAGGACGCTAAAGGCTCCATCAAAAGGTTAAATATTAGAGGCGAGAGTGGACACCCCTGTCTCGTGCCATTAGTGATGTCAAATGGGGTAGAAAGAGTGCCTGCCATGAGAACCCGTGCCGACGGGTATGAGTACAATGCCATAATGGCGGAGTAGATGTGGCCCCCGAAAGCCAAACCTCCCCAGGACCTGTTCCAGGAATTTCCAATGAATCCTGTCAAACGCCTTCTCCGCATCCAGCGCAAGGAGCAGAGAAGGCGTTCGACGCCGCTCTGATATATGTATAATGTTCAATAACCTCCTAGTAGCGTCCGCCGTTTGTCTCCCCTTTGTGAAGCCTGACTGGTCCATATCAATTAACCCCGGGAGCATGTCCATTAGTCTAGCAGCTAGAAGTTTTGCATATATTTTGACATCATTATTCAGCAATAATATGGGCCTAAAGTTCTGGGGTGTTGTCGGATCTTTCCCCGGCTTAGGGAGGGCCACTATCGTAGCGCTTAACATTTCCTTTGGGAATGAGGATGAGGCAGCAGCTGCACCGTACACCTGAACTAAGTATGGACTGAGTATGTCCTGGAATGTTTTGAAGTATTCACCGATAAAGCCGTCAGGGCCTGGGGATTTATTTGAAGGGATGGACTGTATTGTCCTCTTCACTTCTTCCACAGTAAATGGCGAATTTAGTTCTTAAAGTTGGTCAGGGGACAGGGTCGGAAGATTGATTTTATCTAGGAACTTCTTGATGGAGTCCGGGGATGGCTGGATAGTCGTTGGATCATCTTTAAGGTTATAAAGTGACCCGTAGTAGTGACTAAAGGCGTCAGCTATTGCCTGTGGGTGGAAATGTTTTACCTTTGTCTCTGGGTGGTGAATAAAGGGAATCTTAGATTTAATTCTGTGTCCTTTAAGTCTGCTCGCAAGAAGTTTCCCTGCCCTGTTTCCACTAGTAAAGATGCTAGTTTAAACTTCCTAGAAGCTTTTTCATAATCGTCACGAAACAACGTCCTGAGATCTGTGCGGAGTTGGGTCAACTTATTAGTCAGGGAGAGTGATGGTCTGGTTTTGTTCTGTGTCTCTAAGTCATTAATTTGAGCAATGAGGGTCACTGTGCGCTGCTGTCTTTCCCTCCTAACCCTTGCCCCTTGTATCATGACTCCTCTCACACATGCCTTATGCACATTCCATAAGGTAAAGGGGCTGGCAACCGACCCTTCGTTATTAACAAAAAAATCTCTCAGTTTCGCTTCAATATATGACCTGGTCGGACCGCTCCTGAGGAGCATATGATTGGCTCGCCACATGGAGATCGGAGTGTTGGGTGGGGAGTGTTGTGGCAATCTGGGGGTGTGCAAAGCACACCGCCATCTTGCCTTGTGCTCTAAAGCAGATCCCCGATCTTAAATGAAATAATGCCATGTTTAAACTAAAAGATTTACTCACCATACATTCCCTGGCCATCCATACCAATCAAGAGACATTACAACAGCTTGCTCTCATCCATCGCTCCCCAGCATCTCTGTCCTTAGCAGCAGCTAGCTCCATTTATTTATAGTGTCAACAAGAGTAACAAAAGAAGGTTGGTGGCTTTACAAAACAGCCAATCAGACATTTTTGTATACTTTCAAAAGAACCAATCAGACATGTGATTCAAAATAATGCTAGCAGTGAGGTGTGCAAAACAGCTGGGTGCTGAGCCATGCTCTGTAAAACAAAAGACTCAGAAAGCGTGGCTCAGCACAAAGCCATCTGCAAGCCAAACTGTTGCCATCTTTGCCAACCATACTAAAATCATGGATCAGATACCCATAAAATCTGTATAGTTATGCTACAGTTTTCATGTACGCAGATCTGTCCACTCTGAGTCATTTAATGCAGTCGACAAGAAGTGGCCAGTTCCTTGCTAAGGCATAAATGAACATCCCGAAAAGGAGCTCGCAAATTGTTGTCCATGAAAAGGTGTTGCGCCAATGGCCTTCCACCAACGTCTGTATGCGTGAATACGCTCACCTGAGCGCATTACAGCAAAACTGACACTGGCGGGACATCTGACAACATACATTTATAGAATTTTCCACAACAGTCCCTCCTTTTTTTTGTCATATTCTCCCAAGTGTCCCGCGATGATCTTCTTTACACCTGGAAACTAATCAGTCCTTACAGTCCATAAAAAGGAAAACACGGCTTGACATGTAGACTCTGTTCTTCAGGAGACATGACATAAGGAGGACACAACTTGAGCTGTAGTAATCGCAGATTGGGTAGGGATCCTCTGTGTCTTGTCCGTGGGTCCGGCTCCGGGGGCGTCTCATCTGGTACGAGGGTTGGGTTTCGGGACGTCTCATCTGGTACGTGGTCATCTGCTCCCATTTCAATCAACCACGATCCGCTGAAAAATAAGAATTAAATCCCCTCAGATTCCCAGACCCTTCAAAAGGACTCCCAACCGTCACTCAGTTACAGCTCTGGCTTTGCCTTGTAGGGATCCAAACCTTATCCATATGGGCCTGAACTCCAATTCCCAGTATCCCCGAACCAGATATAACAATATTTACTTGTAAATTCCCAGAAACCCCCCCCTTGGGCTGTGAGAACTTCCTTGTAGCTTCAACAGTTACATGAAACATTCCATCCTCAATAGGTGTGAATTGTTCAAACGTATCATAAGCTCAAGCCCCCCCACCTTGTACATGCAGGAGACCGTGCCCAGATCTGGTGAGGGTTGGTGAACAATTCCCTTCTAGCTGTCCCCGCCATTCCCAATTTCTCTTGCGCCATCAGATCCTTGCAATCGGCCGCGACATAGGACAGGGACAGCTTCACCACCGCGCATGAACCTCTTGCATTGGGGGAATTACCTTATAAGCTGTAGATCTGCATAAACACCAAACTAAAGTTACACACTTGTGGACTACCCAGTCCTGATACCCAACCGACAAGAGGCGGAGCCATAAAAACAATAATCAATTTTAACCTCTAAAAACATATTAATAAATTCCATTTACAAGTGTCTGTTTGGAGTCTTCACTCGTTTGTCAATAATCCTCATAATTAGCATGTACCACTGTCATCGCTGGGGACTAAAGCTCAACGGAGACTCAGAACAGACCCAGCAATCGGTTCCGTTCGTCTTCTTAATTAGTCATAGAATACACTTTAAATAATAACTTGGGATGCTTTCCATTGTTACTCTTGCTAAAATTTACTAAACAAACAAATACAAAATAAACAAAGATACTCCTCATTTCTTTGATGTGGTTGAGCCGCTTCTTGCAGTGGCTGGCGTCGTCTCGTCCATCAAGCTTCTTTACAAACGAACCAGTCACCTGGTTGGGGAAAAATGAAAACCAATTACCGTGTCGGGGTCCAGGAGAGACTCCTGAACCCTGTGAAGTCCATATTACATTGATCGCACCCACCCCCTCACCCAAGAATGAGTGACAGCTGATGGGAGTACGACCCTGGTTTTGGTTGACCACCAAACAAACCTTATGACAACAACCCAGACCTCGTGACTGTGGTCGCTGCTTAACCTGTGCGTGGCTTACCGTTGCCTGTAATCGCTTACCAGCGCCTGTAATACCCGGAACCATTGACAGGTTCTTAGCAACTAAAATGGGAACCTACTTCACCAGACTGCTGCTTGCCGATTCAAATTCTATCAAAGAAAGACAATCTTGGCACAAACTTGATTAAAATTAGAAAGATTAGTGTTATTAGTTCGGAGAACTGTCACCTTTACATTTTATTTACCATCCCCCCCTTTTCTTCCTCATTACAGACTGGAGGAAGAAATGTGTGGTGAAGATAAAAAGAAACAATGAAATAGCCTATGATACTTTCACCTCTTTAGACCCGTAATTATCCATGTGTACAGCTGTCTACATACACCTGCTCTCTATGTACAAACACTTCCGGAAACTCTTTGGACCTGAAAAATACTTATAAGCAGAAATCATTACTCCATCCTTCATATTTATCCTGCAGAGAATGGCAAACAAAAATGACATTCCTGTACATTGTCAGTGACATTCTTCCCAAAACCGATTCAAACAAAAACCTCTGTAACCCTTACTTTTCCTGGTGCCTCCATGGCAGCATACCTGTGACAAGCTCCGCCTTGGCTCCTCCCTCAGGACTAGTGAATATTATAAAAGTAAAGGTTAGCGTAGCCCCCACATTCTCCTTTTTTACCTCATACCTCATGGCAGTGAATTCTGGGATGGACGTCCTTACCTTCTGCAGTCGGCAGCTTCCGGCCGGGTTCGAGCCTCTCCCGGACGCAGTCCCCTCTCTTGGGCTGCTAAATGCGCTGATAAGGTGGGGAGTCCCTTCTGTAGGATCTTTTGGGACAAGCAGGTAATGTCTCTTAAGTAAGAGTGCTTCTGCATAATATATATATTAGGCATTTGGCCTGGACGTTTTCAGAGCAAGCAGCTACCTGGGCTGTCTCCCTTTACCCATTTGCTTTTTTTTTTTTTCTCTCCTTCCTTTTCCCTTTTCCCCATCTCCTTCCCCTCACGTTCCCCCCCCCCCCGCCCAGGTATGCCTCCCCCCCCTTTTTCTCCTCGGGCTCCCCTCCATCAGGCTCCGTCCCTGGACGCATCCTCTCTCTCTCCCTCTCTCCTTTTTTTTCCCCATCCTCCTTAGGGGAGAGCGCGCGCTCTCTGGCGCCGTTTTCAGCTCTCTGGCGGCCCCGGCGGCGTTCTGCGCATGCGCGGGCGCCCGGGGACGTCGGGTCCTGGTGCCGCCAGTTCGCGCATGCGCGGTGGCTACGGAGGGCGCAGCGGCCATCTTTGCAGAGGGCAAACACATAGTCCTTGCCAGGAACACACCACACCCCTGGGACAGAGGCGTTACCTTCGCCTCTGTTCCCTTCTTATTCCCCTGGCAGCTTCAGAGATATACCTGCTGCTGTTCAGGGAGGTCAGCAAAGAGGGAGAGCTCCAGAGGACACCACCCCACTTCACAAGGTAATCAAGGGCCAGACCTTTTCAAAGTTGCACGCATTCTATTAAAAAAAAAAAAAAAAAACACAGGGGATACACAGTAGGTTCCTATTTGCTAAAAAAAAAAAAAAAGGTTTTTTTTGTATAAAGCAGGAGGGAGAGGAGAACCATAGGGGAGGGGTAGTAGTATTACTATCTCGGGTACATGCGTGTGTAAATATATGTGCGTGTCCTCAGTATTTAAAAATTAGCTCCCGCCCAGCAGGCTGGTAGTAACCCTTTCCCTGCCCTTCCTAGCTGCTTGCCCTGCAGATCGCCCAAGATGAGCCACTCGCCGCCCGACCAAGATCCTACTCTACATATAAGGTAGGGACCTACACCCAGGTAAGCTTTAAACCAAAGAAAGGAAATATACATCCAAAAGAGTGCACTCAGGCTGGTACCTTTTTCTGTATTTCAGCCCTGTACGCCAGAAGACGTCCAAAGGGACCTCAAGGCGACGTGAAGACTCTGATGACTCCAGTCCCAGCAGGGAGAGGTCATCCAGGCTCACACATCGCGGAGATGGCAGAAAAGCATCGGCCAAAAAAACGCCGTTACTCACGCTCTCCCAGGCCCCGGCAGCCAAGATGTCAAGCCTGTGGAGCCACTCCCCTGCAGAATAAAATGCTCTGTCGGGGCTGTCTCAGAGAATACGCAGCGGACAGGGAGTCGGAAGGGCTGCAGGTAGCAGACCTGCTTAAAAAGGCGGTCAAAGACTCTGTCGCAGAACTATTAGCGGCACTTCCAACGCAACTCCCACCCACCCTCTCTTTCCCAGGAAGAACTGGCGGCCGCTTCACTCCCTGGCCCCTCCACAGCCGAGGGTTATCGCTCAGCACCACCCCCCCCTCATCCAAGCCCCAAGAGCAGGGTATTGCCTCAGGGGAATCCTCCGACGAGGCAGAGACTTCAGGCTTCGCCTTCTCTCTGGTTCAGCCGTATATCCAAGCCGTAAAACAAGCGATTGGGTGGGATGAAGCCGTTACAGAGGCCGATCAACCGAAAACGTATTTCCCGTTCCTGAAGCGTCAAATGTCCTTTTTTCCGCTCATGTCGGAAATCAAGGGCGTAATAGAGGAGGAGTGGAAGAAGACGGAGAAAAGATTCTCCCTCAACCGTATAGGCAAGCTTTACCCCCTCTCAGAGGAGGACTCCGCAATGCTCGACGCCCCACCAATAGTGGATGCAGCGGTAGTAAGACTGGCGAAAAACGTCACTTTGCCCATGGAGGATTCAACCTCATTCAAGGATCCGCTCGATAGAAGGATGGATCTGGACCTGAGAAAGGCCTATCACTTAGCGGGCAATGCCTGCAAACCAGCTATAGCCCTGACTTCTGTATCCAATGCCCTCCGGGTCTGGACGGACAACATCGAGACCGCGGTCCGCCAGGATGTTCCCAAGGAAGACATTATTAAGGCTCTAGATGAAATAAAACTATCAGCAGACTTCATCGGGGAGGCCGCAATCAACTCAGTTCGCTGCACGGCCAGATCAATGCTCCACACAGTGATGGCAAAGCGGGCCCTGTGGCTCAAACCCTGGGCGGCGGACGTTGCCTCGAAACAAAATTGGTGTAGAATACCTTTTGACGGTAAGGCCCTGTTCGGAGATAGACTTGACAAGGCCATTTCCCGCGTCACGGGAGGAAAATCACTCCTATTACCGCAAGATAGGCGGCCCAGACGTACTAGAACTTTCGGATCCAGGTTCCATCAGTTCAAGAATAAGGACTTCAGGCAATCCAGACAAGGCAGGGCTTTTAGACAGAATTGGAGAAGCACCCAATCCACGTTTCTCAAGACCCGTGGCCAGAGGGCCTTACCCGCACCACAGGATGCGTCAAAGCCTTTTTGACGCCAAATCAGCCCAGAGGATCCCGGTGGGCGCCAGGCTCAGGTGCTTTGCAGGCGTATGGGAACAGAAGTGCAAAGACGCTTGGGTGGTTGCCACAATCAAGTACGGACACTCCTGGACCTTTTTGGATGAACAAGGGTATCCGGGTCGCCTCAGAAGGCGGAAGCTCTATACCAGTTCCTCCTATCACTACAGGGTCCAACGCGCAGTGATTCCAGTCCCTCCGTCCGAGAAATTTTCAGGTTTTTACTCTACCCTATTTCTGGTTCCCAAGAAAAACGGAGGGTGGAGGCCCGTGATAGACTTGAAAAGATTAAACCGCTATATACACTTGGAAAAGTTCAAGATGGAGTCACTACAAACGATAGTTCGTGCGATTCAACCAGGAGACTGGATGCTATCGGTGGATCTTCAAGATGCTTATTTACACATCCCCATACTCCCGTCCTTCCAAAAATACCTCAGATTCGCGGTGGGGCCGATACACCTTCAATTTCAAAGCCTGCCATTTGGCCTTTGCACATCTCCTCGAGTCTTTACAAAGACGCTGATCGCCATTATAGCCCCCCTGAGAGAGCTAGGTCTCAGAGTCTTCCACTATTTAGACGATATCCTTCTGCTTGCAGAAAGCCCAGCCCAGCTGATAGATCACAGGAATACCCTAACATCAACGCTGGCAGAATTCGGTTGGATGATCAACCTGGAAAAGAGCCAACTTGTCCCTACACAGAAAATGATCTTTTTGGGCGCCTTATTCAACACAGCCGACGGCACGGTATCCCTTCCGCTCCAGAAAGCAACATCCATCATTCGGCGGATGAAGAAAGTAAACTCGACAACATGCATGACGGCCTCGAGCTGCCTGAGCCTGATAGGGCTGATGTCATCGTGCATACCCATGGTCCCCTGGGCGCACTGGCACCTCAGATATTTCCAAACGGAATTTCTCAGGCTCTGGACCAGACGCTACCTATCACAATCCATACGCCCCACGGGGCTAATGATCAGGAGCCTACACTGGTGGACATCGCGGCTCAACCTTCTGAAAACTCGCCCGCTAGGTCCTGCCAACTGGACCACAATTACCACAGACGCCAGTGCGGCGGGCTGGGGGGCACACTGCGACCAAATCTCGATGCAGGGGAGATGGTCGTTCCACACAACTGGCCTAGTATCGAACATCCTCGAGATCCGAGCAGCCTACCTAGCATTACTAGCCCTAGAGTTCAAAGTCGCAGGGAAGCCAGTGCTCCTTCGTATGGACAACAGAGCCGCAGTATCCTACATTCACCGGCAGGGTGGGACACGCAGCCGCACCTTGCTGAGGGAAGTAGAGCCTATTATGCTATGGGCCGAGAGGAATCTGATAGACCTGAGGGCAATCTACCTCCCCGGCCGTCTGAATCTGAGGGCAGACCACCTGTCCCGCAAATTTGTGGATGCCAACGAGTGGTCACTGAACCAGAGGACCTTCGACTGGATCTCAGATCTGTGGGGCCTCCCGGAACTGGACCTTTTCGCAACAGTTCACAACACCAAACTGCAGAGATTTTTCTCAAGATTCCCTCACCCGCAGGCGGAGAATGTAGATGCCCTGTCAGCCCCCTGGCCGGACGGCCTAGCCTACGCTTTTCCACCTCGCCCGCTCATTCCAAAATTTCTGGCAAGGCTGATGGGGGAAACCACAACAGTGATAGCAATCCTGCCGTATTGGCCGAAACGCCCATGGTTTCCCATGGCACTATGCCTCAGTGCCCAGCCACCTGTCAAGATCCCAGTAATACCTCTCCTTCTGTCACAGGGGCATCACGTGCATCCAGATCCGCAGAGGCTGAATCTTCACTGTTGGCGGCTGAAAGGCAGAGGTTCCAATCCCTAGGTTGCTCCGCGGGGGTCATTGCTACCCTACTCAAAGCAAGGAAACCATCAACAAGCAGCATCTACAGCAGGATATGGAACAAATTCATTTCCTTCGCAAGGGGCAGCGGTTTCAACCTGGAATCGCCACTACCTTCCGAGCTCCTGGAGTTTCTACAGGCAGGTCTTGAAAGTACAAGTTTCGGCAATTTCGGCAATAACCAGCAAGAGGTGGGCCGAGAACCCCTTAATCATACAATTCTTTAAAGCTGTCAAAAAGATCCGCCCACCAGCTAAGAGAGTCTTCCCTACCTGGGATCTCTGCGTCGTTCTGGACTCCCTCACAGGCCACCCTTTTGCCCCCTCGGAATCTATTTCTCTGTGGAACCTAACCCTGAAACTGACTTTCCTGTTAGCTATAACCTCCGGCAGGAGGGTTTCAGAGCTCCAAGCCCTAGGAGCAGATCAGGACCACATCCTGTTCTTCCCCGATAGGGTCGAACTTAGGACAGTCCCGGGATTCATCCCCAAGGTTGCCTCCACAGCAAACATGTCGGAACTCTGGACGCTTCCAGCTTTCACAGACCAGGATCCAGCCTCGCTATGCGAGCTAGACGTTTCCTCCACTCTAAGGTACTACCTGCAGGCCACAGAGCCATTTAGGAATTCATCCCGGCTACTCATAATCCCCTGGGGAAAATACAGGGGCAAGGAAGCCTCACCAAGGACAATCGCCTCATGGATTGTGAAGCTCATTCAGAAGGCGTACAGGGCGAGAGGTACGGAACCTCCCTCAACCATCAGGGCACACTCCACCAGATCAGTGTCGGCCTCTTGGGCCGCCAGAGCCAACGTCTCGATTGAAACCATCTGCAGGGCAGCGACCTGGTCTTCACAACACACCTTCCTGAAACACTATAGGGTCGATCCAGGAGCTCTCTCATCTGTGGAGTTTGGCAGACGCGCACTGAAGCTAGCTGTTACCTTTTCCTCTAGCTAAACTCGTCTCTGAATAAATTTTCACTATAAGCATTATCCCACCCGTCTCAGCTATTTATTTGTCACAGGTATGCTGCCATGGAGGCACCAGGAAAACAGAAAATTGTACCATACTTACCGTAATTTTCTTTTCCTGGTGCCTATCCATGGCAGCATATGCTCCCACCCTCGGTATTCTATATTACGGAGAATGTGGGGGCTACGCTAACCTTTACTTTTATAATATTCACTAGTCCTGAGGGAGGAGCCAAGGCGGAGCTTGTCACAGGTATGCTGCCATGGATAGGCACCAGGAAAAGAAAATTACGGTAAGTATGGTACAATTTTCTGTTTTCCCGTTCCTACAAAAATACAAAAGCCGCGACACGTCAGAAGATCGCCGCGGTAAGTTCGAATAAAAAAACATTCACGTTACTACATACAAACATTCAAATACAAATGTGGGGGAGATATTCATAGCTTTCAAAACAAAAATGAAAAATACAAAAACCAGCCGGAATTCTGCCTTCACTCTTTCCGTAATACAAGAAAATACGAGAACAGCGCGAGAAACTTGCATAGACCAGCTGTTGCAAATAATATTAATGTATGAATTCTGACCATCCTCTGATTCCAGTCAAACAAGCCAGGATACCTGCCCCCCCCCCTCCCAGGAATGGGATATGTAAACTTGTCTCCAGGGAGTCTAGGAGGAGGACAG
Organism: Rana kukunoris; assembly: GCA_029574335.1. Taxonomy (NCBI): domain Eukaryota; kingdom Metazoa; phylum Chordata; class Amphibia; order Anura; family Ranidae; genus Rana; species Rana kukunoris. The sequence goes on along the minus strand of CM056049.1, from coordinate 405,567,785 downwards.
CTGTTGGGCAGTCTCCACAAACAAACAAACAAACAAAAGACATTGATTATTACAAGGATCAAAGGAATTCCAGTGGCTAGGTACTGAATGAACAGGGATGTGAGTCATGAAATGCAATGATTGGTTGAACATCAGATGGGCAGGCAACATGGGAGGCGTTGCGAATGATTAATGAGTGAGGTTTGGTAAAAGGGTTTTGGAAGAGAACTTTCGGTCTCTATTCGCTTGAATGCTGGAGTGAACTTATCATCTGGAGGCCTATACTGAAGCCACATGGCCTAGGCCGCATGGAAGCCTGACCGGTATTTTGGGCCTGGTCATGTGGCCAATAAGGAGGCCTAGCATTTTCCTTTTTCCATCAGGGCCAAGCCAGAAAGGACTGAACTTAAGTATCTTTCTATCTTATTTGCCAAAAATGTATTAGGTCATAGAGATTGATGTTAGTGATTGTATATTGTGCAATAGGAATTCTATGCTACAGCTTTGTTTACTATACAATGGACGCCTTTTGTTAGAATAAATGTAATTGTTTGATTTCAAAGGTGTCTGTCTCATTAACTAACGATTAGCCTCAGGCCTAGAGCACGCTTCGGCCGGATATACATTAGCAGATACAGGACTCATGCATGTTAATACAGATGCAATAGCTTATATATAGGTATTACAAGTTACAGTAAAGGATAGATACATATAGTTAGCTGTTGCATGATATTTTTAGTTACAACAAATGGCACCCTAGATCGTTGGACATAGAGTCCACAAACCCTAATGTATTTTTGTTTTGAGTCCATTAAGCTAAGAGTCCTCAACCCAGAACTGAAATTTGTCGCAAGTTACGGACAAGATTGCCGCTGGCTCGCGAATCTCGAAACCTTGCTTTGATGATCCAGGAAGTTCTGTAAAATCTCATCGGACGTGAACACGGACAGAAAACGGTGAGATTCCTTGCTGATATGTTTATTTGTTAAGCGTTTGTATTGTAGTGTACATGTGTGTTAGGCCTTTAACCAGTCACGGGTACTGGTGAGTGAGGGGAATGATCACCCCTGGATATGCGATATAGCCTGCAGATTGACAGGATAGACTACACATCGTTGCGGAAAAACTGGGAGAAATATATATATATTTGTTATGATTTTTATTTTTTTATTGAATTTTAAGTTTTATTTTTAGTTCATTTTTTTTTTTTTGATACCCAGGTGAAAGTGAAAATAGCTTTCTGGTCCTATAGAGGATCAATGTGGCCTGCAATCTAAAAGGGCTAGAAATCAGTGATAGATAATCTACTGATGTTGAAAGAGCATTGATAGCTGTGCTCGGAACTCAAGTTTAAATAGCTTTAAAGAAAGTTTTTTTTTGTTGTTGTTGTCAGATGTGTATTGTCTAAGCAACTGGCCAAACTAGTGAAGCTAGTGGCAGATTAGCATAACAATGGATTTTCTTGGAAGACTACTTAATGAGAATGGTTTTAATACTGTACAAAAGAGTGCTATAACACATGAAGTCATGGATTTTGTGGGCAATGTAATGAATATAGCTAAGAAGTGTGATGCAGATGCGGGTAAACAAATTGAACAATTAGTAAATGAGAAATGTGTATTGGAAAAAAGGGTTAGTATGTTAGAGGAAACATGTATGTTGAGGGAACAGTGTATCGCATCTTTAGAAAAGAGAGAGGCTGTGAATGAATCTGCGATAAAAGTACTTAATAGAGAGTTACAAGAATGTAAAACTCAAATAGCACACAAGGATCTTTCTTTGGAAGCACAAGCAATGGAGAAAATGCACAGCCATTGTTGTGCTAACAAGGATACACAGCCCAGTGTGACAAAAGTGCAGGGAGAAGGGATGCTAATAGAAGAGCAACCAGTATGGTCAGCTGACAAGACAGAGGAGGCCCCAGATCACAGTTCCCCTCTATTTGCTCCTGCGTCACAAAGTACTTGGCCAGGATCTACAATTTTAAGAAGTGAGGGTGGCACCCAATCCACGACACTCTCCATACAAGATCGCATAAATCTGTGCCAGATTTTGGGAAAATTTGACACGTTTGCCTCACCCATTAGTTTATCAAACAGGCTTGAAGCTGTAGTAACACAGTACATTTTAAACAATAGAGATGCATGTGCACTTCTCCGCGCATGGCTTCCATGGCAACTGTGTGAAAAACTGCAACCACCAGTCGGGAATCATAGAGGTCTATCTCCCGATAGACTCAAATTGGGGGAACTCGGCAGATAGAATGAGGGAAATGCAGCGCATAATGGGAGGAAGGGACACTAGGGGTTCAGATGCCCTAGAAAATACTACATTTAGAAGGGGAATTGATCCAATACTCTTTTGCAGTGAATATTTCACCATTTATAAGGCTACATACAATTGTCCTGATATGTCTCACGATGACAGCAGTTTTCTGTGTTCTATGGCTAATAAGTGTACATGCATTGATTACCATACCAGAATTGCACTGAGGAATGCCACCTCGTACCAGACCTTTGTAAATACATTAAGGGATTGGGTTCGGGAGACAGATCAAGACAATAGGCCCCATAAGAGAATTGCAGAAACAGCCGAAAGCACAGTAGTGGTGACACCCCCCACAAATGCCAACGGCATGATAAAGATAGAAATTAAGTTTGAAAAGTTAAATGGAAATGCGGTAACCGCATTAGAAAATGATTCTGGTATTGAGACATCTGATGAGTCCATTGCTAGTGACTACTCCTCGGATGATCAAAGTATAAAGTCTGTTCAGAGTAATGTTATGCAACAACGTGTGTCTCCATCGTTTTATACTCAGAGAAGGCACCAGGCAGGGAGACCGAACTTTAAATGTTTTTTGTGTAAAAAGGGGGGTCACATTGCCAGATTTTGTTGGGCGGCGAATAATATCAAAATAGGATCTCAACACCCCAAAACTACCCCAAGGCGGTATGAAGTGTATTCAGTGAGATGGGGTAACCCTAGGCATAGAGTCCATAATACTCAATTAAGACAGGGGAATCACTATTATGAAAAGGGGGAGGAGCCACATGTCCATTCAAATATAGAAAGGGGAGGAAACAGTGGTAGCAGCCCTTAAAGAGCTGCAGGGATGGTGAGAATTTCCGGGTTAACGTTTCTTTGAGATGTAAAAATAAATATAAAAGTGAATTTGCGCAAAAAACACACATCAATCCATATCAAACATAAGTGATATAAATATAAATATAGTGAAAAAGTAGAAAAATCAATTAAAATAGAATAGAAAAGTCCATATGTGTTGGAAAAGTCCATGTAATGCAAACGTGCAGTGCACAAAAATAACTTTCAGTGAAGCTGTAAAGCTGGCGATAAAGTGCTAGTGCTCCTCCGTGCATTCAGCCTCTCAGGCCTCTCACCTTAGTGGCATATATAAATGCCGTGATACTAAGTCGTGCCACTCCCAACACACAGCCTCACAGGCCTCTCACCTCTCAGTAGAACAATATAAGCCTCCAAACAAATCCTCTGGGTAAATTCAAAGATAGTGGGCGACACCAGGAGCTATTCAATCATCTCTATGTCTTGTAGTACCCCTTTGCTCCGTTCAAACACAAAGCCGCGACTAGCCCTATAGACAAGCCGGGCTCTCATCTCTGTCTGAGCCGCCCACAACTCTAGAGTTGTGGGCGGCTCAGACAGAGATGAGAGCCCGGCTTGTCTATAGGGCTAGTCGCGGCTTTGTGTTTGAACGGAGCGAAGGGGTACTACAAGACATAGAGATGATTGAATAGCTCCTGGTGTCGCCCACTATCTTTGAATTTACCCAGAGGATTTGTTTGGAGGCTTATATTGTTCTACTGAGAGGTGAGAGGCCTGTGAGGCTGTGTGTTGGGAGTGGCACGACTTAGTATCACGGCATTTATATATGCCACTAAGGTGAGAGGCCTGAGAGGCTGAATGCACGGAGGAGCACTAGCACTTTATCGCCAGCTTTACAGCTTCACTGAAAGTTATTTTTGTGCACTGCACGTTTGCATTACATGGACTTTTCCAACACATATGGACTTTTCTATTCTATTTTAATTGATTTTTCTACTTTTTCACTATATTTATATTTATATCACTTATGTTTGATATGGATTGATGTGTGTTTTTTGCGCAAATTCACTTTTATATTTATGCTTCACTTGTGTATAGTAAACACTATTAGTTTTTGCTGCAATCTGAGCATTGTTATATAGTCACATTGATTGTTTTAGCGCGAAGGATTCCACAATTTTAATTTTGTTTCTTTGAGATGAATAAGGATTTAGATGTTAGAGTTAGAGATTTGCCGGTCATGTTTGGAAAATCATAGAGGACCTTGATATGTGTATATTTTCGAGGATAAGCCTCTTATTTTAATTTTTTTTATCTAACCTTTACATTTTTTTTTTAGTAATATTTTGTTTTTCCCTCTCTCGTGTAATTTTTTTTATTAATTTTCATATTTTTCTTTTTTTTTTTATTCAAAACATTTTTTTTTATTTTATTAATTTTCTTTTTTTTATTTTATTTTTAATTTTTTTTTTTATTATTAATTTTCATTTTTAATTATTTTTTTTATTGTTTTATTAATTTAAATTTTTTAATTTTTTTTAATTTTTTAATTTTTTTAGTTTTGTTTTGTTCAGGTGGAAAAATTGTTAGGTTTAGTACACCTGCAAAGGATCATTAGCAACTGACTTGGTGGTCGTTGAATTATGTCCTCAATTAGCAGCTGGCGACATTAGGAAGCCACTTTAGCTGCTGGAATTATGTTTTGCTTTTTTTGGGGGGTTTTTCTTTTTATTCAGGTGGAAAGAATTCCAATATTTTGTGATTTTATCCACCTGAAAGGGGAAGTAATGCATAGATCTTAGAGTACAGATAATGCATTGTTTTTTTTTATTGCTTAAAATTTAGAATTTTTGAGAAGCAACGGTCACATTCATTTTTTTTTTATATTTTAGATTTTTGCTTGTACCATGGGGATCCATTTTAGAATGGGTTCATCCTAGAGGAATCATGGTGTTTTGATCATTTGTTTAGAAATCAGGAATGCTAAATTCCTGGGTTATGAGATATTATCGATAAGAATTTGATTCTGCTCTTGTTCTTTAATTCCAGAATCTTGGTGGAGCGAAATTGGAGAGGATTCTGGAACAGAGATGAAGAATGTTCATCTGGTTGGCAGGTTGTCTGTGCCATACCACACCGAAAATTTGTTCTGATAAACGTTCAGGAGAGAAAAGATTCAGATTAATACTTGAAATATAAGGTTTCTTTTTCTTAAGGACAATTTTTGCACTAGTACTAAATCTGAAAGACTTTGCCCAACAACGAGACACAGGAAACATTTTGCCAAAGTCTCTCCTGTCATTTATGGATGCAAACGGACTATGAATACAAATGCAATGGGTTGGAGATTGGGGAAGGAATATAACGTATCCAATCCTTCAGAACAAAAGATGTAAAAAATGTTTTTTATTGTGGGAGGAGGAAATGAAAGAAGGAAATGTTTATTTGTTCAAATGTTGACATAACTGAATAGTGCAGGTACCTAGGGGGCTGGCACTACCAGGGTACAGTATGCCGTCGTCACATGGTGCTTCAGCATCTCGCAGTGGTTGATAGAATCCTACCCTATATGTGCTGAATTTACTCTGAATCAAATGTGATGTATCCGTGGATTGCTCCCAAAGATGTGCGGACCCAGAGAGAGGTTCAGGGCATGTATCTCTGAGGAGTAACCAGAAGAGGAGGGATATATTCAGCACTATATTGGGGGAAATGGGACCCAGTGTAACGTGGCTCAAGATTTTGTCAACCAGGGTGAGAGGTGGTAGAGAGTGTGAGATGGTATAGGACGAGTATATGTCATTGGCTCTGGCGTGCACGCAGCGGTAGGCGGAATTATAGACCACCATCAAGCTGATTGTACAATCTCTCTGTGAGGGCCAGTTAGCATCACCGCTCAGTAAGACCTTGCAGAGCACTTCGCTTACACGAATCCAAACTGGTAGTCGAATGCCTGGATGGGCTGTACTGGTTTGGATTGTGAAAGGTTGTGCTGTATGGTCCATGTATAGAAGTGCAGACTTGGTCTGTATATTTTGTGGCGTCAAAGGGCTTACTGATTGGGGATTCTATCTTGGTGCATGTGTGGCCAAGTGACCCACATGTGGTCAGAGAGTACGGAGCTGGGGGCAGGTTTATATTTCCCTCTATCGAAAGCATGACCACTATCTCCTCTGCATACCAGGTCAATACACAGTACTCTGTGTGCTGGATGGAGAGATCAGTGCTGGGAAGGAAGCACCTGGTTATTATTTAGGGCGTAGACAAATTTGTCCTTGTCCTAAAGGATACCAATGTAACGTCAGTCATGAAACAAGGGTATTTCTTGAACCTAACAGTAGGTAGAGGTGCAGGATATACCCTGGGCATAGTCACTGAAGTCGAATCACAGGGATGGAATTCTGTGTTTTTTTATTTTTTATTATTTTTTATTATTTTTTATCATTGTTTGAGATTTATATGTGTTGTTAGACTCAAAACTTATATAGGAAGCTCTCCTGCTTACCTATGCAAGTTGAGGGACAAATTGATGGAAATTTCTCTGGGTACAAATTAGAGACTTTGCTGCCAATTTAGATTCCCGAGGTACCACAGACAGGCCAAGTTGCAGTCTGAAAAACCACTGTGCAAATCTGCATAATCCCGTCCTGTATTTACAGTGAAGAGTTATAGGAGGTTGGGAGCGAGATACGCGATTTGATGGGTCATATGTATATATGTATATTAAGGTGTGGGGTGATATGTCATGGCAGAAAGTGATAACGGTGTGTTTTAGGCTAATAAGATGGGCAAGAAAGATGAGCCTTGGGACTCTGTATCTGAAAGCTGGTTAATATGGTGCTCTGAGTGTGTGCTGGTGAATGGTGAGTGAATGGATGCCCCTTGCTTGTTCTGCACCCCATCATGAAGATGTCAAGAAGAAGAAGAAGACGAAGAAGAAGATACAGAATGGGGACATAGAAGTCATCATGGAAGAGTGATGTTGGTGTGTCACCCAGTAGCAAAGCGGCAACGTGTTGAGAAGCACAGCACGTTGAAACCATTATGGACTGTCCCAAAGAGCTGTTTCTGAAGCACATGTTGGAAGGAAGACAGTTGATGACTGTTCCAGAGGTATTGATTCTGAGACACATGTTGGAAGTCAGGTATGGACTGTTTCATAGGAGCCGGTTCTGAAGCCTATGGTAAAGAGGCGCAACACGGTGAAACCGCTGTGGGCTATTCCATAGGAGCTGTCCCTGAGGCGCATGTTGAAGAATGCAGCACATTGAAACGGTGGAGGACTGTTCAGACCATATGGACTGTTCGAGGGGAGCCATGTCTAAAGAAGGAGGATATGCGCCTTATTAGGCGCAAAGCGGCATATGTTGCAAATAATATTAATGTATGAATTCTGACCATCCTCTGATTCCAGTCAAACAAGCCAGGATACCTGCCCCCCCCCCCCCCTCCCAGGAATGGGATATGTAAACTTGTCTCCAGGGAGTCTAGGAGGAGGACAGCTGTTGGGCAGTCTCCACAAACAAACAAACAAACAAAAGACATTGATTATTACAAGGATCAAAGGAATTCCAGTGGCTAGGTACTGAATGAACAGGGATGTGAGTCATGAAATGCAACGATTGGTTGAACATCAGATGGGCAGGCAACATGGGAGGCGTTGCGAATGATTAATGAGTGAGGTTTGGTAAAAGGGTTTTGGAAGAGAACTTTCGGTCTCTATTCGCTTGAATGCTGGAGTGAACTTATCATCTGGAGGCCTATACTGAAGCCACATGGCCTAGGCCGCATGGAAGCCTGACCGGTATTTTGGGCCTGGTCATGTGGCCAATAAGGAGGCCTAGCATTTTCCTTTTTCCATCAGGGCCAAGCCAGAAAGGACTGAACTTAAGTATCTTTCTATCTTATTTGCCAAAAATGTATTAGGTCATAGAGATTGATGTTAGTGATTGTATATTGTGCAATAGGAATTCTATGCTACAGCTTTGTTTACTATACAATGGACGCCTTTTGTTAGAATAAATGTAATTGTTTGATTTCAAAGGTGTCTGTCTCATTAACTAACGATTAGCCTCAGGCCTAGAGCACGCTTCGGCCGGATATACATTAGCAGATACAGGACTCATGCATGTTAATACAGATGCAATAGCTTATATATAGGTATTACAAGTTACAGTAAAGGATAGATACATATAGTTAGCTGTTGCATGATATTTTTAGTTACAACTGTGACGGTAGTAGAAAATATCTCCGCCATCCTCTCCCTTCTTCTCCCATAAAAGAAATCACCCCAATATTCCCCCGACTAGGAATATCCCTGGAATCGCTGAATAATCCACACATTAGCCATGGCTTAATACTGGATCTAACAGGACACACTTTAATGAAAGTACACAGCACACTTTATACAGGATTTGGAACATCCCGCCCCCAACAACCGCTTTCCTATTGGTCCATTGTAAAGTATTCAGTTTTCACTCTGGTCCTCTTAAACCATGCAAATGAGGAATTGAAAATGTCACTGCAGAGATTGGTCCCAAAGTTTGAATAGCCTGAATATGTGTGGCTGGCCTGTGATGTGTTTTCAGACAAAAGCCCCAGGGGATCAATCAATGTACACAATAGCCAGCCACAGAACAATGGAGCCGTCTGGAGAATTGAGACAGGGCAGAAGTCATTTACACCTGATAATAGAAAGGCTTTACATAGGGTTATCACACAATGGACAATGAGTATTTCTTATGAGTCTGTTGACCTGGCTGGGGTTTAGAATAACAATTAACACCTCTACACACTGGACAATAAAATGTATCTCACAAGCCCGACTCCGGTATGCCATTGAAGGGTCATTGTCCAATTATCCAGGTCTAGAGGCACACAGGCATTAAGATTAGCAGGGAGAGAATTACATCTTCTGTAATACATGAATTAGGATTTCATGGTCCATGACATTACTCCCCCTGGGAAATAGTTCAACATCTGCAGTGGGACCCAAACGGGTCACTCGAGGATGTTGGGCAAGTAGTCTTAAGGTTCCAGGACTGTCTGCCAGGATAACCCATCCGCCTTCCTGCTTTGCGGCCCTGGCCCATAATCGGACGGCAAGAGGCTCGCATTCAGTCCTCTCCAAAAGCCCCTGTCCCGGCAAGGCCTGTCACACATCTCCCCTTTTGGCAGGGGACTAACCCAGTCGGAGACACCAGATGGGTTGTCTCTGAATTCAGTCAGTAGTTCCAGTCCCCCAAGGCCGGTATCCATACAGTACCCCAAATCACTTGCTCCAAACCGAGCATTACTCACCCCGCCATCCTCTGCCTCTCTCAGGGAACACGTCTGCCGCTGGGGAGAGGCCTGGACTAGCCCTTCTCCCTGGAGTCCTTTCAGCCGCTGGAGAGATGACAGGGTGGCTGGGCTCAGTCCATCATGCTGTTGGGGATCTGGGCCAACTGGCCACCATTTATGGGTTATACTAGTGGAGACTGAAGTCTCATCCACTGGTGTGAGGTGAAAATCCCCCAGTGCTTGCAAAGCAAAGCCGACATCCTCCTCTTTCAGTCCTGTACCATTTTCTGGGGTTGTGCCAGTGGAGACTGAAGTCCCATCCACTACCACAGGGACCCCTTCTTCTGTTAGGTGAAAGCAGAGGCCCGGGGCACTCTGCTCTGTTGCCAGCTCTTCCGCTGGGTTGCTCTGAGTGGAGACCACAGTCCCATCCACCGATATCCGCTCAAGCTGTAGTGGGGTGCAGCCGCCAGTAGCATCTTGTCCTGCTGCCAGGGATTCTGCTGGGAGTAAGAGCTTTACCACCTCAGCTGGTTGCTGGGGAGGGGGGGCCAACCGCCCCGGCTCCCTGGAACTCCACAGTTGGTCCCGGTGCTGGGCAGAGATGGCTGGCAATCTGCCCTGTTGCCAGCACTTCTGCTGGGGGTGCATAATCCATAACATCCTCTGAACAGTCTATACATTCTGTAATCTGTGGCTGGGGAGTGATCGCCATCTTCTCACCCTGAGCCTCCAAAACTGCCACAGGGGTGGGGCAGAGGTCTTGAACCCTCTGTCCGGTGACCAGCGCTTCAGCTGGGGAAGTTCCTTGTAACTCCGCAAATACTGCTCTTGGGGCTGGGCAGAGCACAGTGAAGTGTGGCCCTGATACCAGCTCTTCTGCTGGGGGCCCATCAGGTTGTTCTTCCTCAGCAGAGAAGTCTATCACATCCCCTGTCTCTGGAACTGGTGTCTGGGGATAGGGGTTCACCATCACCTGTCTTTCATTTGGTGCTGCTTCTTTAGGCGTTGTCACCGATCGTCGTATTTCTGCAATTCTCAGCTCATGTTGCCGCTCTCGTTCTTTCTCATCAAAAGCTTTAAAAGCGCTAAACGGAATCTTCCTTGTGTCTGCTGTGCTGTACTCACTGTTTGGAGAATGTGCGGCTCTGCTTGTCGAACTGCTGCCAGTTTTAACTGTAGTTCTGCGTTTCTTATTTGTTTAGCCTCCTCCGCTACCAGGGTCATCACTTTCAGCACCACATCCGCCGTTGGGTTCGGACCGAACCATGCTAATTTCTCTCTTATTAGCTTGTTAGCTGGTGATTCCTCATCCTGAATCACTGGTGTCCCCATCTTCTGTACTGCAGGCCTTGCTGCAACCGAGTTCTCCTGGTCTAGCTCCATTTATTCTGCTATGATGACACGCTCGGTTTTGCTGCTAGCAATCCTTCCACAAACTTCCAGTAGTCCTTTCCGTGTATTTCTTTTAAGCAGGGTGTACCAGTCTTCCATTCACTGTTCCCAGTGTCTGCTTGGAATCCTGGTGTAAAGGAAAGTAGAAGGGAAAATCCCGCTGCTGCCATCCAGTGTGACGGTATTAGAGCATATCTCCGCCATCCTCTCCCTTCTTCTCCCATAAAAGAAATCACCCCAATATTCCCCCGACTAGGAATATCCCTGGAATCGCTGAATAATCCACACATTAAGCCATGGCTAATGTGTGGATTATTCAGCGATTCCAGGGATATTCCTAGTCGGGGAATATTGGGGTGATTTCTTTTATGGGAGAAGAAGGGAGAGGATGGCGGAGATATTTTCTACTACCGTCACAACAACACCAGCTATACAAAGTTCTCCTGAGGCGCGTACCACACCTCCATCCACACTCATCATTACAGATTTCTGAAACCACATCAGATCTACATCCAAGGTATCTTTATTCTGAGGTCTCATACCTCCATCCAGAGTACCTTCCAAAAGGAGTACACCTTACTGTACCCTCTGACCACCTACGACATTCTTTAAGGGGTCTCATGTCCGGAGCCCCTAACCCAGACCTCATGTGCGGTGCAGCTGTCTGACTGGTGCACTGCATGGGCGGCACATCCCATGACGATTCAAATCGCTTTTTTTTTGTGAGCTCTACGTCCAGAACACACCGCGCTTTGTTTTCGGAGCGGTTCTGACTTGCGCCTTTATCATCAAAACCGATGCCTGCATCCTGACTATTCTACACGGCCTGAGCAGGACACTAGCATACTACTCCTACACATTTATGCTAATATAATCGCTAATAAGATCTCCGACTATCATACACGGCCTGATCTGTATCACGATATAAAGCCTCCTAAAATGTGTTTGTCAGACAACCTACAAAGCACCATGAAATCCTCCACTTTTCAAAACAATATTATGGCTTCTTTCTACCTGCGTCTACATGATACAACAATAATGGTGACGCCCCTCTGTTTCCTCTCACATACCCTAAACTGTATTTACGGTATAAAACTTCACAAAAACAACTGAAATTAAACTTTAAAACACTCTTTCAAATGCCAAAACATTTCTGTTGTCCCTTCAGGACACAAATCTCATTGCTCATCTTTCAGAAGACTTCAAAACTCCTCCCACTGACTTCCTGCTTATATATAAATGCTGAAAAAGGACATCCTGTTGTATGCTCAGCTCTTAAAACCCAAATCTGATTTATTTACATAATGACAGAAAGATGGAGAGAGAGGGAAGTCTGTCTTCACTGCTTCGTCTCAACACATCAAAAAACTCCATGGACCACATATATCCCCTGGAAGTATTATAAAGTAGTAAACAAAGCCAAAACTCAAATCTCCTGCGGTTTTTTCTCCTAAAAACAAAACACCTTTGGTTCAGGGAACGTAAAACCATCTCCTCCCATCTGCAGAATGGGAGTTGATCCCCCCTGACCCAACCATTATTCAAAAACAATGAACAACTCTCAAACATTTAAACATAAACAAACGCACATTGCTGTGCCAAAAATGCAGTCAGCGCCAGCAACATTCAAAAATGAAATGTTACACAAAAAGTCTCCACTTTTACACTGCAAAGTCAGCCAACAGGTTAGTCAGATCCTGTATATATTGGCCCTAGCGTCCGCAAATGCTACTCAAAAGATAGCGCTTTACACTGAGTCACAAAATGGCCGACAACAAACCAAGCAACAATGGGGCCATTTACGCTTGTAGTAAAACAATTTAACTCCGCTTCCAAATCACCTGTTTACCACAGGACATACCGTACTACACACACACACATATAAAGGAAAACAAAAATGTTCTCCACCCGATCCTAACACAGAAAATACTGTGCTAATCAATTCGCACTAAACATCAAAATCTGCCCCAAAGGCTGCTAAAATCCACCAGCAAAATAGCCAGAGAAATACCACACCCAAAGGAGAGGTGGCTGCACCTCCCCCCTAGGGTGACCCATAGAGCAAACAGACTGCGCCCCCAAAATGGCAACTGATGACCATGGCAGGCAAACAAGATAGCCGCCATATGCAGTTTTTCTAAACCTGCCTTCTCCACAAAGACAAAACATTGATCATCAAAAACAAACAATAAAAACATTTTCTAACAACAACCAACCTAAAAGGCACACACTTTAGGTTCCTTCAAATCTGACCTTTTTATGGTGTGAACCCCTAATAATGAGCGCAGCACAGGGATGGTGGGAACCCCTCATGAGCACAGGGATGGTGGGAACCCCTCATAATGAGCGCACCACAGGGATGGTGGGAACCCCTCATAATGAGCGCAGCACAGGGATGGTGGGAACCCCTCATAATGAGTGCAGCACAGGGATGGTGGGAACCCCTCTGTGACCACACATGAGCCATGGCTTAATGCTGAATCTAACAGGACACACTTTATTGAAAGTACACAGCACACTTTATACAGGATTTGGAACATCCCGCCCCCAACAACCGCTTTCTTATTGGTCCATTGTAAAGTATGCAGTCTTCACTCTGGTCCTCTAAAAACCATGCAAATGAGGACTTGAAAATGTCTCCGCAGAGATTGGTCCCAAAGCTTGAATAGGTGTGGCCAGAAGCCTGAATATGTGTGTTCAGACAAAAGCCCCAGGGGGTCAATCAATGTACACAATAGCCAGCCACAGAACAATGGAGCCGTCTGGAGAATTGAGACAGGGCAGAAGTAATTTACACCTGATAATAGAAAGGTTTTAAATAGGGTTATCACACAATGGACAATAAGTATCACTTATGAGTCTGTTGACCTGGCTGGGGTTTAGAATAAAATCTGTAATACAGCGGAGAGCAATATTAAACTCCACGATCTCCGCTGGTAACCAGGGTAAATCCACAGTCAGCATTGACAAGTAAGGCAATGTCCCAAATCTCCCTCAGTAACCAGACGACACACAGCTCTGAGAGTCAACAGACTTTTTATTCACAGGCTTCCATATTTATATAATTCCCCATGCAAGGGGTTTCCAAAACAGCCAAATAGATTTAACAGGGGTAATACAGGGAGGACCAGATGGGGAACTTAACAGTTTGGATAATTCTCCCATCAGGCATTGCTGCACAAGGGAAAAGTCGGTTGATAGCTGGGGTCTGGGGTTATGTGTTGTGGGAGTTCGGTTTAAAAACTGCCGAACACTGATTGGGCAACATAAAACTAAGTACTGAATGCTAGTGGCTTACGGCTGCCAGCATATGAATTACTATGCCCACATAAGACCCAGCAGAATACATAGCATATAATACAGACAACCTTTTGACATGTAACGTCCAGCGTTCCAGAAGTGGCTAGGTTTGCCACAATGCTCCCCCAGAACCAAGCCGGCATACACAGTCTGATCCCAACGGATCGGCTTGGGGATGTCCGGGGGTGTAATTTCACAGATCACTTTTCAAGTTCAGTTTGTCTAGATAACCCGTCGGCATTACCGTTTTGCTTCCCTGGTCGGTAGTGGATTGTAAAGTCAAACGGCTGCAGCGCCAAACTCCAACGCAGCAGCCGGGCATTGTCTCCCGCCACACGGTTTAGCCACACCAACGGGTTGTGATCTGTGAGTAGCGAAAAAAAGGTTGTCCATACAAATACGGCTGCAACTTTTTGAGGGCCCACACCACGGCCAGGCATTCCTTCTCAATGGCGGCGTAGCTTACTTCTCGTGGCAATAACTTTCGGCTCAGGTAAGCTACGGGGTGTTCTCCGCCATCGGCTCCCACTTGGCTCAGCACTGCTCCCAATCCAAACATTGAAGCGTCCGTATGGACAAGGAATCTTTTAGTTGGATCAGGAGCAGCAAGTACAGGGGCATTAGTTAGAGCAGTCTTTAGTTGTTGGAATGCCTGATCACACTCTGGGGCCCAGACAACCTGTCGGGGCAGGTTCTTGCGTGTCAAGTCAGTCAAGGGTTTGGCCAGGGCACTATAATTGGGTACGAATTTTCTATAGTACCCCGCAGTACCTAGAAACGCTAGCACTTGGGTTTTCGTCCTGGGGGTGGGCCATTTAGCTATGGCTTCAACTTTAGCTGGTTCGGGTTTCTGTCGCCCGCTCCCCACCCGGTGGCCCAAGTACTGCACTTCAGCCATCCCTATATGACACTTGCTGGGTTTCAGTGTTAACCCTGCCTCTCCAATACGATCTAGAATGGCCCCTATGTGTTGTAGGTGCTCTGCCCAGGTCTGGCTAAATATGGCGATGTCGTCTAAATAGGCACATGCGTATTCCTGGAATCCGTCCAATAACCGATCGACCATCCGCTGAAAAGTTGCCGGAGCGTTCTTCATCCCGAATGGCATGACCCGAAATTGATACAGGCCAAACGGGGTGACAAACGCCGACTTGGGGATGGCCTCCTCGGCCAGTGGAATCTGCCAGTATCCCTTACATAAGTCTATGGTAGTGAGATACCGGCCCCGTGCCATCTTATCCAGCAGCTCGTCTATCCGGGGCATCGGATAGGCATCAGACACCGTTTTGTCATTTAGCCTCCGGTAGTCGACACAGAAACGTGTCGTGCCATCCTTCTTTGGTACCAGCACTACTGGCGATGCCCAGGGGCTATCAGAAGGTTCGATAACCCCTAGCTGCAACATCTCGTCAATCTCAGTCTTCATATGCGTCCTGACTGCTTCAGGGACACGATATGGGGTTTGCCGCATAGGTAGCTGTCCCGGGGTCTCGACTCGGTGAGTGGCCAGCGGAGTGTACCCAGGTAAATTGGAGAAGGTAGCCCCTTTAGCTACAATCAGCTCTTGTACCTGGGCACGCTCCTGAGGGCTTAGCCGCTCCCCCAGCTGAACCCCCTTGGAGGGCTCCGTCTGTCCCTCCTGTTCTAAGAGGTCAGGTAGTGGCAGATTCTCCTGATCCTCCGAGGCGGAAGCGCATATGGCGGCCACGTCCTCTATCCTCTCATGGTATGGTTTGAGCATATTCACGTGGAACATGCGTCTCTCCCCTACCCCTGAGCAGGGGCCAATCACATAGGTGGTATCACATCTCTGTTCCACCACCTGGTATGGGCCTTGCCAGATGGCCTGCAGCTTGTCTGTGCGGACCGGTTTTAAAATCAAAACCTTTTGTCCCACCTGAAAGCTGCGGTCTCTGGCTCCCCTATCGTACCAGCGGCGCTGACGTTGTTGGGCCGCCCGGAGGTTGGTGCGCACAGCCTGTGTTAGCGCCTCCAGACGGTCCCTGAACTCCAGTACGTAGGATACAATAGGGGTTCCGTCTGGGCTACTCTCCCCCTCCCAATGCTCTCTAATTAGGTCTAGTGGCCCTCGCACCCTTCTCCCAAACAGTAATTCAAAAGGGGAAAACCCTGTTGACTCTTGGGGTACCTCTCTATAAGCGAAGAGCAGATGGGGTAGAAAGCACTCCCAGTCTTTATGAGCCTCTCCAAATGTACGGAGCATCTGCTTCAGCGTACCATTAAACCTTTCGCATAGACCATTGGACTGGGGGTGGTACGCCGAATTTTACTATTGGCTTAATGCCACATATCTTCCATAGTTGTTGGGTTACCTCGGCGGTGAACTGGGTGCCTCTATCGGATATGATTTCTTGGGGAAACCCCACCCTGGAAAATATTTTCATTAAGGCCTCTGCCACAGTTTCGGCATGAATGTTTGTGAGGGCTATAGCCTCGGGGTACCGGGTGGCATAGTCCACTACAGTTAAAATATATCTTTTCCCGGAGGGACTGGGTTTTGGTAAGGGCCCCACTATATCTACGGCCACCCTACTGAAGGGTTCTTCAATAATGGGAAGAGGACATAACTTGGCTTTGTGGCGGTCACCTCGCTTGCCTACTCGCTGGCAAATGTCACAGGAGGTGCAGTATTGCCTCACATCCTTGGAGATCCCTGGCCAGAAGAAAGCGTGGGTCAACCTGTATCGGGTACGTGTCATCCCCAGATGCCCAGACAGGGGAATGTCGTGGGCAATCCGAAGCAGTTCTCGCCTATACTTCTGGGGAACCACTAACTGTTTAGTCGTTACTGTGGCCGACCCTCCCACTCCTCTTTCAGCAATGCGGTAAAGTAGCCCTTTCTCCCAGGTGTACCGCTCCCCCTCTAGCCCAGCCTGGTCAGCGTGTACCCTGTCCCTGTATACCTGTAGCGTGGGGTCTGACCTCACCTCGGCCTCAAACTTAGTCGGGGTATCCCAGGACATACGTGTCGTGTGGGGGTCATGGTCTCTTACCGGAGCCTCAGAGTGTGTCGGTGGAACCGTGGTGCGAGCCTGTTGCCGTGTGGTCACTGGATGGGCTTCCTGGTATGGGGCCTGGGGTACAAAAGCAGAGGTCATCTGGCCCAAGTCATTTCCCAGCATAACATCTGCTGGTAAATTTTGCATGAGGCCCACTTCTACCGTCCCCCCTCCCACACCCCAATCCAAATGTACTTTGGCAATGGGTAGTCGGTACACTGCTCCCCCTGCCACTCGTACTGCCACTGATCCGCCAGTGTGTGCCGAGTCAGGGACCAAATGGGGTGCTATCAAGGTTAAAGTAGCTCCTGAATCCCGAAGTCCCTGGACTTCTTTCCCCTCCAAGGTCACTGGCTGTCGATGATGCTGCCGGTTATCCGTGGCTCGGACTGTCATCACCTCATGCAAGATTCCCAGGGGTTCTTCTGCTGGAATGCTCAACATCTCTTGAGTGGCCGGCTCCCATTGATAATGATGGGCAGCAGCCCTTGGTGCCGGGTTTGGTTGGCCTTGGTTCCAGGCGGGTCTGCCCCGGTTTTGGGTGCACTCGCGTGCCATATGTCCCCACTGTTTGCAGGTGTGGCATTGGATGTTGGCACGTCCGTTATATCTGGAGGGTGGTGGTAAAGTCCCTTGGGATTGACGAAAAGGGGAGGCTGTGAGACCGGGGGGTGGTAGAGTACTGGGTGGTCCCGCCGGGTCGAGGATAACTCTTGGTTAGGGGCCCATGATGTCTCCTTGCATCAAAATGCTGATCCGCTAATCGAGCCGCTTCGGTTAGGGTGAGAGGTTTCCTGTCTCGCACCCATTCTTGTGCCTCTGGGGACAAACCGTTGAAGAATTGCTCCAACAGCATTAACTGTCTCAATTCCTCCATAGTAGTGGCTTGGCTGGCTTGTATCCACCCTTGGGAAGCTTGGTCCAGCTTGTGTGCCCATTCAGCATGTGAATCCTTCTCTGGTTTGCGCAGGTTTCTAAACTTGCGCCGGTATGCCTCTGGAGTAATGGCGTATCTCTCTAATATCGCTTGCTTCACTTTATCATAATCCTTGCTGTCCTCACTGGGTACAGCGCGATATGCTTCTGCTGCCCGACCTGCCAGCTTGCCTGCTAGCAATGGGACCCAT
Source organism: Rana kukunoris (assembly GCA_029574335.1). Classification (NCBI taxonomy): domain Eukaryota; kingdom Metazoa; phylum Chordata; class Amphibia; order Anura; family Ranidae; genus Rana; species Rana kukunoris. The sequence goes on along the minus strand of CM056049.1, from coordinate 405,549,598 downwards.
ACTGTCCGTTCCAAGTCATGTAAATCACACAGTCTCTCAAAATCCTGTAAATACCCATCAATCTCATCCTTCTCCTCGCAAAACATTTTAAAGGCATGATAGGGAATTTTGGGTTTTACCTGGTTGTAGAGTGACCCAGTAGTGGATTCTGCTCGAGACTGTGTATACTGCGGACTGTGTGCCATCACGTACTCCTGCACATTCGCCATTACCATATGCAGCATGGCATCTGATATAGGCTGTGGCAAAAATTCCAGCCTGGTCCTCATTTCTCTCTGGTAGAGGGTTTCTTCCATGGCTGCTGGTGGTGTAGCGCTGCGGGCTCTGTCTCCCTCCATCAGCTCGGCAGTTAGTACAGCTTTGGATTTGTTGCTGGCTACCTTACCCCTGGCTTCTAGCAGTTCCTTTAATGTCTGCCGCTTTAGCCTAGAATAATCCGTCTCCATTTACATCGGTAGTTCACATTGCACGAATTGCGCTTATCGGCTGTAAGGTTGGATCCCGTCGCTTGCCACCAAATGTAGCGGAGAGCAATATTAAACTCCACGATCTCCGCTGGTAACCAGGGTAAATCCACAGTCAGCATTGACAAGTAAGGCAATGTCCCAAATCTCCCTCAGTAACCAGACGACACACAGCTCTGAGAGTCAACAGACTTTTTATTCACAGGCTTCCATATTTATATAATTCCCCATGCAAGGGGTTTCCAAACAGCCAAATAGATTTAACAGGGGTAATACAGGGAGGACCAGATGGGGAACTTAACAGTTTGGATAATTCTCCCATCAGGCATTGCTGCACAAGGAAAAGTCGGTTGATAGCTGGGGTCTGGGGTTATGTGTTGTGGGAGTTCGGTTTAAAACTGCCGAACACTGATTGGGCAACATAAAAACTAAGTACTGAATGCTAGTGGCTTACGGCTGCCAGCATATGAATTACTATGCCCACATAAGACCCAGCAGAATACATAGCATATAATACAGACAACCTTTTGACATGTAACGTCCAGCGTTCCAGAAGTGGCTAGGTTTTGCCACAACATGAATTAGGATTTCATGTAGAAACACTTCAGTATTTCATGGTCCATGACATAACTCCCCCTGGGAAATAGTTCAACATCTGCAGTGGGACCCAAACGGGTCACTCGAGGATGTTGGGCAAGTAGTCTTAAGGTTCCAGGACTGTCTGCCAGGATAACCCATCCGCCTTCCTGCTTTGAGGCCCTGGCCCATAATCGGACGGCAAGAGGCTCGCATTCAGTCCTCTCCAAAAGCCCCTGTCCCGGCTAGGACTGTCACCCATCTCCCCTTTTGGCAAGGGACTAACCCAGTAGGAGACACCAGATGGGTTGTCTCTGAATTCAGTCAGTAGTTCCAGTCCCCCAATGCCGGTATCCATACAGTACCCCAAATCACTTGCTCCAAACCGAGCATTACTCACCCGCCATCCTCTGCCTCTCTCAGGGAACACGTCTGCCGCTGAGGAGAGGCCTGGACTAGCCCTTCTCCCTGGAGTCCTTTCAGCCGCTGGAGAGATGACAGGGTAGCTGGGCTCAGTCCATCATGCTGTTGGGGATCTGGGCCAACTGACCACCATTTATGGGGTTATACCAGTGGAGACTGAAGTCCCATCCACTGGTGTGCGGTGAAAATCCCCCAGTGCTTGCAAAGCAAAGCCGACATCCTCCTCTTTCAGTCCTGTACCATTTTCTGGGGTTGTGCCAGTGGAGACTGAAGTCCCATCCACTACCCCAGGAACCCCCTCTTCTGTTAGGTGAAAGCAGAGGCCCGGGGCACTCTGCTCTGTTGCCAGCTCTTCCGCTGGGTTGCTGTGAGTGGAGACCACAGTCCCATCACTGATATCCACTCAAGCTGTAGTGGGGTGCAGCCGCCAGTAGCATCCTGTCCTGCTGCCAGTGGTTCAGCTGGGAGTAAGAGCTTTACCACCTCAGCTGGTTGCTGGGGAGGGGGGCCAACCGCCCCGGCTCCCTGGAACTCCACAGTTGGTCCCGGTGCAGGGCAGAGATGGCTGGCACCCTGCCCTGTTGCCAGCACTTCTGCTGGGGGGGTGCATAATCCAGAACATCCTCTGAACAGTCCATGCATTCTGTAATCTGTGGCTGGGGAGTGATCGCCATCTTCTCACCCTGAGCCTCCGAAACTGCCACAGGGGTGGGGCAGAGGTCTTGAACCCTCTGTCCGGTGACCAGCGCTTCAGCTGGGAAAGTTCCGTGTAACTCCACAAATACTGCTCTTGGGGCTGGGCAGAGCACAGTGAAGTGTGGCCCTGATACCCGCTCTTCTGCTGGAGGCCCATCAGGTTGTTCTTCCTCAGCAGAGAAGTCTATCAGATCCCCTGTCTCTGCAACTGGTGTCTGGGGATAGAGGTTCACCATCTCCCGTCTTTCATTTGGTGCTGCTTCTTTAGGCGTTGTCACCGATCGTCGTATTTCTGCAATTCTCAGCTCATGTTGCCGCTCTCGTTCTTTCTCATCAAAAGCTTTAAAAGCTCTAAACGGAATCTTCCTTGTGTCTGCTGTGCTGTACTCACTGTTTGGAGAATGTGTGGCTGCTTGTTGAACTGCTGCCAGTTTTAACTGTAGTTCTGCGTCTCTTATTTGTTTAGCCTCCTCCGCTACCAGGGTCATCACTTTCAGCACCACATCCGCCGTTGGGTTCGGACCGAACCATGCTAATTTCTCTCTTATTAGCTTGTTAGCTGGTGATTCCTCCTCCTGAATCACTGGTGTCCCCATCTTCTGTACTGCAGGCCTTGCTGCAACCGAGTTCTCCTGGTCTAGCTCCATTTATTCTGCTATGATGACACGCTCGGTTTTGCTGCTAGCAATCCTTCCACAAACTTCCAGTAGTCCTTTCCGTGTATTTCTTTTAAGCAGGGTGTATCAGTCTTCCATTCACTGTTCCCAGTGTCTGCTTGGAATCCTGGTGTAAAGGAAAGTAGAAGGGAAAATCCCACTGCTGCCACCAGTGTGACGGTAATCAAACATATCTCCGCCATACCCATTCCCTTCTTCTCCCATATAAAGAAATCACCCCAATATTCCCCAGGACTAGGAATATCCCTGGAATCGCTGAATAATCCACACATGAGCCATGGCTTAATGCTGAATCTAACAGGACACACTTTATTGAAAGTACACAGCACACTTTATACAGGATTTGGAACATCCCGCCCCCAACAACCGCTTTCTTATTGGTCCATTGTAAAGTATGCAGTCTTCACTCTGGTCCTCTAAAAACCATGCAAATGAGGACTTGAAAATGTCTCCGCAGAGATTGGTCCCAAAGCTTGAATAGGTGTGGCCAGAAGCCTGAATATGTGTGTTCAGACAAAAGCCCCAGGGGGTCAATCAATGTACACAATAGCCAGCCACAGAACAATGGAGCCGTCTGGAGAATTGAGACAGGGCAGAAGTAATTTACACCTGATAATAGAAAGGTTTTAAATAGGGTTATCACACAATGGACAATAAGTATCACTTATGAGTCTGTTGACCTGGCTGGGGTTTAGAATAAAATCTGTAATACATGAATTAGGATTTCATGTAGAAAACACTTCAGTATTTCATGGTCCATGACACCCTCATGAGCCGCATTTTAGGCTGCTTCAAAGCTGACCTTTTGCCAATTAAAACAGCACATTCAAAAAAATGTTGGTTATATGAAACATAAAACAAAAAACTCTTTTCTCAAAGCTCATGTAAACAAGCCATTTAAAAAATATATACAGTGAGCTTACATTTAAAACCTTCCGAAATAAAAACTTTTTTTTTTCATGCTAACAGCAGCTGCTATTGTCTGGCCACTTAAAAATGCATAATTTATCAATGTCTATTCCTCATAAAGATCATGAACATATTACACATGACTTTGCTCTAAAAATTGTACACTCAAGAAACACACAGATCCAACACTAGTTGCCCCTTCCCCCCAAGCCGCATGGCCAGAGGAGCCATGTTACACAAAAGGTAGCCTTCTCAAGCAGTTTCAATCTGGTTAAACAATCAAGTCAATCACTTACTTACAAACTGTTACAAACAAACAAATTGCCCTTCCCCCCAAGCCGCATGGCCAGAGGAGCCATCTTACACAATAGCTCTTTTTTAAACAGCTTCACTGTTACTCTCAAACAGCATTCAAGCATACACGTGATCAAAATCACACCTACATATATACACGATCAAAATCACAATCTCGATTTCACAAACTCACGCAATCACACACATGCATCCAATCGCTTTCACAAACTCACGCAATCACACACATGCATCCAATCGCTTTCACAAATGCACGCAATCACACACAGTCATACACAGAATCAGCATCACACAGACAATCATACATCTATCAAATTCAGACATACAATCAGCGATTTCACATGTGCACACACAATCTTACTCAATCAAACTTCAAGCATTATTTCAAAAAGATGTCAAAGTTGTTCCTTTTGTAGAGCAGAGCCCCCCACGCATCAGAACATAAGACTACTGTCCCCCATCTGTACCGATGCCCAAAAGGGGCTCTGTCCACTCCTACCATTGGCCCGCCATTTCTGTTGTGGCAATCTGGGGGTGTGCAAAGCACACCGCCATCTTGCCTTGTGCTCTAAAGCACATCCCCGATCTTAAATGAAATAATGCCATGTTTAAACTAAAAGATTTACTCACCATACATTCCCTGCCCATCCATACCAATCAAGAGACATTACAACAGCTTGCTCTCATCAATCGCTCCCCAGCATCTCTGTCCTTAGCAGCAGCTAGCTCCATTTATTTATAGTGTCAACAAGAGTAACAAAAGAAGGTGGTGGCTTTACAAAACAGCCAATCAGACATGTTTTGTATACTTTCAAAAGAACCAATCACAGACATGTGATTCAAAATAATGCTAGCAGTGAGGTGTGCAAAACAGCTGGGTGCTGAGCCATGCTCTGTAAAACAAAAGACTCAGAAAGCGTGGCTCAGCACAAAGCCATCTGCAAGCCAAACTGTCGCCATCTTTGCCAACCATACTAAAATCATGGATCAGATACCCATAAAATCTGTATAGTTATGCTACAGTTTTCATGTACACAGATCTGTCCACTCCGAGTCATTTAATGCAGTCGACAAGAAGTGGCCAGTTCCTTGCTGAGGCATAAATGAACATCCCGAAAAGGAGCTCGCAAATTGTTGTCCATGAAAAGGTGTTGCGCCAATGGCCTTCCACCAACGTCTGTATGCGTGAATACGCTCACCTGAGCGCATTACAGCAAAACTGACACTGGGGGGGACATCTGACAACATACATTTATAGAATTTTCCACAACAGGAGTCACCCACTGTTAGTCCTACCGAAGCATGATCCGACCATGTAATATCATTGATTCGAGCAGATTTACATTTCAGAAGCAACCCTCTGTCCACCAAAAAGAGGTCTATCCTGCTGTAAGACCTGTGTCGAGTGGAAAAAAAAAGTATAGTCTTTCTCATTGGCATTCAAACATCTCCACGCATCAAAGAGTTCATGTGCCCTCAAGAAGGGAGCCAACGATGGGGGAATACGCTTTGGTGAGGAGGTGGAGTCCATGCCTGGGTCTGGAGTGATATTGAAGTCCCCACAAATCACCAGCAGTCCCTTCTGTGCCTCTCTAATTTTTTTAGTCACTCTCTGTAGAAATCTGATCTGTTTTTCCATAGGGAGCGTAAATCACCGCTACCGTGTAGAATACTAGGTCAATGTCGCATACCAAAATAATATATCTCCCCATTGGATCAATGATAGCCTTATGTAGGGAAAAATGAACAGAGTCTCTCACTGCGATCATCACTCCTTTTGATTTGGTGTCAGCATTGGCAAATTAGGTGACTGGAAATTTGGGATGCGAACATTTCGGAGGGGCCGTTTTATCAAAGTGGGTCTCCTGAACACAAAGAACATCCGCCTTCTGTTGCAAGGCCTCTTTCCAGAGAGACAGCCTTTTTGCTGGGTGGTTGAGGCCCTTAGCGTTGACTGTCAAGAATTGCAACATCTGAATATGTAGTTGGTGTGCACAGGTGTAGCTGTTTACATCAATGAGGTATTCACTTCGGGTGGCTCACTGAACATGCCCATCCACCAGTGGTCAGGGGTCGAACTCTTCCTCGAATCGTATGGAACAGGGAGGTCCAGCATCATCATCTTCCAGATGGGAGGGGTGGTTGCGATTGATAGGGCAAAAAAAAAATGGAAAAGATAGCAAAAAAACAGAAAAAAAAAGTAAAATGAGTAACAAGAAAAAAGTAACACTGGCATACCGCCAAAAGGTAGAGAGAAAACCTGTGTGCGACTTTCAATAGTCGCTCAATGTCTAGATGAGGGGAAACTCAAGTAAACTTGAGAATAAAGCCTGCGGAGGCTGCTCCTCAGCGGCCATGACGTATCAATGGAGACCTCCAGGACGGTCAGTTATTTCATTTCTGCGGCCCACCATCGTTATCCCCACTTCTAGCTCTTCCTCGATGTGAGGCATGGTGCGGCTCAGGGATTATTCCCAATTCTTTCAGCAGGGCCATGCCCCTGTCCAGTGAGTCCATCACATAATCTCGGCTGTCTTTCATGACGATGAGCTTGGTGGGGAACCCCCATTTGTACACCAGGTTGTGGTTTCTGAGCGCCTTTGTTATAGTGGCGAGGTTTCTGCGCTTTTGCAGAGTAAACTGTGACAGATCTGCATAAAATTGGAGATTCACATAAGCTGGCGGGAAGTTGTCCCTCTTTCTAGATGCAGCCATTCATTTTTCTTTAGTATGATAGAAATGCAAACGTAGGATCACATCCCTAGGGGCATCATCTGCTAGGAATACAGGTTTGGGAAGCCTGTGGATTCTATCAATGGTACAGTCTAGTTCAGACAGGTCAGGTAGTATGGCAGAGAACAGTTGGGAGACAAAGTCTCTCAGTTTAGGAGGCTTAACGGTTTCTGGCACCCCTCTCACTTTCACATTATTCCTCCTTGATCTATCCTCGATTTCTGCCATCTTTGCTTTCATAGCTTCAATGTCATTCTCTTTGCCATTGTTTGCATCCACTAGATCATTGATGGTGAAGGCGAATTCACCCATTTTGTCCTCTATGTGAGACACCCTGTCAGCCACCCCTTTGATCTCTGTACTAAATTTGTGGACACAGGACATCATGTACGAGTGCAGGAAACCTCGTAAGGAGACCAGCATCTCCTTTAATACAGTGTCCAGGACTGGGAACACTTCTATGGAGTCAGGCAGTTCCCTTGTGTCTTCCCCTGACTCTAGCAGTGAGCTCACCTCGTGTGCGGCCTCCAGCGTGTCCATCCTGAACCTGGCCTTTTCTGGGCTTCCAGAGGATGGTGTAGCCGGTGGGGAAGTCAAGCTTCTAGGAGGGCTGCTCCTCTTGTTCGGATTCCCCGCGGTGGCTGTGAGCCTCTGAGGGCCTGGAAGCGGCGTGGAGGAAGACCCGGCGCCATCTTGCCTTGGCTCCATAGTGAAGAACTCAGGGTGGGTTACCCGGAGCTGGATCGCTGCCTCAGTGAGGGATTTTGTCCTCTCGGAGGTCTGTTTTGGGCCGTGTTAGTGCCGCTGGTGCTGGAGCTCAGCTAGCACACGTCCATCTCGGTTCCCGGCTAGCTCCGCCCCCGTTTTTGTTTTGTTTTGAATGTCAGAAATGTATATTTGTGAATGTTGAGATGTTATATTGGTTTCACTGGTAAAAATAAATAATTGAAATGGGTATATATTTGTTTTTTGTTAAGTTGCCTAATAATTATGCACAGTAATAGTCACCTGCACACACAGATATCCCCCTAAAATAGCTAAAACTAAAAACAAACTAAAAACTACTTCCAAAAATATTCAGCTTTGATATTAATGAGTTTTTTGGGTTCATTGAGAACATGGTTGTTCAATAATAAAATTAATCCTCAAAAATACAACTTGCCTAATAATTCTGCACTCCCTGTATATACTATATGCTATGTTAAGCCATTGTGCAGCATCACCTCAGATGTCAAATCTATTGATATCAATATGCATTATGTCATATGTACAGATGGTTTAAAATTATTTTAGGTTTAAATGCTTCGCTTTGATTTTTAAAACGTAATACAAAAAAAAAAAGGCAAAATATATCAGGGAAAGGGAGAAAATGAAAAAATAGGGCATTGGGTAAGTCAATTTAAAAGAAAATGAAAAAAAGGAAATTTGAATGTTCAAAAAAAGTCCATTGCTTGTATAATATTGAGAGATATTCACTTGTATAGTGATATATTGTCCATTCAGCGTTTCTCCCCCACTAGCCAGCAATTACACTGCTATTCACATGCAAACGAGTATGTCCAACGATACCTGAAAGACAAGAAAAACTCTCCAACAAAAATTCATTAGCAAGGTCCTTAAAACAAAGTACTATTTACAGTTTAAAGCTAAATCACCCCCACTGCTAGAGAAGCGTCATTTCCATTCAAAAACAGATCTAGAGAATGTTCATGTCATGGTCTTACCTCCTTGCAGCCTTCTTATCACTGGCATGTGCTGGCGGCCATCTTGCTTCCTGGGCTTCTTGTAACTTCCCACATCCTGTGGCTCCTCCTTCCCACTGGGAGGAGCTGGATGCTCAGCACATATAAACCACGGCTGCTGCAGCATTCCCTTGCTTGGTCCTTGTCTTGTAACCTCCTGTGATCGTGCTGCTGTTCTAGTTACCGACCGGCTCCTACGGACGTTCCTTCTGGTTCCTGATCCCCGGCTTCGTCTCACCACCCTTTGGCTACTGACTCTGGCTTGGCTGACTTCCATCCCTGGCTATCGACCCTGGCTCCAGCGGAGGACCCTTCTGGCTGTTGATCATCTGTTTGTACTTTAACCTTGCTGTTTGGTTTTTAATAAAGACCTTCTTCTTTCATTTATATCTGTGTATGTCTGATTCATGCTTCCTGACATTAGGACCAATCCATGAATCCTGACGGTACAGGGCCGCCTCCGCTACTCATGCTGGTTGCCAGACTTGATCAGCAGGATCACCTGCTGGGTCAGTTCACTCAGGCGTTGCAAACCCTGCTTGCACGCACAGCTCATCTCACTCCTGTTGCCGATAGGTCGGTTGTCGCCCCTGGGCCCGCTCCTACTGCTGCTCCGGTTGATGCGCCAGAGTCTACCCTGGCACCTGTTGTTGCGCCTACGGTGTCTTGGGATATGACTGGCTCTCCCCCTCCCGCAGCGCTTCGGGGGGAAGGGGGGGTGGTTCGGTCTTGGTAGTCTTGGGGTACCCTGGCTCCAAAAGCATAATCCGATTTTTAATTGGAAATCGGCCGAGATCCTCTTGTGGTCCCACAGTGTGGGGCTAGTTGCATCCATGGGCCTCTCAAGTTGTTGTGTGCCTCCTCGCACTCTGGTTGCCTCTGAATATGAGGAGTACCTGGATGTATTCGATAAGGTTCGCGCTGTTGCCTTGCCTCCACACACCGCCCTTACGATTGTGCATTGATCTACAACCTGGTGCCATTCCTCCTCGTGGCAGGGTATATCCTTTGTCGGTTGCGGAGAATGAGGCCATGGAGGAGTACGTGAGGGAGGCGCTTTCCCGGGGCACATTCGCAAATCCTCTTACCCGGCAGGGGCTGGATTTTTCTTTGTAAAGAAAAAGGGCGGAGAATTGAGGCCTTTCATCGACTATAGGGGCCTAAATCGCATCACGATTAAGAATGCATACCCAGTCCCATTGATTTCCGAGTTGTTTGACCGCCTCAGGGGAGCAACGGTCTTTACCAACTCGACCTGAGGGCTGCGTACAACCTTGTAAGGATCAAGGCTGGTGACGAGTGGAAGACCGCGTTCAACACCAGGACCGGTCATTATGAATCCCTGGTTATGCCTTTGGGTTAAGCAATGCGCCCGCAGTCTTTCAAGAATTTATCAATGATGTTTTCCGTGACCTGTTGCAGCAGTGTGTGGTGGTCTATTTGGATGATATCTTGGTATACTCCGAATCCATGGAGGCCCACATTCTGGATGTCAAGCGAGTGTTGCAACGGTTACGAGAGAACAAGCTTTTCGGTAAGCTTGAGAAATGCGAATTTCACCTATCCTAGGTAACCTTCTTGGGTTACATCATTTCCGCGGAGGGGTTCTCCATGGACCTGAGAAGGTCTCGGCAGTCCTACAGTGGCCCCAGCCCAGTGGTCTTCGTTCCCTGCAGCGCTTTTTGGGCTTTGCCAATTACTATCGGAAGTTCATCAGGGACTTCTCCTCGCTGGCCAAGCCTCTCACGGATCTGACTAGGAAGGGCTGTAGTTCCCAGGCCTGGCCGGTTGAGGCCATCCGGGCCTTTGAGGCTCTGAAATCTGCCTTTGTGTCGGCTCCCATACTGTCTCATCCCAATCCTGGGTTGCCTTTTGTCTCGAGGTGGACGCGTCTAAGACGGGAGTAGGCGCCTTTCTGTCTCAGCGTCGGACACCAGAGGGTCCCCTGCTTCCCTGTGGGTTTTACTCCAGGAAGCTGTCTAGATCGGGGACAGAGAGTTGTTAGCTATTGTGACAGTGGTAGAACATATCCCCGTCAAGCCTTCCCTTCTTCTCCCATAAAAGAAATCGCCCAATATTCCATGAGTAGGAATATCCCTGGAATCGCCGAATAATCCATACATGAGCCAAAGCTTAATGCTGAATGTAAACAAGACACCCTTTATTGAAAGTACACAGCACACTTTATACAGGATTTGGAACATCCCGCCCCCAACAACTGCTTTCCCATTGGTCCCCTCCCATGTCCCATCAGTTCCCCATCAAGTCCACCTTCCATTCAATGAGACTTGAAAATGACACAGCAGAGATTGGTCAGAACGGTTTGAATGGAAACTGATGTGTATTCAGACAAAAGCCCCATGGGGTAATTACTACAATAAAGCAATCAGAACAACAATTAACATGAGTCAATTATCTAATCGGTTGGCTAGGCGTCTCGTCTCTGACACGGCTATTCATCTGCAGAACACAATGGAAAGATATTTCACAAGCCACTTAGCATTGAAAGGTCATTGTCCCTTACTGGCAGCATGGCAATCTGGTTTAAACAGGTTTTACAGATGCCTCTACAAAGGGGAAAGTAATCCAATTATCCAGGGCTAGAGGCAGAGAATAGCAGGGAGAGAATTACACTGAAGTATATAGGCAATTGCATAAAAGTCCTTCACAATGGCCCCTCCTTTTCTCCCTGCTCCGGCAACTCGGTTGGACCTTTCCTGGTCCAGTAGGGTTGACGGGTTCAGAGCTTTTAGTCCGAGGTTAACTCCGTTTGGCGTGACAATCCATCGGCATTCCTGTTTTGCTTGCCTGGGCGGTAATGAATCGTAAAGTCATAGGGCTGTAAGGCCAAGCTCCAGCGTAGCAAACGGGCGTTGTCCCTTGAAACCCCGGTTAAGCCACACCAAGGGGTTGTGATCGGTGATGAGAGTGAAAGCCCGGCCATAAAGGTAAGGTGTGAGCTTTTTGAGGGCCCATATCAAGGCCAAACACTCTTTTTCAATGGTGGCGTAACTGACCTCCCTTGGCAACAGCTTCCGACTCAGTATGCCACCGGGTGCTCTCCTTCATCCTCCCCGATCTGGCTTAGTACTGCCCCCAGTCCAAACATTGAAGCGTCTGTGTGAACAATAAATCTTTTGTTAGATCTGGGGTAATCAACACGGAGCATTAACCAGAGCAGTCTTTTCCAGGACTGTCTGCCAGGATAACCCATCCGCCTTCCTGGTTTGAGGCCCTGGCCCATAATCGGACGGCAAGAGGCTCGCATTGTCCTCTCCAAAAGCCCCTGTCCCGGCTAGGCCTGTCACACATCCCCCCTTTTGGCAGGGGACTAACCCAGTAGGAGACACCAGATGGGTTGTCTCTGAATTTAGTCAGTAGTTCCAGTCCCCCAATGCCGGTATCCATACCGTACCCCAAATCACTTGCTCCAAACCGAGCATTACTCACTCCGCCATCCTCTGCCTCTCTCAGGGAACACGTCTGCCGCTGGGGAGAGGCCTGGACTAGCCTTCTCCTGGAGTCTTTTCAGCCGCTGGAGAGATGACAGGATGGCTGGGCTCAGTCCATCATGCTGTTGGGGATCTGGGCCAACTGGCCACCATTTATGGGGTATATACCAGTGGAGACTGAAGTCCCATCCACTGGTGTGAGGTGAAAATCCCCCAGTGCTTGCAAAGCAAAGCCGACATCCTCCTGTTTCAGTCCTGTACCATTTTCTGGGGTTGTGCCAGTGGAGACTGAAGTCCCATCCACTACCCCAGGAACCCCTTCTTCTGTTAGGTGACAGCAGAGGCCCGGGGCACTCTGCTCTGTTGCCAGCTCTTCCGCTGGGTTGCTGTGAGTGGAGACCACAGTCCCATCCACCGATATCCGCTCAAGCTGTTGTGGGGTGCAGCCGCCAGTAGCATCCTGTCCTGCTGCCAGTGATTCCGCTGGGAGTAAGAGCTTTACCACCTCAGCTGGTTGCTGGGGAGGGGGGCCAACCGCCCCGGCTCCCTGGAACTCCACAGTTGGTCCGATGCTGGGCAGAGATGGCTGGCACTCTGCCCTGTTGCCAGCACTTCTGCTGGGGGTGCATAATCCATAACATCCTCTGAATAGTCCATACATTCTGTTATCTGTGGCTGGGGGAGTCGGATCGCCATCTTCTCACCCTGAGCCTCCGAAACTGCCACAGGGGTGGGACAGAGGTCTTGAACCCTCTGTCCGACGGTGACCAGCGCTTCAGCTGGGGAAGTTCCGTGTAACTCCACAAATACTGCTCTTGGTGCTGGGCAGAGCACAGTGACGTTTGGCCCTGATCCCAGCTCTTCTGCTGGAGGCCCATCAGGTTGTTTTTCCCTCAGCAGAAAAATCTATTAAATCCCCTGTCTCTGCAACTGGTGTCTGGGGATAGAGGTTCACCATTCCTGTCCATGTAACCCAGAAGATGCTCTAGGTACTGAGCAGAGGTTAGCAGAGCTCGGCCCTGCGGTCAGAACTTCAGCTTTGGGAATGGCAATCTCCAGATTTTCCACTGCCGATTCACTGGCATACTGCTGGACAGGCACATTCCTCCATTCAGGATCGTCCCATGCAGAAACAGGATCATCAAGGGCAGTCAGCACTTGCTGCATCCGCCATATAACCTCCTGGTCCATAGCTGCAGGGGCAGGTTGGCAAAGCACACTGTTACCCTGCCACATGGACGATTCTTCAGCCAAGATTTCAGCATTGTCCACTGGTATTTCCTGATAGTCCCAGGCAAAGGGAGCCCGTCCCTGGCGCTGAGCAGAGTCTAGCAGCAGTTTGTAGGCGATCTCCAGGTCCCATTCCGAGGGCCAGAATTCCAGAAATTCCATTCCTGTGGACAGTGGCTCCTGAGATGTATTCAATTTTTTCTCTCTGTGCTCCATTATGTCCTCCAAGCGCCATTCCGATCATCCCCAAAGTCGGGATCACTGGACATCATCCAATACAACAATCCCAGGCCATCATAGTCATAGCCTTCTGTGGGGCTGTCATCCGCTGACCATGGGCACTCTTGGGCTACATACCACCGGAGGGCTCTGTAGCTCTCATCCAGCTGCATCTCTGCCCGATCAGCCTGTTTAATTCCGCTATCCACTCCTGCTTCGGTTGTTCCCCCAACAACGGCATTCGTACGTCATACTGCGGCCAGTACCTTGCATAGATGTAGGGCAGGACCTCTCCTTGGTGTTGCTGCTCGAGAGCTAGCGCTTCCTTCCAGAGTTGGCACCGAATCACATCCGCCCATCCTAGCAGGCCCAGCTCTGATTCTGGTCCTGTGTGCTGTATCCGCATCTCTTGTAACCTTCTTCTGAATTCCTCTTCCATGGTTACTGGTATCTGTACCTCTCCTCGTCTTTCATTTGGTGCTGCTTCTTTAGGCGTTGTCACCGATCGTCGTATTTCTGCAATTCTCAGCTCATGTTGCCGCTCTCGTTCTTTCTCATCAAAAGCTTCAAAAGCGCTAAACGGAATCTTCCTTGTGTCTGCTGTGCTGTACTCACTGTTTGGAGAATGTGCGGCTACTTGTTGGACTGCTGCCAGTTTTAACTGTAGCTCTGCGTCTCTTATTTGTTTAGCCTCCTCCGCTAACAGGGTCATCACTTTCAGCACCACATCCGCCGTTGGGTTCGGACCGAACCATGCTAATTTCTCTCTTATTAGCTTGTTGGCTGGTGATTCCTCATCCTGAATCACTGGTGTGTCCATCTCTTGTACTGTTAGCCTTGCTGCAACCGAGTTCTCCTGGTCTAGCTACATTAATTCTGCTATGATGACACGCTCGGTTTTGTTGCTAGCAATCCTTCCACGAACTTCCAGTAGTTCTTTCAGTGTATTTCTTTTAAGCCGGGTGTCTTCCATTCACTGTTCCAGTTGTCTGCTTGGAATCCTGGTGTAAAGGAAAGTAGAAGGGAAAATCCCGCTGCTGTCAACCAGTTGTGACGGTAGTAGAACATATCCCCGTCAAGCATTCCCTTCTTCTCCCATAAAAGAAATCACCCCATATCCCACGACTAGGAATATCCCTGGAATTGCCGAATAATCCACACATGAGCCATGGCTTAATGCTGAATGTAAACAGGACACACTTTATTGAAAGTACACAGCACACTTTATACAGGATTTGGAACATCCTGCCCCCAACAACCGCTTTCCTATTGGTCCATTGTAAAGTATGCAGTCTTCACTCAGGTCCTCTTAAACCATGCGAATGAGGACTTGAAAATTACACAGCAGAGATTGGTCCCAAAGCTTGAATAGCCTGAATATGTGTGTTGAGACAGAAGCCCCCAGGGGGTCGGGTGGCTAGGCGTCTCGTCTCTGACACGGCTATTCATCTGCAGAAACACAATGGAAAGGTATTTCACAAGCCACTTAGCATTGAAAGGTCATTGTCCCTTACTGGCAGCATGGCAATCTGGTTTAAACAGGTTTTACAGATGCCTCTACAAAGGGGAAAGTAATCCAATTATCCAGGGCTAGAGGCAGACCCCATAACACACAGACATTAAAATTAGCAGGGAGAGAATTACACTGAAGTATATAGGCAATTGCATAAAAGTCCTTCACAGGCTCTGTTCCTGTCACATTTTAATTATGTGGTCTCCTATTTACCCGGTTCCAAGAACGTCAGGGTGGATGCCTTATCGCGTCAGTACTCCGAGCTGGTCCAGGGAGGAATCGATACCGACTCCGGTCATACCTCCACATCTTTGATTTTGCCGCCTTCCGCACAAGCTTGACCTCT